>OZ026612.1:3540023-4143023 GCA_964020975.1 Hermodice carunculata | reverse complement strand
AAATTTAAAAAAAAAACAAAAACCCCAGTATGTAACAAAAATATTTGATAAGAGAGACCAGTTCAAATTTGATATTATCTCCTACCCTGAACTGACAGGAAACATTCCAGGGAAACAAGCATATGGCGTTTGTATCGGGCACGTCATACATATTTGTTGCATAAATTACAACACAAAGGTCATAAAAAACAACAACTACACAAAACTCTGTTAAAATGTTTCCAGAGATATGACCAAATACCTAATAAATACAACAATAACTCAAGGACATTAGTCAAATTGTGTCAAGATGGAGTTTGAAATAACAAAGTATAGTCCTCAAAGTGTTTAGAGTGGTAACAGTGAAAGTACCGGGGGTAAAGTATACTTAACCCACCTAGAGAATTTTCTCTAGTCCGTCTAAGTCGGAAAACCATGATCATACTCACTTTTTGCAGGATTTCTTTCTTTTTAATCTTCATCCAGTACAGTGGAAGAGGTGGCTTTCAGCTAATACCTTAGTACACTTTACCTCATAACACCTGTAGTCAACTTTATGGTGCTAAAAGTTGTATTACTATTTACCGGTTTATACCAGTGTCGGTATGGTGGAATAGTGTATGAAGCTTTCAAGTTTCAAAGGAGACGTCCGTCAAACCATCATTCATTGTTAGCTCCTCCTATTCCATCACTTGGGTGAAGAGGTGACTATTTTCAATTACCTTAAACACTCACTTCACGATCATTGTTAGTACATAAGTGTAACATACTAGAGAAATCCGTCCGTCTGTTCGTCCGTCCGACATTAAAATTGTCAAATTTGTATCGCGCATATCTCTAAAAGCATTGAGGTACAACCTTAAAATTTTGTGGAAACATCTATCAATATATGAAAGCGTGTACCTGGGGTTTTGCTTGTTTCTGGGGTTGATTATACAGTCTTAATTAACGATTCATTAACTTAGGGAAGATGTTGATTCGACGTTAGACTTGTCACATTTGTGTCACATGTATCTCAAAAGGTATTTGAGCTTAAACCATGAAACTTTGTGGAAACATCTTTCAATATACGAAGGTGTGCACCTGCGGTTTTGTTTCTCTCTTGGATTAATTATCTTGTGTTAATTAATCATTCATTAACTTAGGGAAAATGTTGGTTCGACATTAGACTTGTCACATTTCTGTCACATGTACCTCAAAAGGTATTTGTTTGTCTCTAAGGTTGAATATACAGTCTTAATTATTCATTCATTCATTCATTCAGGGAAAATGTTGATTCGACGTTACACTTGTCACATTTGTGTCGCATGTACCTCAGAAGTATTTGAGGTCTTACACCAGTTACATGTCGTACTCTCTCCAGTGCTGCTGGAGGCAATGACAGGTGGGTATCCGTGTCCTTAGGACACTTTTCTTGTTTATTTTTTTAAAACATTTTTTGGTAAAATCTTAAAAAAGAAAAAAAATCTTCAGAAAGCTGCCAGTTCAATCACTTTGAACGTACATAGGGACACTTCTAGGTACCACAATACCTAAGTTTTGTTCATCAAGCAATGCTTCAGTTTAATGGTTTAAATATATTTTACTGATGTTCGTGTCCCTTTACTTTTTCAACTTCTTCCGAACAGTACATTGGATTCTCCTCAAGCGTGGTGGGAATATACCTGGACTCAATCTGCACCAATTGTACTCACTGCACAGTGCTGCTGTCACTTTTCTGATTTTTTAACAAATTATGAAAATTTAGGACATTGTTAATTTTGAGCTTGTGACCTTAATAGGTCAAACTGGCATAGTGGATTATATCTTGGTAGTATTCGATTCTGTCACGTTTCATGTAAAAATGATGACTCTTGAACTGTATGAGTGAAAGCTGGTACTGCAAACAGTTCTGATGGTTTTTCACAAAGGTGACTTATCATATTTGTCCATTCACAATACCACTCTAATCTGTGAATCCAAGGGCGGCTGAGCACAGGACTGTCAGAGTTTTCTTGTTTCTTGGCACAATCATGCCCTTAGTTTTAATTGCATAACGAAGGGTATCAGCCATATATGTTACAAAAGTGAAACCGTGAGGTATGGATCAAATTCTTGTTGGGGTGAACTGCACTCAGAACCTTTATAATCAAATTTTCCATACGAGCAACAATATGGCCCATATAAATATATATTGTGTAATTGTACCACTGTGCATTGAATTAATAGTTTTCTTATAAGTTAATACTGGTATCCATGGGAACAGGAATGTGTCATATATGAAAAGTCCTCATAATGTCAGTTTCTCCTCAATATTATTTACCTACGTGTTAATGTTATGACAACAAAAAGAAAGACAATAATATATATTTTATATAGACTGATATTTTTCTTATTTATTATCAGCCTTTAACCAATACTTTCAATATTTTGTTATCAGGTTTGACCATACAAACGCTTACTACATTATGTAGAAATTAGTCCCAAATAAAGGAAATGCGTGGGTTTGTATGTTTTCGTTTTATTATTAACTAAACCAGGCACATTTTAACTCTACAAGAGCCAAGTTTTTGACCCAGTCAACAGCTTTACTCGACGCAATGTGCCCAAAGCTGTTAACTCCGACCATTAGATTCTCTGGAACTGTGCAAGTAATTGAATGGAAGGTGTTGTCACAAGGAATATTAAGCTAGCACCCTTATTATAATTGAGAGCAGTTCGTGTTAAGTAGTTTGAATATAGGTGCAGTTGGCATTGAAAGAGGTGAACATATGACCACATGTACAAAATATCAAAGAATATTATTAGCTTTTAATTATATATTTAAAATAGGTAATTAATTGAGACCAGCCTTTCTGTGGGATTTCTTGAAATCAAAATGCAGTTGAGCTTCAGTATGAACCTAACAACAATAATGCACTAAATGTTATTGTGTATGTGTGCCAGAGTATAAAATTATATGGAGAGTTGTTTAAAATCTGAAATGTAAACCTACTTTTTTCTGTAAACTTTGCCTTGAGTGTAGTGAGTTCCATAAGACTAATGTCATGACTAGTTACCTCGTCAGATTTTCATTATCTACGTGTATGTTGTACTCCTCAGTCCTCTATCAAAATATCTCCAAAAGAAAACAGACTCGATGATGATGATAGTTTTATTGGGGATATGCGTACAATGGAAAGCACATCAAAACATAATATTATTGTAAACATCTGACAATAATACTAAGTGAACAAACACACATACATGCATGCATGCATGCGTACATACATACATACATACATACATACATACATACACACACACATATATACATACATACATACATACATACATACATACATACATAACAGTTTGGTAGGAACAGTCTCTATCGTGATATCTCCAAAGTTTGCAATCCCCGAATTTTGTGAAAACTTAACATAATCCCATAATTTTAACAAACTTGCATTCTTGTTAAGTATGATTACATTTGACCAAAATTCTTGTAAATCTGTTTTACCCTGGCGGAAAAGGCGTCGAAAAATAGCTTTACTAAACAAAACTGCACCACATAATTGGGAAATATTGCATTGCCAACTGGTGGCCAAAATGTGCACTATGTAATTCCAACTCATCGTATATACAATATCAAAGCAAGAGGTCAAGTTAATATGCAGAAAAAGAATTTTTTATTTCAAATAGATAAATAAATACATAAAATATAGAAAAGATATTGCATCATCAACGCTTCGCAAAGTTGGCAAAGGATCACCTGGGGAACATCTGTGTGTAAAACCAAAGCATTCTGCACAACCTGTTTGCCATTTTTGCAATATGCACTTTATTGTTAGACGCATGTACAACAGAACACTTACTGAAACATGCTCCCAAACTTTGGTATATCATCGCTTCATCAAAGATTAAGATGTCCTCATCATTTATGCAAACCTCATTACCTTTAGTCAGATTATAGTCTGCCAAAATTTCATATAATCATGATGAGCCGTTTTCAAGAAAAAGTTGAAAAATAGCATGAACAAACAAAAATTTTGTTAAAAAAATACAGCACCGCCCGGAGGCCAAAATGTGAACTACGTGACTCGAGGTGACCCTGTATGCAATATCAAATCAATTGACCCAGTAGTTCTTTAGAAGAAGTTTTCGATTTTTCCAACAAATGAATTTAAAAATCAGAAAACGTAGATGGGATTATTGCAACATCATCTCTTTCACCCCAAAATTGCTAGCTGGGGAGCATAGCATCGTTCATACCGCAGCTTTCATTTCATACACTCTATTAATATAAGAATTAAACAAAAATGGAAAACTGATCGATATGAAAACAAAACGTATGTACAAACATTTTTTCTCAAATTAGTATCTTAAACACTAACTCATATCACAAATGACAATAAATAGATGTGAGTAGAAGCATTTGTTCCTAAATTAACAGTTGTAATTTAGCGCCAAATCTTAAAACAAATGATGACACGACAACTCAGAACTAGAGCAATTTGATTTGCTTATGAGCAAATCAGTCTGTGAGCCTAGAAAACTTTTAAAGATGGCCTATTCTGTATTCCTTTAACTCCTGCAACAAAAATGTTTAAAAAACTGTTCAAAAGAGACCTAAACAATTGGGCGCTGTCACAAACCAAAACATTAACGTTCGAATGGTTCCTGTACCTATAATAGTTCTGAAGTTTTTCAAGATTTACAATTTGTGTATTTGCCTAATTTGCATATCTTTTAATGCTGCAACTTTGGTCCATTTCATTGGATGCAGCTATGTAACCAATATATCGTTTGAATTTGGAATGCCACCTGTATCTGTAACAGTTGTGAAAATTGTTCAAGGTTTAGATGTTGGGTATTCTCCTTATTTGCATGAATTAAAATTCTACAACTTTTGATCGTGATCAATAGGATGTGCGTGTAGCACCAACATATATATTAAAGTTGGAATGGCAGTTCTACCTGCAATAGGTTTAAAGATGTTCAACATTAAAACTTTTCAAGCCCTCTTACTTAGCATAAATTATAATTCTACAACTTTGCTTGTGGTTTATTGGATGCGCCTTAGCATAAACCTATACAGTAAAGTTGGAATAGCAATTCCACCTATAATGGTTTTAAAGATATTCAACAATTAGGGTTTTGAAGTGCCCCCAATTAGCATAAAGTAAAATTCTATAGCTTTCGTTTGTGGTCTATTGGATGCGTCTATAGTACAAACATATGCATTAGAGTTGGAATGGTAACTCACCTTTAATAGTTTTGAAGATTTTTAACATTTAAATTTTCATATGGCCCTTATTTGTATAATTTCAACATGGCAGCTATTCTAAGCCAGGTCCTTCATTCCCCACCAGGTCACGTACCATGTTGTCTCCATAGCAGCCGTGACTGAGCGTTGATATTCTGTTGGCCCAGATCAGTAACTTTAGCGAGTCTGGGAGGCTGCTATGGAGACAAATCACCATGCCAAGTTTGGTACTTTTGAGAACAATGGTGTTCGAGGAAAACTGATGACAAAATTCACATGGAAATAAACGAATGAATGGATGAATGAATGAATGAATGAATAAATTAATAAATAAAGAAAGAAAGAAAGAAAGAAAGAATAAAGTATTTGAGGAAAAACAAAAAGTATGTGTTTGCACTCAGACTTTAAAAATAAATAAATAAATAAATAAATAAATAAAAAATGAAAGAAAGAAAGAATAAAGTATTTGAGGAAGAACAAAAAGTCTGTGTTTGCACAGACTTCATAATATATGTGGAACTCGAAGCAGCATGCAAGTCAGGAGAACATTTCAGTCAGGTGGTGTCTATTGAAGGATACAGAAGGAACTAGAAAAAGAGATTTGCTTCGAAGGAAACGCTACATGACAGAAGACATGAAATTTAAGAACAAGAGGCCCATGGTCCTGGTGCTCTGCTGACTTGTTTGGGAATCAATGAGACAGAAGCAATATCTTGTTGGCAGATATGTAGATAGAAACATGAATTCAAATGTTATCTATGGTTCCAACTTAAATTCCCATGTAAAGGCAGACCATGAGCAGTCTCCATTGAGGTATTTTACATAAACATGATAAAGATATGTTGCACCATTTCAAATTTATATAACTTTGAAGGCATCCAGACAGATTTATTCTTAAGCAAATCTTATTTTCTAGTTAAGATTTTATTTCCTCGACAATCTCACTACGTTTCATGAAACTCCACCAAAAATTAACAAGATGCTATAGACTGTTCAAACAACTTTCACATTTCTACCCATATATTACATAATAGTGTGCGGCACACCACCAATATTGACTGACTAACATTTTCATACCCGTAATAAAGTCTTGAAAGTTATATGGGGCCAACTTGAAAACTGTGAACATCATTGGCAAATTACCTCTTTTAACTTTACTGTGCCAGTGACCTGGGCAAAATAGTCAGTCATCCATTTAACATAATATCTTAGTGCATGCCATGATCAGTGTCATGGTACAATTTGGCCTATTTAGCTTGATAATTTTTTCGAAATTCAGAATTTTGTGTCTTTCAACACAATTTGGCTCGTAACTTCCGTCAAAATATAAACTGTGACACTAGTGTCGCCATTTTGACTTCCTCAACAACCCCACTAAATTTCATAATGATCTGGTAAAACATACAGATGGTAGAGCATTTGAAACGTTTTTATACTTTGACCCATGTATTCCAAGAATAATTGGATCATGGTGATCCTAAATGCAGGTCGCCAAGTATAGTCTTTTGTACAATACACACAGGTCACATCTTGATCTGGAGGCTAAATTATCCTTTCCACTGATGTCCAATCTACACCATACTATTGCCAAATCGCTACTCTCAACTTAAGACTTGGGGAACTAACAAAAATAGGTCAAGCTCACTGACATTGTACAACTTGCTAGCACTGGTCAAGATCTATACATCTTGTAAACTTGGCATTTCTAACTCAATTGCTTATTGCGATATTGAGTTATATAGCGTTCAACACTATATATATATATATATATATATATATATATATATATATATATATATCTTTATGCTTCTCATCCTCTTGAAAACAAAAAAAAAAGAAACCGAGTTATGACAGAAATTCACATAGCCCCACAAAATGAAGAAACTGAAATCATGCTACAAAAAGTGGAAGAAACTGAAAATTTCAAGAATGACTCAAGACGCATGTTCCAAGTTGTCAGATAAAGACGTAAAGAAGATAAAAAGTCAGTGGTAGATAATGTAGACGGAATCACGATGGAAGAAAGTTGCCAAGTAAAATAATTACCAAATTCAAGTACCGTGCTGCCACCACTGGCAACACCTTCCATTGTGATAAGGCCGGGATAAGACGAAGAAATGGTCACGGAGTGCATCAAGATTGAGTTGCACATGGGTTTGAAATGGCCTGCTTCACACACACGAGACATCAGTGACAGTCATATGTCTCGGTGCGGGGATCACTGGCGAGAGACCTCTGATTTTGAGAGAGGAAGGATTGTTGGTATCCTAATATGCACACACACCGTCCAAAATATGCCCAATGTAAGACAACTTGGACCATTCACTTTTTCACCATAGTATATTTTGGTGTGTGCTACCACTGGAATGAACAAGTTGTAAATATTTATCCAATCATGTAAGCTGATTGGTTATAGCATGGACCCAGTATTAACGAGTTAATAGGCTCATGGTTATAGCCAGACTACTTACACGTACTGGATATTAAAATCTGCCCTGCATTCAATGCTTTTAAACAATGCTATGGCCTATGCTGTTCTTGGCTCAATCCTCATAGAATGATTATGCGACATAAATAATACCAAACGACTATCCAACGATGAAACGGGTATTTACCTATACTGCTGAACACATTTATAGCGGCACATAATTTAGTCTCTTGTTAATAAAAACATCATACCGGATTAAGTGTAACTTTCAATAATTATGTACTCTATGATGGGAAAAATGTTTAGTGAGTCTGTGTGCATTTGGATTTTTTGCCTAGAATGAAATATTTTATTCTCTATTGATTAATTAACTGATTTTTGTTTTATTTCTGTGTGAACTTTGTCCTTAGTTTCTCTCTGGAACTTTTGTTCTGAAAAGTGCATGGTGATTGACGTAGTAGTGAAATGAATCGTCTGGTTTGGAATATTCACAATGTTGAAAATTATAGATATCAGGGCCATTTGAAATTTTAAATGATTAATATCTTCAAACTATAAAAGGTAGATGTACCGGTCCAACTTTAATGTATATGCTTGTACCGTAGGCGCATCCAATAGACTACAAACGAAAGTTGTAGAATTTTAATTTATGCTAATTAGGGCACTTGAAAAGTTTGAATGTTGAATCTCTTCAAAACTATTATAGGTGGAAGTGCCACACCCAACTACAATTTGTGATTTGTGCTATAGGCGCATCCAATAAACCACAAACAAAAGTAATACCATTTTAATTTATGCTAATTAAGGCATTTGAAAAGTTTAAATGTTGGATATCTTCAAAACTATTATAGTCAGAGGTGCCATTCCAAATTCAATGTATAGGTGTGTGCTGTATATGCATCCAGTGAACCACAAACAAAAGCACACAGAACGATTTGGTGATAAGCAAATCAGATTTCTCTAGTTGTTCAAGTCATGCGTGATAAGTTTGCCCAAATTTTGATCCTGGATATGATGAAATATAGGGAAAAGTAGTGTTGTAAGAATTGTCAGTAGACACAAAGCGAGGACCGTTTCAACATGTCTTGTAGGTGAAGGCGTGCAAATTCCGACGGGTGAAAATGGCAAATTGTTGGCTGCAACAGAGCAGAGTGGTCCTAACGGAGAGCAGACTAGTCCTAACGGAGAGCAGACTAGTCCTAACGGAGAGCAGTGTGGTCCTATGGGAGAGCTGCTGAAGCTTTTAATGTGAACAATAGTATAGTCTGTCTGCTGCAAAAAAAGAAAGACATATGATGCCATTCAAAAGAAAGGTGCTGCAGGACTCAGGAAAATAGCACCAGAAGCTGATAATCAACCCGATAATCAACTTGTACAGTTAGTTTGTCGCAGGCAACACATTTTCTATAGGACTGAGGTCCAGACGGACGCCGATGTCTTCTGCAAATTTCATGTCAAAATGTGTCCGGTAGGACCGTTTGCAAGAGATGGAATGAGGCCGGTATGAAGTCATTCAAGCCTGCTAAGTTTCCAACAATCAGCCAACAAAATCATGAAGAGAGGTTAACATGGTGTAGGCAACACAGATCATGGAGCAGCCATCGGTGGCAAAATGTATTTTCCGACGAATTTCGTTTTTGCGTCCATGTTAGGGACGGAAGGTTGGCGGTTAGAACACGCGGCATGACAGAAACCATGTCAGTAGCATCAACAGGTCGGTTTGGAGGTGGTTCAGTGATGAGAGCCATATCAAAAGATTATGAAAACAATCACTGTAGATAATCGATGGGACGCTGACTGCGCAAAAGTATAGAGACTACATTCTCTCGCCTGTTATTATCCCTTTTTGGCTTACAGTGTGTGGGTCCAAGGTTTGTGTATCAAGATGACAAAAGCCACAAGGGACTGTAGTAGTCCAGGAATGCCATGACCATCACCAGGAGTACATTCACATGAGCTGGCCAGCACCAAGCCCTGACCTAAGCATTATTGAACTTGTGTGAGAAATGTTAGGGAGAGCTGTTCATAATCAGCCCAAGTCACTTTGCTGCAAATTAGAGCATTTTTTCTTCATTTTTGGGGAGGGGTGGGTGTTCTGGGTGCAACTTTCAGATTTTTTTCCTTTTTTTTCTTTCCTTTTTTTTTTTTTTTATTTCTGCGTACAGGACGGTCACAGTCTTCTAGTGCAAATTTCAGGATTTTTTTTCTTTTTATGGGCGGGAGGGGGGAGGGTTTCTGCGTACAGGACCGTCAAGGTCCTCTTGCTGTAAATTTCAGGAGTTAATTTGTTCCTTTTTTTGGGGGGGGGGGGTGCGTACAGGTCTTCACAATACCATTCCTGCAAACTTCAGGATTTTTATTTTCGTTTTGGAGGTTTTGCATACAGGACCGTCAGAGTCCCCTTGCTGCAAAAATCAGCTTTTTTTTCTTCCTTTTTTTGCGAAGGGGATAGGGGAGTTCTGAAGACAGGACCGTCCTCTTGCTGAAAGTTTTACGATTTTTTTTTCTTTTTAGGGGGAAAGGGGTCTACGTACAAGACTGTCACAGTCCTCGTACTGCAAATTTTAGAATTTTTTATTTTTTGGTGGTGGTGGTGGTGGGGGGGGGGGGAGGTTCTACGTAAAAAACCGTTACAGTCCTCTTGGTGACATTTCAAGATTTTTTTTTAAACATTTGTTGATTGATTGGTTATTATTATTATTATCATCATCATCATCATCATCATCATTATTATTATTATCATTATTATTATTATTATTATTATTATTATTATTATTATTATTATTATTATTATTATTATTATTATTATTATTATTATTATTATTATTATTATTATTATTATTGTGGGGTTGGGGGGGCGTACAGGACCCTCACAGCGCTCTTCCTGTAGATTTTTATATTTTTTTCTTCCCTTTTTTGCGGCCCTGGGAGGGGGTTCTGTGTAAAGGGTCGTCACTGTCCTCTTGCTGCAAATTTGTACATTTTTATTCGTCGGGAGAGGGGAGGGGGAGAGGGGTCTGGTTCTGAGCGTAAATTTCAGGAATTTTTTCCTTCTTTTTTGGGGGGGGGGTTACAAGACCGTCACAGTCCTGCAGATGCAAATTTCAACATTCTTTCCCCCCCCCCATTTTTTTTTTGGGGGGGGAGCGGGTGTGTCTACGTTCAGATCCTTCACAGCCCCATTGATGAAAATTTCATGACTTTTTTCTTTTTCTCTTTTTTTTCGGGGGGGGGGGGTATGCGTACAGGACAATCACTGTGCTCTTGCTGCATCTTTCTGGATTCATTTCTTCCTTTTTTTGTGGTGTGTTTTTGTGTGCGTGTGTGTGCACAGGGTCGTCACAGTCCGCTTGCTGTAAATTTGAGCAATTTTTTCCGTCCTCAGTATTTTTTTTGGGGGGGGGAGAGGGGGTCTGGCTCTGCTTGCAACTTTCAGGATTTTTTTCTTCCCTTTTTGGGAAGGGGTGGGGGCTCTGCATACAGGACCGTCAAAGTCTCTTGCTGCAAATTTCAGGATTTTTTCTTCCTTTTTTCGGGGTGGTTGGGTGAGTGGTTGGTTGTTGCGTACAGGACCGTCACAGTCTTCATGCTGCAGATTTCAGGAGGTTTTTTTCCTGCTGTTTTTTTTTTCTCTTTTTTTTTTTGAAGGGTGTGGGTGTGTGGGGGGTCCACGTACAAGTCCTTCACAGTCCCATTGCTGCAAATTTCAGGATCCCCGTCCCCCCCTTTTTTTTGGGGGGGGGGGTGTCTGCGTGCAGGACTGTCACAGTCCTCTTGATGCAGGCGGGTCTGGTTCTGACTTTCTTCCTTTTTCTAGTGGGGGTGGGGCATTCGGTTGGGGAAAGTTCTGAAAACCCTTCTCTTGCTGAAAATTTCAGAATTATTGCTTCTTTTTCTCGGGGGGGGGGGGTTCTGCGTACATGACCGTTACAGTCCTCTTGCAACATTACAGATGTTTATTTCCCTTTTTCCGGGAGGAGGTGCGTACATGACCGTCAGAGTCCTCTTGGTGCAAATGTCAGGTGTTTTTTCTTTCTTTTTTCGGGGGGTGGGTGGGTGGAAGGAGAGTTGGAGGGGAGAGGAAGGGAGGGGGGCGAGTCTGCGTGCAGGACCGTCACAGTCCTCTTGTTGCATATTTTAGGATTTTATTTTTTCCTTTTTTTGGGGGGGGGTCTGCATTTTTCGGCAAATATTATAAAAAAAAATATTACAGGGAAATTTCTTATTTAATGGCACACTAACTTTTCTAGACAACCTTTTCCAGATAAAAAATTAACACCATATTCAAAATTTAAATCAAAGTTTCAAATGGAAAATTTCTTACTTAATTGAAGAATAAAGATGAAGGAAGAAACTTAACGCGATTGGGAATCAGTGCACATAATTTAAATATTGAAAAGGGGAGACACAAAAGGCCAGTTAAAGTGGCAGTAGATGACAGAATATGTGACGTGTTCTGAATTAGCACAGAAGACAAATTCCATTCGTTTTAATTTGTTAAAAATTCTGTGAAGCCAGGAAACAACTAATTGACAACGTGTCAGAATTTCTAGTTGATTTGAATATTTAACTCCGGAAGATAAATTTCTTAAGTTAATGAAATGTGATGACGTGGAAGTAATTTGGAATTTGAAAACAAATTATAACAGAAACTGTAAAAATCAGAGGAAACTTGTGATGGAAAGGTACCCTATTCTTTTGATTCAACTCTGTACACATATGTTTATATGATTTTCATTTATGCAATTCTTATTTTCATCTTTAGCTGTATGTGATTGTGATTGTAAGTATTGTTTATGCTCCCAAAAGGTTTGCTGATGGGGGATCTTTATAATGTAGACTGTGTTTGTGCTGTTTTTGTTTTAGCCCCATCAACAAAATACAATGGATATGTATGAAGTGGTGCAGTTGCAATAAAGGTCATTCATTCATTCATTCATTCATTCATTCATTCATTCATTCATTCATTCACATTTCAGGACTATCTTTCTTTTTTTCGCGGCGGGGGGGGGGGGGTATGTGCGTACAAGACCGTCTCAGTTGAGACCATTTTTCTTCCCTAGTTTTTGTGTGTGTTTGTTTGTTTGTTTGTTGTTTTTTGGGGGAGGGGGGCTGTTCTGCGTACAAATGTCTGATTTAAGGTATGGGGTTTGCGTACAAGAGCGTCACAGTCCTCTTCCTGAAAATTTCAGGGTTTTCACTTCCCTCTTTCGGGGGTGGCGTACGGTTCTGCGCACAGTGCCCTTGCAGCAAATTTCAGATGTTTTTCTTCCCTTTTTTCGGGTGGAGGGGTTGTTTACAGGACCGTCAGAGTCCTCTTGCTGCAAATTTCAGGACTTTTTCCTTCATCTTATGGGGGGTGGGGGTGGGGGTGCGTACAGGAAGGTGACAGTCCTCTTGCTGCAAATTTTAGAATTGTTTTGGTTCCCCCTACACTTTTTTTTTGGGGGGGGTGCGTGCAGGACCATCATAGTCCTCTTGCTGCAACTTTCAAGACTTTTTTCTGCTTCTCTTTTTTTTTTGGGGGGGGGCCTGTGTACAGGACCGCCACAGTCCTCTTGCTGCAAATTTCAGGATTTTTTTCTTCCCTTTATGTGTGTGTGTGTTCTGCGGACAGGACCGTCACAGTCCTCTTGCAGCAAATTTCAGATGTCCCCCCCCCTTTTTGGGGTGGGTGGGTGGGTGGTGTGGGAGTGGGTTACGTACAGGACCGTCAGAGTCCTCTTGCTACAAAGTGCAGGATTTTTTTTTTCGTTCGTTTTTTTGGAGGGGGGGGGGGTCTGCGTACAGGAGAGTGACAGTCCTCTTGCAGCAAATTTCAGATGTGTTTCCTCCCTCCCCCCCTTTTGGGGGTGTGGGTGGGTGGTGGTGGTGTTTGGGTTGTGTACAGGACCACCAGAGTCCTCTTGCTACAAATTTCAGGATTTTTTTCATGTTTTTTTTTTTTTTTTTGGTAGGGATAGGGGTCTGCGTACAGGACCGTCAGATTCCGCTTGATGCAAATTTCAACGTTTTTCTTTCTTTTTTCTTTTATTCATATTGTTTTTTGGGGGGGGGGTGGTTCTGCGTACAGGAGAGTGACAGTCCTCTTGCTGCAAATACTAGTATTTTTTCTACCTTTGTGAGGGAAGAGGGCACTGCGTACAGGAACATCACAGTCCTCTTGCTGCCAATTTTACGATTTTGTCTTCTTTATTTTTCTGTGTGTGTGTGTGGGGGGGGGGTCTGTGTGCAGGACCGTCACAGTCCTCTTGCTGCACATTTCAAGATTTTTGTCTTTTTTTGGGGGGGGGGGGGGGTCTTGTGGACAAGAACTTGACAGTCCTGTCACTGCAAATTTCGGGACTTTAGTGTACAGGACCGTCACAGTTCTCTTGCTGCATATTTCAGGATTGCTTTCTATCCCTTTTTTCAGGGTGGGTGGGTGCGGTGGTTTTAGCGTACTGGACCGTCACAGTCCTGATGTTGCAAATGTTGGGAGTTTTTTTCCTCCCTTTTATGGGGGGGGGGGGACGGTCTACGTACAGCTCCTTCACAGTCCTATTGCTTCAAATTTCAGGATTTTTTTCCTTTTTTTGTTTGTTTTGGCGCTGCCTGAAAATAAACAATAAACACGTAAAATACATGAAAATACTGTATTCACGGGAATATAATAACCAGCTCGACACCAATTGGAAGTGCTACATCTACTCTCTGTTTATATGTGAAAATAAACTGCTTGTGGTTTGTCGATATCCATATTGAATTGTTTCGTACGTAAGTTTTAAGTGTTCACTCAGTTCGCCTCTGAGGACAAACGCTTTACGGCGTCTGCATAGGAAGAACACTTAATATCACTGGCTCTTCTTTAGGAATAGGTTTGTGTCATCAAAGATAGAGACCAGTTATTGCCTTCCAATCAGGATTGATGGCACTTTGACTATCTCTAACTCAGTGAATACAAAGAAGCTCCGCTCTCGCTCCGCTTCTTTTTTAACCAGGAACGTGCATGTCTCAATCCATCTCCCTGTATTTACGAATAGTGGCAGGCATCAAATTTTGAAGTTCCTTATTACATTTTTTTTAATCTTATGTGAAAGCGCTCTCAGAGAACCGTCTAATGATACCAACATTTTTAATCTTGATGACGTCTTTCTCAAGATATAGCAATTCACGTAATTCCCAGACCACGAAGATCTATGCCCGGTAATCAAAGTGCCATCAAACCTTTACTTTTATTTCTTTTCGTACAAACTTTTCCTGTTAGTCTTTCAACAAAGACAGAATCAGCATCCGAAAAATGATTATGATGTTTCTAATATATGACGTCTGTCTTGTCCGTAATGGAGAGTTTGTGTGGAATAGATTGGCATAAATGTAACGGGTGGGGGGGGGGGGGGGCGAGTAAGGAGTTTTCTGTATTGGCGCACTGGGCATTTCTGTTTGCCGTACTTACGTACTGGAAGCCTTTTAATTTCCGCACTTCGTACCAACCATTATTTGTACATTTTAAAAAAAGGTTCCGTACCTTGTACTAGGGCAAAATTATTACTTGTACCAGCGCACTAGGAGGCCTCCTTACCCCATACCATTCAATCATGATCATGATGATGATTGCCACCAAGTTTGAAGTCAATCTGACTGAGAGTTTCTTCTGAGAAGTCCAAAATGTGAATTGGCATTGCAATACCCATTGACTTACATCGTAATCAATAGGAAAGGTGCATTTACCGACAAGTACCCGAAATGATAAAAATCGTTAAAAATCAGGAATCCACAACAGTGACACCTAGTGAACAATTTTGTTTGACCCTTTCATAAGGAACACATCCACCAAGTTTTTAGCTGAATCTGAGTGACGGTTCTGGAGAATAAGTCAAAAAAGCAAAAACACACAAAATTATAAAAGATAGAAAAAAGTTATAGCGCCATCTGGTGAACAAATCAAGAACTACGAGTCCCTAGGGGTGCTCCTGTGTGATATCAAAGCAATCGGGTGAGCGGTTTTAAAGAAGGAGAACATTTTTTAAGATTTGCTCCCCGAAAGAACAAAAAATTCCTAAAAAATCCAAAAATTACTAAAGCATGACCATATGAATAAACTTGGTAGAGACCCACCCAAGGTACATTGCCATCGAGTTTGAAGTGAATCTGGCAATGGTTTTGGAGAAGCATTCAAAAATGTAAATTGTGGACAGACAGACAACAGACTACGGACTAGTGTATTGACCTGGGGGAAAAAGTCGTGTCCCGGGACCCGCAAATGAATTATGTTTAATAACCGGGACCCGGGTACCCGCCGCAAAAACCCTTGCTGAAATGATACACAGAAACATATTTGACTTGCTTTTATTGAGGTACAGTACAATAATTCCACCATTCAACAAGTGGCCTATTCCTGAGAGACAAAAAAAAAAGAAAGAAAAAAAAAAAAGAAATATACAAACATTACGGTGAAAAGGGCAGAAATACACATAGATCTTTCATTTGTTTATTTATATCGAAAGTAGTCGGGTAATAAAAAAATGGATTCGGGACCCGCATTTTGACAAGGGGAGTGAGGGTCCCGAATTACTACTACGGACTACTGACCATCCTATAGGCTCAGCTGACTGACAAGTCAGTTGAGCTAAAAAGAGGGGAAAAAATGTCAATGAAGAACAAAAATAGTAAGCCTATGATTTATATATGTGGGAGAACCAAAATTAAATCGAATCAAAATTTTTGAAATGGACAGCCATGGACGTATAGGGCCTACCTCGCATAAGTCGTCCATGTGACAGAAGATGAAACTAGAAAAGAAGATTTGCGTCAAAGCAAATTTGTCTGTGTGCCTTCAAAAGTTGCAAATATTAAATGCTACAACATAGCTCCTTTGGTACTTCACATTCCATTAAGCTTATGACCGCATGGATATTTCAAAGTCCACATGACCTTGACCTTTGACCTTTAGAAACAAATACAGTGTAACAGTGTAACAATAGCTACAATTTAATCCCTACACGAACAAAATCAGATGAAAACTGACCAAGTTATAGCTAGATGAAACTTTCAAAGGGCTGAATGACCTTGACCTTTGACCTTTAAAGGTTATATGTTCATTACAAAAATGTGCAGTGTTGCAGTACCTGCCATTTGGGTCCAAATGCTTAGAATTTGATGGAAACGGCTGAGTAATTACTGGATGAAAATTTCAAGGGTCCAAATGGCCTCGACCTTTGCCCTTTAGAGGTCACATATATTTGAAAAATGTGCAGTGTTATGATAGCTACAATTTGAGTCGAACATGATCAAAATTGGATAAAAATTGACCGAATTGACCGAGTTACGGCTAGATGAAAATTTCAAAGGTCCAAACGACCTAGATCTTTGACCTTTAGACGTCACCTGTAAATTACAAAAATGTGCAGTGTTACAATAGCTACAATCTGAGTGCAACATGATCAAAATTGGATAAAAATTGACCTATTTCTGGCTGGATGAGAATTTCAAGGGTCTAAATACCTAGATCTTTGTCCTTTAGAGGTCACATGTAAATTGCAAAAAATGTGCAGTGTTACAAGCATATTAAATGAAGTTGGATTGGTTTCCTGTACCTATAATAGTTTTGGAGATATTCAAGATTTAAATTTTCAAATGGCCCTAATTTGCATAATTTTCGCAACTATTAAACTTTATTACAAAAACTCAAGACTTCATTTTTGGAAGTATAATCATGCCAAGTTTATAGTTTCTATATATATATTTTTCAAATGAAATGTTGGACAAATTTTCCTGTAAAGAAAGAAAGAAAGAAAGAAAGAAAGAAAGAAAGAAAGAAAGAAAGAAAGAAAGAAAGAAAGAAAGAAAAGAGAGAAACAAGAAAGAATTCGTAGAAAACAATATGTCTGTGTTAGCACACAGACATAAATACTCATTTAACATGACAGAGACCTGGGGCAGACTCGCCAAAAACTAAAATAATGACAGTACAGCCCTCTAGCGGGAGAAAATGCACTTAATTTCCTCAGATGACCAATTTGATCTCGAGTGACTGTGCCCGAGGTAATTGGTGAAGCGTTTCATACCTCTATGCAAAACCTGTCTGAATCGCGAAAACGGGTCTCCGTAAAGACCGAAAAGAAGAGAAAATAAGCGAAAATAACCCGAAACAAGCAACAAGAATATGCACAGAAACGCAAACGCTTCAATGCGAAAGTCTTTTTTCATTTAGGGACCTAATAAATGCCTTAATTGACATATATATGAGATGGATTTACACCATAAATGACCAAATATGACAATATCGTTGTGAGAAGCTTGTCACATTATTTCAGTGTTTCTAGATGGGAACACTGAACTCCAAAAACAAAAACAAAAAACACCCCTCCCCCCCAAAAAAAAACAAGCCTAAACACTGAACACCCCGATTTTGCTCAATTACAATACCAATGTGTATAACATAATAGATACCAATATCTTTTGTCTTGACAAAATGAAAGTCAATGGTTTTGAAAAAAAAAATTATGTGCTCATTTAGCTTTTGGTTCTTTTCTTATGTTATGTAGGGAGAGTAACAATTAAAAAATAAAATAAATCTTATATATACATACATATATAATATTGTTTTAGAAGTAGTTTTGTAGGTTTGGGGAAATTGTTGACTCACACGGTTGATGTATTTAAAAACTTGTTGGAAACCACGGGGCAGCAAATTGTGAAAAATTGATATGCAAGATGACTGACCAATAAAGAAAGATTTAATTGTAAGAAGTTGACAGTGAATCAAGTTTACCTTTATGTATACCTGGTCATGCACACTGTGTACACAAGGATCCAACATTCAGTATATGGTATTCAGCGAATGGCACGGAATAGGACTTTGATGTTGGAATATCGAACTTGATAGTGTTCAAACGGTACATGGGCTTACAGATTTAGGTTTGTTAAGTTTCTCTTTATGCTAAATATACATGTGCTGCATTTTATTTTAGGAATGGGGAGTTTGCCTCCTGCTAGAGTTTAGGCTTAGAGAGATTTTCAAGTGAAACGCTCTCTCTTTTTTTTCTTTTTTGCTCAAATGTGTGCAGAGTTATAAACAAATAAGATATAAGTCTATCATTGTGATAGTATGTTTAAACCCTTCCATACTAGTCCCTGATTTTCCCGTGTAGATTTACCTGGATTTAAGATGGCATTTGCATGTTTAAATTCATCATAAAAAGCAATTTTATTTTAGTACCAACATGCTTAGTCTACAGTCAGTGGCTTTGCACTGCCTGCAAAGTCATGCTGCAGCTGCTCTGAAGGCTCTTTGGATTCATTTAAAAATCACACAACCCGAGAAACCTGGAAATTCATTATTATAACTTTGCCTCAGACAAGGAATGCTGATAAATGCATTCTTTTTGTCAGATTTTATGTGACACTTGAAGTCGTTCTAACGATAGTTCGGTGTTGAGGCCTTGTCACCCTAGAGATTGAAATCGACGAACCACGTTAAGATATTCTAACCATAACGAAAAAGTTACTCAAAGTCTGAAAAGTCTGATATATCGTGTAGAGCGACCTGCGCTGAAAACTATTTCCATGTCTTTTATCAGGCCAAGTTAAAACTATGGCAGCACCGTCTAGGATGGTTGCACAGCAGCAGATCCTGAAAATGAAATCGAAAAAGTTCAGTTAGAAGGTGGCCGGATTGCCACAGGAGATTTGTTGGTATATGGCAAATCAATGCTAAACTGCATGAAAAACTGCGATGGGAAACGTTAGCAAAACGTGTAAAACTGCCAACTGCTACTCTGGTAATGATGAGCAAAATAGTTAATAAACATGTTCATTCTAACTTCCATTTGATTATAGATAATATATGATCAACGCGTGCCCTGACCGATCGAGAAATTTCAGAAATGCCCATCATCATCATCATCATCATCATCATCATCATCATCATCATCATCATCATCATCATCATCATCATCATCATCATCATCATCATCATCATCATCATCATCATCATACTTGCTTAGGGGCACTTAAAAAAGTTTAAATGTTGGATATCTTCAAAATTATCATAAGGTGGATGTCATTCTGACTTCAATTCATAGGTTTTGTGCTATAGGCGTACCCAAGGAAACACAAACAGAACTTGTAGAATTGGGATCAATAAATTTAAAATACTTATGGCCCCATATGTTTGTAGGGTCCATTTGAATGAAGTAGACACTAATATTCCCTGCCATAACCGAGTGAGGGCGCCACGCTGAGCTTGGGGCTTTGGCAGGCCATGTGCTTCGAAAATAGAATCAAAGACTGACGAGAAACCTGTGCCCATTTGGTTGCTGTCTTGTTACGGTGTCGAAGAGACAGAGAAATTAAAAAATCGGAGACAGAGAGAACAAATGTTAATGTGAATATTTGAGATCACATTATACAAGCAAAGAAAAGTCGTCGACACCCGTATCTCGTAGCTAAAATATCGGAAGCAATTGCTTGGCGAGTCCTTTGGGTGGAAATGCATTAATAGGGGAAAATGATTTCCCCTCCTGGTTCAATATAGGCTGCTCTAAGTCTAAATATAAGTGTGCATAGAAACTAGGGCTCTCGTGGAATGGTATATAGCATGAACAGGACAGATAAGGATGCGCCTGAGCAGGCACATCTATCTTTCTTTCTTTCTTTCTTTCTTTCTTTCTTTCTTTCTTTCTTTCTTTCTTTCTTTCTTTCTTTCTTTCCTACCATCAAATTTAGCCAACATTTTAGCTGAAGACTATTATACGAAGAAGCTGTAAACTGGAGGGGGTACTATATTAGAGAGATAAAAGGGAGACAAAATGTACCACAAACTGACTCCTTCTTGTCTCTGTAATATAGTACCCCCTCATCTTGTTGGTTGCGCTCTCCGACATTCAATGTCAGTGCACCCTGTCAGATGTAGAACATCACGTCTGTGTAACTCTTTTCTACCAGATGCTGTCAAACAATGGAATAACCTACCTCCCGACATTAGAGATTCGCTTTCCCTACATATATTTAAATCAAAACTTAAAACTCCTCTCTTAGCCTCAGACAATGCTCCTGAGTTCTATCTCCATGGTGACAGATTTGCTAGTATCTGCCACACGCAAGTACGCCTAGGATTCTGCATTCAAAACTCTGACCTTCACAAAGTTCACATCCTTCCCGAGGCGGTTAGCCCGCACCTTATAATCCATGTTGGTAGTCATAGGTTAGTTGAAATATTTCTCCTTGGCAGTAACGAGCTTTCTGACTGCCTGAATATCCAGATCTGTGATGCACTGCAGCGGTACATTATTGATACCAGACTAAATGTTTTCGTTAATGTAATGATCATCGGTTGGACCATGCAAATTTATTTGTATCACACTTTTTCCTTATTGGGTAAATATCGAACTCAACTTCAAACTGGTTAAACTTGTATCCTATAAGTAATCAAATCTTGATATTCTTACAGAGTTTTCACTGATATTATGCATTGGTAACATATGTATTGTCCTGTGTGTCTTGTACATACGTACTGTGTGTCTCCATGTTCTGGAGAACCCGTGTATTAGTTATCTTGATGTACAATAGGGTTATCCAGACTAAATAAATATGTTTAAACTAAACTAACTGGGCGTGATTATACTTCGCTACATAAATTCATGGCCTCTTTGTGAAAAGGGGCGACAGTTTGGAAGATTTCGCAAATTAGGGCCAATTGAATATTTAATCCTGGCTATTCTTCAAAACTATTACAGATAGAGGTGCCATACCAACTTTGACACATAGGTTTTTACTGTATGCACATCCAATGAACCAAAAACAAAACTTCTAAATTTTTGATTTGTGCTAATTAAGGGCATTTAAAAAGTTTAGGTGTTGGCTATCTTCAAAATTATCATAAGGTGAGGTGTCATTCTGACTGCTCTTTAGAGGTTTGTCTCATAGGCGTATCCAGGCAACCACAAACAGAACTTGTAGAATTGGCATATATACCTGTTAGGGGGACTTGAAAATTTAAAATTTTGAATTCATATCTTCAAAACTACCAGGCGTAGACGTACTATTCTGACTTCACATCCCAGGTTTGTCCATCATCAATTGTGTCCAGAGATAAGCCGTCAGACGCTACTAAAGTTAGAGTATCTGAGCAGTTTGTGGCCCTAACAGTGAAATCGAAATTAAACACATTAAGATCACCAATAGCAGACTTGCACATATTTATGTGTCAATTACGTGTGTGTGAACATCACTAGGATTTGTTGCTTCCGTCCGTGCTGCAGAGTCAACAGTGAGCCACCAATGATTCAAAGTTGCAACAAAAAGTGTACTATAATTAGCTAGAGTTTCTCTACACATGACCAAATCTTGTTTGATGCTGGTATTTGACATTCTGTCAAACCATAATTCTTTCTTTCTGTTTGGCATTTCTTTTCTATCTGCAACCTTTTAATGCCAAGAGCCTAATTTGGCAACAATTTTTTTCTTTAATTCTTATGTTTTCTGTCATGTTTCTTTTCCAATTTCGATTTTTGATGTACAAAGCAACAACTTTCCTAGTAGGCACGCAGACAAATAGGATTTCAACTAAATCGTCTATTTCTGTTTTTTATCCTGTACTTTTTGCGTTTGCAGAAATATATTGTATTGCTCCGACCCCGACCCCACATAATTAAAGCAAACAACAAAAACAACAATATCAGTTGTAGTTGTATAGTTGCCTTGAAAAGTCATAGGTCAATTTGTAGCTGCTGTATATTTTTACCAATTTTCGTTTTGCTTTTATTATATATCGTAACACAAATCCCCTTTCATATCAAAGGATATTGAAATGCATCTCTTATTGTAATTTATTCACATATTCAGCTTGTCTGAAACTTTTGTTGACAACTTCATTTGTATTGGTTTTTAATATTTACCTTCATGATTTCAGTTCTTCAAAAAGAACTCTATAAAGCGGCTGATTCATTTGTTTTGAAACCGCAGAGAAGTTGACATGACAACCATTAGACTACAAACTGATGACCCTGCTGAAATTATTTTATTTACTTTACCTTACCTGACTTGTCCGTCCGTCGGTCTGTCTGCTCACACTTCCTATTTCCGACTTCTGCACAGCCATTTGTTCAAATAGTCACACTCCACTGACTTTAAGATTTTCATTTTTTTCAAAATCTTAAAAATGCTCTTCTGTCAAAGCGCTTGGCCAAACCCTTGAAATTGTTCAGGGGCACTTCTGGGGACCCTATACATGAATTTGCTCAACAGGTGGCGCTGCATTATTATCTACTCTCTATGATTTTGTTTTTCTTTTGTATGTGTGTATATTATTTCAACTTAAAAATTCATTTTAACTGGGTAGCCCTAGAGTAACTCAAATTATGATATAATGGGATCTCCAGATATTATAATAGACAACATGAAGGTACTCCAACCATGTGTCCTTACCACTAAGTTAAGAGGTATAATATTAATCATTGAAATGTCTTCAGTCACGTATGAAATTCTTTAAAAAATCACATATTTGTGAGTTTGGGTCTTCTGAAAAAAATCGTAAGTAATAGGTCTTTTGAATCGTTGCGGATAAAGGGAAGTATCCTGGCTACTCTGTCACTAGCAACATGAACGATGGGGTCCGACGAACCCAGGAGCAATTAACGGGGTCACAGTGTTAAAACGTTTTTCCTTTTGTATGTTTTCGCTATTGTCGACTTCTCCAAAATCGTTATGCAGATTGTAATGGAACTTGGTGACAATGCACTTTGTGCCAGGGTCAAACAAAGATGTACACTAGGTGGTGTCGCAGTGTATCCCTGTACTTAACGATTTTTTTTTTTTTCAATTCGGATACTTATTTGTGTTTTCATCATTTTTCCCTTCTCCAAAACCGGTTGTGCTAAAACGTAAGAGAAAGCGTGCTTTGCGGAAGGTCAGACAAGTTGTCTAATACGTGGCAATGTGGTGGATCCCTAATTTTACATTAAGTTTTCAATAGTGGGCTTTTGTCAATTCACGAATACATTCATGTGGATTACATTGTAAGTCAGAATTCAGGTATTCACGTATGTAATTGAACCAAATTACATCAATGGAGAATAGCATTCATGATATCATTTTCATACTTTCGAAAACAAGACTTAAGACAATCTTCCTTTCAGACTCGAATATTGTTTTCCCCAAAGTATACTTCTGGTCATGATGGAATATCGAGGAATCTATTAACTCTTTCAATGCCACCTGCCACTAAGGTGAATTACTCCCAATTACTATAGGGATGCTAGATTCATGTTACAAGTGAAAAGACTTTTCATTCAAGTACCAGCATGCCCACAGTTCAAGAAAATAAAATATTCCGGGTTAACACCTTGCTTGTGGGCACTCAGAGCGCGCCGCGTTAAGCTGTTGACTCAGTCCACAATGTGGTATTGAGAGAGTTTAAGGAGATCAAAACTGAAGTATCTAAACCTGTAACAGAAGGTGCTGAAAGTTTGTCAAAAATGCCCTGATGAAGCATAAGACAAAGTTGTCCACTGGGTAGTGATGCGTTTATTTGTCGGTTAATGCATACATTCCTGTTGTACACAATTTAATTCAAAGGAATTGCAATAGTAACTCATATTTTTGTTGTTTTTTCCGAAATCATCTACCAGACGCACTTCAAATTTGGTTTGGATGTGCCTTTGGTGAGTCCCTGCTGGGCTTGTTTAAACGGTCGCTTCAGTAATTTAGGTGTTTTCTATCTTCTCTATCTCACTCTCTCTCTCTCTCTTTTGACGAAGTCTTAACCTTCTTCTCCGAAACCGCTGACCAATTGCTTTGAAATTGCATACGGATACTTTTGGCAACCATTCACACTTAATTTGTTCGCCAGATGGCGCAGCAATTTTCTGTTTTTGAGGATTTCTGGTATTTTTGCCTTCTCCGAAATGGATTGCTCTCACACCTGTTAAAAAATGTATCTTGTGGAAGGGTCAAACAATGATTTTCACTGGGTGGTGATGTGACGAGTCCCAGATTTTTAACGATCTTTTAAATTCGCTTCCAACTTGGTGTGGGTGTACCTTTGGTAGGTCTTCGCCGTTTTTTGTCAAATGGGCACCCTCCAGCGATTTTTGTGATTTTTTCGGGCTATATCTTCTTCTCCTTAACCAAGTGCTTCGAAACTGCATACAAATACTTTTAACGAGCCCTAACCTTAATATGTGCACCAAAGGGTGTTGGAATGGTTCTTGTTTTTACATTTTTTCGGTATTTTGGCTTCGTTTCAAAACCGACTGCCATATGCATTTCAAAGTTGTTGGGGTGTACCTTCTGTAAGGCTTTACAAGTTTAGTTCAAATGTTCAAGCTCAAGTGATTTTTTTAAATTATGAAAATAAAGGACCAAACCAAAAAAAAAAAAAAAAAAAAACATTCTAAAAGCGCCCTCTGTGAATTACTTTAAAATTGCATAGGAACACATCTGGATACTCGCAGATTAAGGCTAGATTTATTATAAGTTAAAAGTCAAGGTTATCTGAGACGGGTTGCTCTCTTTTTTTTTGTATTTTTTATGTCATATTTTTGGTGAGAACTGTGTATGTTGCTTATTTTAGCGACTTTGTGAAAATCGGTCACTGGATTCCCTGCCGCCTGCAGGATATCTTAGGCAAAACCCTTTTCCTTGGAGATGCTGAAACGTGACCTTGTATCATTATCAAAATCTTTTACGTCATGTTGTATATATACATTTGTACATTTCTGAAGGCGTTTTATAGTGAGAAGAGAATTGTAAGTCAGACTGACAGGTTTAGGACAATTATGCTTAATATGCACGCGACCTCGGATCCTAACACTGATGTTTAAGATTATTTCGGTTCACATCACTACCTTTATGTGTGCGAATCTTCCCAATATAAATTTAATTTCAAGGAGACAAGACGTAACGTGGCTAGTCATTTTATATTATATCCTTCATAGTTTTGAAAGTGGCGAAGTCAAGGTAAGCAGACTGAGCAAAAGACTGTCACAGTCCTCTTGTTTCTTAAAACAGATGTTTGTGGTTACGTCTTTTTCCGACCATTGTATGGCCCTGGCCAAAATTACTGAATGACATTTCAAGCGATAAAATAACAGAAACAGAAAAAGAAGAAAAAACTCCAAGCCGCAGTGACGGGCCTACCGTAGGTTGTTTTTTTGACAAGCGCCATCTCCTCAACTACAGTGTGCTTTCGTTAAACCAGGTTTAAATTCAGCATTATAGGTTCAAAATGCAATGGCATCATAGCCATTATTTCCATATGATTTTTGTATATTGAACTATCTGTACAATCTGACAATTTTGTTTACATAATTATATGAAGTTTGGCCATATACTACTTTACGCGACAGTGTCTCCTTCCAGCCTCTTCCTTCAGACATCCTTCATCAGAAACTGAAATTTGACACCTCAATTGCGTGTATAGAGCTAAGTAGTTCTCCACCTGACTTCGGACTGTGTTCTGTGCCTCAGTATTTGACAAATGTGCCCATACGTGCACAGTTCTTGAAATAGTATCCTCACCGGTTAATCCAACAATACCTCAAAATCGTGCGGCTTAAAGTACCATTATACTCTCTCTTGTATAATTTAAAAGGTTCCGTATCTTTACTCAAGTGGTTAAAAAAATCCCGATGGCGATTAACTTTGTGAGGTCTTTGCAGTTCTTTATATAAGGTTCGTCGTGAACATCAACAGTGTAATTACAGATGACTGTCAAAACTTGGACTTTACCTTGAAGGGAAAAGGAAGCGTTCAATTGATGTAGCCTAAGTCCAGTGTCCCTCCACCTAAGCGTCTTATAATAAATATTCAAGCGTGGAAGCTTTGACAGATGAACAAAGGATTACATACAATCGCAAGACACAATACGATGACTGTTTCTCGAGCGTTATCTGATGCAACTAGCCACATATTCGGAGTCATTCAGCCATGATTCATGCCGGTAAAAAAGGCCGTTGTGCCCGTCTCAGG
This sequence comes from Hermodice carunculata, assembly GCA_964020975.1. NCBI lineage: Eukaryota > Metazoa > Annelida > Polychaeta > Eunicida > Amphinomidae > Hermodice > Hermodice carunculata. Next base: position 4,116,438 of record OZ026612.1, on the reverse strand, counting down.
TGATGGTGACATTTACTGACTTGTCCCTGCGGCTTTGGTATTAGGTTGAAAATCGTATGGCATAATGTAGGTATCCACTGGCTTTCACCATATCTAGCTGTGCACACCCATCATTATCAATTAACAATGGTAACCATAAACATGCCTGATGTAAATGGTATATGCCGTTTATTTCGGTGATATGCATCCATAATGCAGAAGGGTTATCAGCAGTACACGCTGTGAGAAATGGTTCCACTCCAGTTTAAATACGAGACAGGCATATTAATTTCCCGCTACAAAGCACGGGGTTCACGCCTGTCAATCATGGAGGACACATAGACATGTCACTGTCATAAACGGGGCTGGATACCTTTTTCTCATAAAATTCGCGTCTTTTAGAGAAATTTAAGTTTTCAAATACCAAATTCATATTCATTTTGTATTTCCTTAATTGGTTACAACAATGACTGTCCGTCTGCCAGTACCAAGTATTCTTTATTTATAAAATTTTAATGATATTCTCTATCCCACTTCCCCAACACGCAGCGACCCGTATCTCGCCAAACGAGACCATGGTCACTAAGACAACCAGGTACATGCATGCTAATAATATGCCTGCTGCGTATTACATCTGCAGGATGCACGAATTAACTAATTCGCTGCTGACAACATACTCTTAGATGCACCCGAAAGGTTTTTTCTGAATTCAATGAAAATCGTTTGCTAAACGTCTCAAATATCTCACCAACAATTGCACGCCATCGTCCCGTCAGGACCAACATACACTCCGTCGCCTCCTAAGTGTACTAAGTTTCGTTTGTTTCTTTACTTGTTTAGATTTATTTGTCTCTGTTTTATATTGGTTGTTATAGTTGTGTGTATTTATCGTTTCTTTCTTTGTTTTTATTTTGCTTTCCCATTGTACAACGGAAGCACGTGCAATTTATTCTGTTCTGCTGGCAAAAAGTTCAGTCAGCCTTATCGGAGATTTACCGACACGAAAATGTGCAACATTCAAAATGGTAAAATTTGCCTATGTTTTAAAACTTTTTTTTAATTAATATATGGTCTGATTAACCTCACCTATGTTAGTACATACAATCAATCCTAACTGTTTTTTTTTCAAGTGACACACGGCATGCATCCCAAGTAGCAAAATGACATCAGTATGCTATTGTAACAGCATTTGGCCGAATGTTAGAATGTTGGCACAACATTAAAGTGCATGGGTTTTGTAAAATGTTTCCAGTGTTTTACAAAAATGTTATTCGAAAATGTTATTTGATAATTTAAAAAAAATAAAAACGTTTTCCCAATATTATAAGGACATTTTTCACAACATTTTTGATAAAGTTTGTGATTGATATTTTATGGTGTTCATATATTTTTACGTTATAATGATAGTTTGATACCATTTTTGTAAAATATTTTTCAAACGTAATGTGCTAGCTGGGATGTACTGCACAATTTTGGCAGTTGATGTACACGTATCAACCCAAGAGACTAAACCTGATGACAGAATACAACAAACGGACACTATGACAACAGAATACAAGGAACTGGCACCCCTACCACAGAATACAAAGATCTGACACCATGACCACAGAATACAAGGGACTGACAAACTGACACAAAATACAAGAAACTGACACTATGACCATGCACAGAATATAAGAAACTGACACTCTGATCACAGAATAAAAGGAACTGACACTACGACTACAGAATGCAAGAAACTGACTCTATGGCCACAGAATACAAGGAAATCACACTCTGACGACAGAATACAAGGAACTGACACTTACTACAGAATACAAAGAACGGATACTCTGCTGCCTGTTGATAAGCACATTTTATGTGCCCTCGTAGGTAGTTACAGATGGTTCTAGTACCCACTAATTAGAATCAAATGGAGTGCTACTTCTATTTTCCTGGGTTGAATAATTAACCATCTACGTACAGTTTCTTGATGCTTGAAGCCTGTTAAAATGTTCTGCAGCTAAGCTGCATAAATCACAAGTGCTATAACTATCTTCTTGTATTTTGCACCCGACTTTTTAATCAAGAGAAATAAATGCTCCCTGGCAAACTATCCCGCTTCAGGCCTTGCAGATGAACGGTTTTGTGGCAGGTATTCGTTCGGACAAAGGTTCTGAACCCTTTCTTTGTACTGCAGGAAAGCCACATCCGCCTTTTCAAATAATGATTTCATAACAATGTATAATCGAGATTTTGTCTTATTTCTCAAAAAAAAAAAGCACTTCAGATACCCGACAAATTTGTCGTCTGTCATCTGTATACTATAGAATAAGCAATAGACAAGGACTAAGAGCCAGTCAAACAATCACTGAAGTATCCTTAATTTCGATTCGTCTGCCTCTTGATGACTTGTTCAAGAAACTTTGATATCTCTTGTCTGCAATATGAAATTCTGTACGTGCTTGTTATACCGCCAACATGAAGAGCAAAGACACTGAAAAGTTGTTGGTGTTGCGTCAATTTGCCAGACAGGCCTATTCAACAGAAAATAATTTATCTATATGACATGAGAGCAACCCTAATTACAGTTTAATGTTTCTAAGGTAAAAAAAGCATGTAATACAGCTCATGTGAATCAGAGAACAAAAATTATGTACCACAAATACAAATGAGACGTATTCTAGATTCAGTTAAGTTCAGGTCAGAAATTCACTCAACCAACAACTGCTCTTCATAAAAAGTATTAATTTGGTCACTAGATGGTGCTTTGTACGCATGTAAAGTATCCCGTTGATCCTGAAAGAGATCTGTGGCTTGCACCTGTCATTATATATTGACACACGATGTAGCTTATAACCAACACAAAAGAGCCAGTGAAGGGCGGTGAAGCGATGTGCCCAGGGAAGGCACTAGTCACAGTGAGATACCCTCTTGTCGAAGTTGTCTTTTCTGCCGTATAGCTTAAGATCAAGACAGCTGTCACAGTTGCAACTCAAACACAAACACATCTTCTACCTGGGCCCATCATATCTCTTGTCACCAAAATAGTTTATACCTTGACTTAGTATTTGGAATCACAAGCGTATTCTCGATTTGTTTTCTTTTGTGGACCCACAGAGTTAACTTTATGGTGGACCTAAGATGGCTTTGGACATGCACGTTCTTTGCCTTCACAGATCTCCTAGTTCCGTATGTACAGATCATTGTCGCCTCACAGCAGTTGCACAATTTTTACCGTATGCCTCACACTCAAACACACAATTTATCACGTGTTCAGGTAAAATTCTCTGTGTTTTTTCTCCTTTAACAAAAGAAAGCTTTGCTCGCTAATTTTATGGCAATGCAACTGGAATGTGTTTTCCGGCTGCGACCTCTTGAGTAACTAATTAAAAGAAACAACAACCTTCACCTCAGAGTGATTGAATGCATATTTTTATGATCACACCATACAGTGATTGATCGCGCAACTGCATCTCAAACTGGTGTTTTAATGGTGACAGCATTACGATTCCGTCAATAGTCAATAATCCAGAATTCTTCTGAGCAGACGATGACATGTTTTATAGGGCAATCAAAGTTAGAGGCGTCGCTATTTCCTGATCAGTGTTAATACACCACACGCGAAGGCCGTTTTTTTCATTTGTATCGGCATAAAAGTTGGCGCATATATCATTTACAGAGATACCAATTGCCCCTCATCATTAGGGACAGTCCCAGAAATTAGTTGGAATTTTGACCACTTTACGGCGTTTGCCCCGCATTGAAACTGAGTATTTTCTAATATATTCTTTATTAAATGTGCTCTGTCCCTGATGTTCTCACTTTAATGTCCCTGAAATGGCATTTGAATGTTGGCATCTCTGCATTTATATTTTGCTGAAGGACTTCACAGTTCATTTGTAAATAAAGCTTTACATGCACATGTCGATCGCACGATATATTTCACATGGCATGAGATGTTGTTTTAACTGGGTAATAAAATTGATTTAGTTTACGAGTTGTATGTATTACACATTGGCTAAACAAGGCCAGAACTTTAACATATTTGTTGCTGATGTACTGTATTCCTGACTATATCCTGTGACATATTATTTTCATAAGAATAATGAAGCATTCAAGAGCCATATGGACAATTTACAAATGATCTGCCTTTATCTCGTGAACTTTTCTTTCACCTAGACCTGCGTGGAGTCTTTGATTTGCAACTATTTTCTTTTTATGAATGATAGCGCACGAAAAAGTAGAGAGACCCATCTGAAATCCTATCTTTCCAATAATTACATATGTTGAATGGTGAATGTCCCTGTCTGGGGCATTGAGCAAGTGTCCATTGTTCCATCAGTCAATGGTAAGGCCAACAACGCACATTTATAACTTTTGCAGTGAAGATCAGCAGCCCTCTGGTGTCCAACCGAATGTAGGGTAGCCCTCTTTTTGGTGATCAAGAAAGCAAATACGTGATAAATAGGTCACTCACACCGACCGGTTTGCCCGTACTTAAATGGTAACATCATCTGCTCTCTGCAGTGGAGCGGCCAGGCAAAGCAGAGAACCCAAGAAGCACGGCCTGCACTGCTCGCACGGAGTTCTCGCCACGGTCTCAGGGAGAGACCATACAACGCTCCTGGACTGCCAAGACATTGCAAAATCCAGCTTGTGTCAAGATGAACATTTGATGTGTACTTGCCAGCTGCATTTCGTGGGCAAGGTGAGGTTGCTTTAAATTATATTGAGCCAGCACACGTGTGAGATCCTAACACTCAAATGACATTGGCCATTGGCAGTATCTTTTAAGAAGCTAGTCGCTGTCTCACCAAAAAAAAAAAAAAAAGCAAAAAAAAAAAAAAAAGAAAAAGAAAAAAAAACCACCCGGACGCTGGAGCAGGGCACTTCTGTGGCAAACAATGACTGGAGTAGATTTGATTGGTAATAAAAACAAACAAATACCCTTTTATTGTAACCATTTTGGCAGCAACATGCCATGACCACAGTTAATTGCCAGATGGAGAGCGACACAAGAGCATCATGCACTAAAAAGTTTGTGTAGTTGCCACCTAAGCAGAATGCCCCCTCCCGCTATGGAAGTCTGCGCAGGAGGCAAATTTTGGGAGAACTATTTAGGTACGTCTATGTTATTGACCCCTTTTCTTTTTTCAGCAGATGTTTTTTTGTAGTATCTGTACGCAAAGACATTTGCAAACTTTGTTACCCCGATTTTAGTAACGCTGTTAAATTCGTTAAGTAAATCCACTTCATTGTATTGTTTCGAAAGATGGTTTAGCAGACATAGAAGACGCGAAAAAAGGCTGTGGTGAATGGCTTAATTGAAGCTAGTACTATCAGTCTACTCGAAGCCCTTTGTCCTCTTAACAATACCACCTGTTACATTAGTAGCCTGTACCCGTCGTGCCCAGCGTACCAAGTCACAGATGTATGCGGATGACTGATTGAAAGGAGGGAAATTAATGTATCATTCTGCTTTGCCTGCTATTTCGTCGAAAGAAAATTGTCAACTTTTGAACAAGAGTTCAAGTGATCTTAGGCTTTCTGTGATTTTTATGCAATGGGAATAGAGTTTGGCATGACATAAATGTCTGTTAAGCAGATCAGGCGGGCCATTTATGGTTTTAATTCTGGCCAGAGTCTTAGCCTTAACTCACTTAGGAAAGCTTATTATAAACATATTTATTTTCACTGGATTGCCTAATAGTACACAAAGACTAATCTATAGGCTCTCCAGTACACAAGAGGACGCACAGTAATATATACAATACACACTGGACAAGAACAGAAGACTAAATTCACGGCTTGTACGCGAATACAATTGATGCCAAATAATGGAGACTTATAATTAGATCGTATACTAAATTAGTAAATAAAATGTCTAGATTCTGATAAGAATGTCTGAACAGCCTCAAAGATGAATACATTATCAGTGTCTGGCAAATCCTCACTACCTTTCAAGAGAATATTTAATAAAATGTCACTAGAGCACTGAACTTCTATCATTTAGCCCTGTACCAGGGTATACAGAAATTTTTTTAGCGGATTATATTCCACGAAAAATGTGATATTACATTGCAAGTTTGAAGTGTTCTTGGAAGCATTATCCAGGGCCATTATCAGAACTTTTTGCGTATTACATAATATAGTTTGTGCGGGAGTGTCGAGGCTTGATCGTTAAAATGACTGCATGCCTACACCTTTCGCGCTTTAGCTGCTATATGCTGGAGTCCAAGGAGGTTAACGCATGATATTATGAACTGTGTAGCGTCCACTCGCAGCCTGCAGCGTCACAAGAATACCCATTTGAAGAAAAACTATTTTATTTTAAAATTCACATTTGGCTTCTTAAAGTTTTTTATATTGTCAATCAGTCAACCAAAGCTTTTTGGCTATATCAGGTCTCGAATTTAGAGACATGTGTCATTCCTGACGGTTTGTCTTATTTTATTGATTGATGATGTGGTGAAATATTACGTTTCTTTGGACCCTGTTTAGAGAGTGCATTGTCGGTAGCTACAAGTTTCAAAATATTACACTTTATTTGGGATAAGTGGCACACATATTAATTTTTCCACCAAAACCATCGACCCTGGATCTGAGAAACGGCAACAGTCAACCGCCTTGACACGTACGTACTGGTGGAAATCCACGGTGTCACTAACATTTTTTGAATAAATAGAGTATGTGGCATGGCTGAGAGGGAGTTCCCTTCTTCCTCTCACGAGGGATCGCTGTTGGTTCTGGGCAAAAAGACATAAATACAACAAATAGTAACTCACTCTCTAGCAATGGAAGATTTTGCTTAGTCTATGTTTAATTGGGCACCCGCGCCCCCCCCCCCCGCCTTAGGTCTGCTTTAAACGCATACCTGGTGCTCCACATTTGTATTAGGCTTATAATTACACAGCCCTCGCGCACGTTTGATTTTTGTCTACTCGTTAAAGCACTACGTCACAGTTGCAGGCACGTCGATTCAGTTGTTTCAGTATTTCAGGCCCTGTGATGTAAAGTGAGTTACTAATTTTGAAATTCACTCTAGGAAATGGTAAATCTCCCCAAAACATAGATTAAAAGACAGTTTTTCCAAAGATACAGCAATCCCGTCCTCATATAAAGCTCAGTGTGCATTCAACGGAGGTGGCTATCACTTTTGAACAGTAAACTTGGTCGAAGTTGCTAGCTTCGTAACAAAATCATGGTTTGCATGTTTGACGCAGGGATCTGCCTGCACATATGGGTTTTTCCTTGTTGCACTATGCGGGTCAGTGCAGCACCGCAGCTAACATAAATGTATGGTGTTGCTGAAGTCATTGTTCTTCGCCTGCGTTGAACAAACCAAACACGGAAGAGATCGACCACGGGGTTATGTCGTGTATAATTAGCTGACGAACTGTGACGTGGCCGTGCTCAGCTCTAAAGAGGTCGTTGTGGCCCATGATACCTGCTGCCCCTTTACCCATATAGCTTTGTAATGACTGGGCATTTGGTACATTGCAGACGTTACGACAAAGACCATTCACTTGCTAATGTCCATTGTGCACCTAATGGGAGGCTCATGCCCGCATAGTTTGTCAGGTAAACGCCAGAACACTGCCACATTGGTTATGAAGTATCGATTATCAATGGCCATTGCGCTTCTGTTAATGAGTTACAATATAATTAAATCGTCTCATTGTGATATATCTTGTCCACAGTGTGCCGGTATTTCTTTGCCCCAGGTCTCTCTCTCTCTCTCTCTCTCTCTCTCTCTCTCTCTCTCTCTCTCTCTCTCTCTCTCTCTCTATCTATCTATCTAAGTGAAGACCCATAACTGTTACGTGGTTTGCAAAGCAGGCCCAGCCTATATAAATCACTATGCATGTCACAGATGCTGGCGTGCACTTTCGTACCAACATGTTTGGTGGAGGACTAGGAGAAAACCGCCGTGCACGGTCAGAGTGGTAGGAACTCTTTCCACATGCTGTCCCGGCCGTGAATCCAACCAGGGCCGCAGAGGTGGAAGGCAAGCATCTTGCAGCTCCGCCAACCGTGCACACACACAGTCTCTCTCTCTTTCTCTATTACACATGACCTGTCAACTTGTTCTTTTTGTCCGTAGTCCGCGGGCAAAAAGTGGAAAGTGTCTTCCTTTCATTCATCACTGGATCTCTGTGGTTTTATCTGAACGTGGTAGTGAGTGAAAGCAATGTTACCTTGAGTCCCGGGGACCCACCAGAGCATGACGGAATCAAGTTTACAGAGCAAAGCGAGATCTGTTCATTTGAGTAAGTCTCGTGGCATAAACTGTGTATATATCGCTTCAAGCTAAATAAGAAGCAATTGACCATTCACGAAAGTTTGACGCTTTTAATTGAAGTCGGTGAATGGGGAGTTCTCGCTTCAACGGACTCGGGTATTGCACATTACAATCTTGGTTCAATGACGTTTTTTCTGCCTGTGGTGTTCTTTAAGAATTTCTAGTGATAATTGTTCATCTTAATATGATACTTCATAACCAATGTACACCGACCATGAAAACTAAATAACAAAAAAAAAAAAAAAAAAAAAAAAGAAAAGTATAGAATTTCTGAGGCGATAACTTGGTCACCAAAAGTGAATTCGGATTGGTGAGTAGAATATTCCATTATTCGTTTCCGTCACAAAATAGGTGTGTTGAATATTACTCGTTATTTATTGAAAAAAAAACTATTACATAGAAATACGTTGCGGTGTCTTCTTTGCCAAACCGAATTAAAAGAGGGGACATATCAGGTAGTTTAAAGGTAATCGATTGACAATAATAAAGAAAAATCGTGTTCCACTACTTGAGACTAAATATCCAGCAGCCCCTGAAGATCATTCGTTGGTCTTTAAAATTGTGCCCCGTTACTCAAGACTTTATCCATAAAATTGCCAAACTACTTTTGCGTGCCAAATGTCTTCTTTGCTTGTAGTATTTTTTATTTATTATCTAAACTGAACCAAAATAATAATAATAATAATAATAATAATAATAATAATAATAATAATAATAATAATAATAATAATAATAATAATAATAATAATAAGTCTCCACTAAGAAAAGTCCACATAAAAAACAAATAAACACATATTTTGGTAATATTTCATTTTTTTTTTAAATATTCGGTATACACCTCAGATTTGGTTTCAGAAACAAGTGCAGAACAAATGAATCTACGCTTCATTGCACAACACTTGAAAACAAACAAAGTCTCTATCACAGGTGCGCAAGATTGTCCATATGGCAAAAGCATTCAATGTGAACTGAATGGGGCACCGTAGTGGGTATCACAGACTGTGCTGAAGTTTTAAAATGTCACATTATTACAAGAAGGAAAGAATTAAACTGGTCATTAGAATGTCTGATGACTTGATGACTGTATATGGTTGACTCCCGGTCAATAGGATGTGTATCCACCGTGATTTTTGACACACTGCTGGCAGCGCTTTCTCATGCTGTGGATCAATTTTCTGATCAGTCTCTGGGGTATATTGTCCCACTCCTCCAAAAGATAGTGTCTTAGGTCTTGAAAGTTTGACTCGGGACCGATCCTCTGGTTTACATTTCGCTTGAGATGGCTGCACAGGTGTTCAATAGGATTAAGGTCAGGGGATCAAGCTGGCCAATCCATAGCCTCCAGACCTTCCCTGGCCAAGAATTCACTCACTTAAGCCACAACATGAGGCCTTGCATGGTCCTGCATGAGGATAAAATTTTCGCCAACGGCGCCAGCATATGGCGCAACATGTGGTTGCAGGATCTTTGTGACATAACGTCCGGTAGTCATGGTACCATGCTGCCACCTCCAAAGGCAACTGTGGGCTGCACACAGCATGCGGCATGTCTCTCCCCTGGTCTTCTCTAGGCCCGGATTCGTCCAACATTCCTGTGAAGGGCAAAGCGACATTCATCCGTGAACAAAACGTTGCCCCATCCTGCTGTCTTGCCCATTCTAATCTGGCTATATTTTGGCAAATGGTTAACATCTGCTTTTTAACCATTGCCCTCGACTTTAAGCCAGCAGCATGTAATCTGTTGCATATCGTCTCGGCAGAGATGCGCCTCTGATGAGGACAGGCTGTATGCAACTGTTGCTACAGGTCTGTAGCAGTGCGTGTCCTGCTTCTTACTGTCAAATTGACGACAAACTGATCTTGTTGTCTGCTGGTCACCTTATGCCGTCCTCATCTTGGCAGATCCTGAACAGCATTAGTTTGTCCGAATTTTTGTAGCAAATTATTGATGGTCTTGTGGTTTACACCCATGGCCTGCGCCACCAACTGCAACTCTCTCCTGGTTCAATACAGCCTATGGTTCTTGCCTGTCCACTTCAGATAATCGCAGCATGATGTCTTGACCACAGATGGATAAATCCATACCTGATCCTGGGTCCCCATGCTTTTATACCCATGCTTAGCCCAGTTTCTGTCCATATTACACAGGTAAAGTTCACTAAAACAATAACCCAGTGTGCGCAAACAAGGACAGGATACCTCACTGAAACCACCCCATTCAAAATAGCCTTTTTGCAAAGTGTGGTTTCTGACTTTGTCTCACATTTAGCACATGTGGAGTCAAGCATGCACTTTCAATTTGCTGGTCTCGACACATGTTGCACCTTGGGATTGTTCTACACATACATGTAAATACTTGTCAGAAAACTAACCAAATATGAAACATATAACAAATTATAAAAGCGGAGACTTATTTTTTTGGTTGAGTTTATTTTATATTTTCCTATTTTTATTTTGGCACAGGAAGTAGTTTGGCAGAGAATGATAGATGGATAACGACTAGCCTGATTGCAATTATAGATCGTAAACTTTGTTCTTTGCAACATTTATACGCGGAGAACAAAGAAATGGATTCTGTCTTATTCGGAGTTCCATCGAATGTGTTCATCGCTGTGTGCAAATGTCAAAGTTTATTCATTAAGTGTGGATGTCCCAGCAGTTCTTGTTTCGTAAATACCAGAACTTTTATACTTCCAGAAAAACCTTTGAACTCCATTATCCTGTTAATCACCTGGGGCGTGCTCCGACCTTATCATTTATACTGCCAGACAGACTGACCGAGATTCATCTATTTGGTAGCAGCAATTCAAAAGACCTTAATGTACTTATATGTGAATCTTTTCAAAATTTCACAGCTGACTCAAGACGTTTCAATAATTAATGTATCTCTTAACTAAGTTGTAATGATGCTCGGCTGGAATATCATAAGTTGCTTTTTAGAATATTTAAATTAAGGACACATTACAACACCATAGGTTACTTAAGCTGGTCCCCACACACTTTAGGTGCATTGCTAGGGCTCTCATATATTTTCCATGGGTCCAGTGCCGATCATGCTGCTGCAGATACTGCCATCTAGGCCCTGTGGCATGGCACGCCACCCCTAGCGGCAGTAATGCGTACTAGCGAGCATGCATATATAAGTTTCCTACTCTGGCGTCCATCTTTGGTGATGCATTTTGTTGGAAATTCCCACTATTCCCTTACCTTTTTTTGTACTTTTGTGGCCTATTCGTTCATCGTGAGGTAGTTGATAGGTTTCCCCAGAACTGGTCCTATTCCTGACTCAGTTTGTTCAGGGTTTGAGAGTCGGGTAGAGCCATGAACTTGGATGCAAAGTTGGACATCCATTGGGAAGCCAATCACCATAGGTTGGCATATTGGGATGACCATCCTGTATGCGTACGAGCCATGTGTTCTGTACTGAAGAGAGTCCATGCCATGGGTGTCCACGCTGGACTGCCTACCAGTGGCAGAAGGTCCATCGGGTGAGCATAAGCTCTGCCAAACGAAGGCTCCAACATGCGGAAGCATGTTGTGAGTGAGAGGACAGTGTTCCTCCAGACAGGTCTTTGGAGGCATGCATCATGGCATGTGCTGCAGATGCAGCCATTCAGGCACCTGCCAGTTTAACCGGGAATCAGTGTCAGGTGAAAACTGGTCCTTGAATCGACACCCCTATGGAGAAATAGCTGCCATCCATGGGCAGTAAGTGGACTGTGGTTGAGCAGTCCCATTCGCATGTTCCCTTGACAGTCACTTCTGCTCAAGTGAGCAGGTCTGTGGGCAAAGGCCCCTCCCAGTTTGCCTGACAGCAGGCCATGCATTGGTAGTTCAGTGAAAGGATGGGGCCCTAGTGACTATGGCAGTGAGCACTAAGGGGGGATGAAAGTCGGTTGTGACTATGGGTCAGCACAGGTGATGTTGTCACCACTCCCTGTAGCACCTTCTCCTCTAAGCTTCCCTATCCATGCCGCACTGGGTCAAGCTTCGGCTGTGCTGGCAGAGATGACTGCCCAGATGATCATGGGCAAAGTGGAGGTGCTGTTTGCCACGATCAGTGAAGGGCTGGACAGGTTGGATTGTTAGGTTTCCTCCAAGGAACCTGTGGTCGTTTCTCCTTCCCAGGCTTGCCCAGAGTTGTCTGGTCCCTCTTGTGACAGCAAGGCTCAGTCTTCTTCCAAGTCGGCTGTACCGAAGCCTAAGGTGCTTAGTTTGGTTAGGCCGGTGGCTCCTACTGAGTCCTCCATGGTGGGCGCATCCATTTCTGAGTCCCTTGGGGGCCATGAAGCAGGCTACAAGATGGTCCTTGGAGGTGAGGACTCAACCATCATGGTCACTTTTGGATGGATGAGGGATTGACCTAGCAGCCAATTTCTCCCCTGCCTCCATCCCTCGATCATCAGCATTCACGCTCCCACCAAGGGAGGGGGAAGAAGAGGAAAAGGCATCATTGACACCTCTCATCTTCGCCTCCAGTCAGAAAGATGCGATGCCAGAACCCTGAATCTGTCATTTTGCCTGCTGGGGACAGGCAGCTATGTCCCTCAGCAGATCCCATTCCAGACAGTGGTACAGTGGTGCATAGATCAGTTATCTGGGCACCTAGTCCCACCGGGGGAGTCAACCAGGCCAAGCTGGGGGCTGGGTGATCGTCTCCCACCCCAATGCAAATTGATCAGGCAGTCAATCATTCTTCTGCTGGGTATGCCACCTCGATAGTGACCTATGCTGATGTGCCAGTGGGTTGATGTGCTTCGGCACTTGAGCCTACCCCTGCAGAGGCTACCGTCTCACTTTTCTGACTACATAAGGGTCGATGCAAGAGGTTGTGGTAGTTGTCACTCTCCCAGCTCCTGGGCCTTTGCCTAGTACATGCCAGTAGGCCAGAGTCGCTTTCTCCCACTGGCGAGGAGTTGCAGTCTCAGTATGGTGCTTAATCTGTAATGCTGACTGCCGAGGCTCCTGCAGTGTCGGGGCCTCAGCTGGATGCTAAAGCAAAGACTGAGGAGGATTGACACTAAGATTTGCTTCTTGGATGGGGGGGGGGGGTGAATCTGGAGTATTGTCCAAAGGCAGAGGACATCATGGACCTCAACTGCTTGGATTTCTCAAGTGAGGACTATGAGGCAGAAGAGGAGAGCACTCATTTCTCCTGCCTGGCAGTGGAATGGAAGGCAGCTCAGGCGTGGCCCCTTCTAGCTGCTGTCATGTCGGCAAAAGTTCTACAGTCATCGGCTTCAGCCGAGGAGGTGGTGGATCAGGTAGACCAGTCTCCCTCTAAGGCACAGAAGCCTTGATTCTTATTTGGGGCAAATGTTGCTTTTATGCTGAAAACCCTTCCCAGGGAGGCAGTCTCATAGCTCACAGTGGTGCAGCTCAGGGCTGTCGCAGTGTCAGTAAATTGATTGGAGTTGGGACCCAAGTTAGAAGTGCCTCTTTCTACTTTCGTGGCTAGGAAGTTTGCCGAACTGTCAGGTGGGCTCACTGGGTCTAGTGGCATGCCTGAAACAGGGATTGTCTAGCCCCAGGTGTTTGCTGGCTAAGCCAATGTCCAGGCTAGAGCTGTACCAGATGAGTTGGTCCATGTACAACTTTGCCCCAGTGGCGGTTGAGGCTTTCTTGCTGGACCACACCATCAAGGAGTAGGAGGTCGTAACACTGCCCCACTCATCACTCAGGCACATTCAGCAGGATGCACTGGCTATGACCATTGTGGACTCCTTCCTGGACTGTTCGGGATGTTCTGCCATGTGTCTTTTAGAGGAGGTGTGTGACAACCATACAATGCCAGTCTCCACCAAATGTTTGATAGAGACACTGCTGGGCCTTGAGCAGTCTCTAGGTGATGCCATGGGCCATATGCTCAGGGGGTCCATTACAGTTGATGTGAATGGAAAGTTAGTGTGGCGTCATGTCTTTCTCTCTGTGGCCAACCTGCTGCGATGGCAAGCAAACCTGGTTACTAGCTGCCTTTGGATCCTGTTGGATCGGGGTTCTTCTGTCAAGGGTTTGTTTCCCTCCTGGAGAGGGCAGACCAGGTGGGCAAATAGAAGCAACAGAAGTCTCAGTTTCCTCCCAGTAGGCCCAGGGAACAGCAGAAGCTGCAGCAGTGGAGGCCAAAACCCACTTAAAAGAGTGGATAGCCTCCAAAGTCAGTCTCTCCGGGTGCTAAGGGTCAATGCCTCATCCCTAGGGACACACCTTGATTGTCTGATGCCTTTGTTGGCCTGCTGGTCTGCGATCCCTCTCCACCATCATGGTGGCTAGGGTTATACATTGACCAAAGGGATCACGTAATGGGTGATGTTTTTGGCAGGAATGTCATCCATCACAGCTATTGACTGGAGTTTGCCAAGGGAAATCCTCCACTTTCAAGAATTCCTTTCTCTTTTTTGACTTCCCGCAGAGGCAGAGTAAAAAGTCTTGGATGAGGCCATGCAAAACCTTGTCGACAAACAGGCTGTCAAACCAGTGTTTGATGTTGGGTCCCCAAGCTTTTACAGTTGTATCTTTTTGGTGCCAAAAAGGGACAGTGGCCACTGACCGGTGAACGACCTGTCACAGTTGTCACATACTTACTAGTGCAGCATTTCAAGATGGAGACCCCAGCCACCATGAAGGTGGAAATTTGATAGGGCAATTGAGCAACCTCAACAGCCCTGAAAGACACTTATGTTCACATTTCCACAGCCCCATGGTCTTGGAAATTTCTGCATTTTATGGTTGTCAGAAGAGTGTTTCAGTTCAGTGCTCTCCAATCTGGCCTGGCACCAGCACTGCTCATCTTCAATCAAGTCTTGGGTGAGGTAGCAGCTTTTGTGCACTGGCAAGGGATCCAGTTGCACATCTATCTGGACCACCGGCTGGCACCTCAGGACCACAGCCTACTGCTCCTGAACACACAGTAAGTGTTGGATCAGTGTGTGACATAAGGCCTCATTGTGAATCTACCAAAGTCCAGTCTGACTCTCTGGAAGGAGTTTGTTTTTCTAGGAATTCAATTTTTGTTGGTGCCTTTCATCTGTTGCCTGTCAGATTACAGGTGGAGGAGGTTTGTCTCCCTCTTGATCAGGTTCAGGAGGGCGCCAGCCCCGTTAGCATGTCAATGTGTGTGCCTGATCAAGACCCTCACATCTGTGGACTCTCAGGTTCCCCTGGGGAGGCTTCATTGTTGGCCTGTTCAGCTCAATTTTTGTGATCGGTGGGATCGACAGAGCAGACTCTTGTCCCAGGATGTCTTGATTCAGCCTTATGACAGGCTGATTCTGAGTTGGTGGTCTCATCGTGTGAACATGATTCCAGGGCAGGCCCTGGTGTCATTCAACTCTGAGGTGACCCTGTTTACCGATGCCTCCCTTTGGGGCTGGGGAGCACATTTGGACTCTGTGATAGCCTCAGGTGAATGGCCTCCTCTGTTGAGGAAGTTTGTCATCAGGGCTTGAACTGGAGGCAATTTGTTGCACTGTTCTCCAGTTCAGGTCACAGGTGGAGAACTAGCAGTCCTTGTGATGCGTGAAAACCATGTGGCAGCTCTGTACATCAACAAATAGGGTGGTACTAGATCAACATTGTTCTTGCTGGCCAAGTTAATCTTGCTTTGGTTCCATCAGCATGGCGTCAGGATCCAGTGTTAGCACATTTCAGATCAAGGCGGACCTGTTCTTGCTTCAATCAGAGGTGATTCAGGCCAAGTAGTCTCCGACTCCCAGGGTGGTGGAGGCGATCTGGATTCTTTGGGCCAACTGAACAACAATCTTTTTGCCACCAGGAACAATCACAAGATCAATATCTTTCTGTCCCCATTTTCAAACGAATTGGCATAGGCCACGGAAGCCATGTCAATTTGTTGGTAGGAAATGTTGGCTAACACCTTTCTCCAACCCCGTTGTTGCTAAAAGTGTTACACAAGGTATGGGAGGAGCAGTGCGAAGTCCTAATTGTCAATAAAAGAGGGTCACTTATATGAATTTGGTTTCTGTGTATTATCATATCAGTTATCTCCTTCAGAGAAAAAAATGTTTAAGGGGGAGGCATTTTATTTGTCTTGCAAAATCAGTGGCAGCAAATTTAATTACTGAGGTTACACTATAAACTTTCATACTATTCTGTAGAATTTGCGCGTGCGGACACTGTTTATGAAGGACTTTTGCCTGTCTGTGAAATTAGGTCAGCGTTGGGAGAAAAATGGATATCATTTTAGGCTTTGTTACTGGATAAGTCATTCTTGACACTTCATTTTATCCGTCCAACACCTGTCATTATTTCCAACTGAAGAGCCACTCACGGCCACATAGACGACCGATTATATGTACATGGTCAGGCTTGTTTTCCCATAACTGGTGGCTTCAAAGTATATCTTGCATTTACCCCAGGATCAGTTTTAGTGTACAGCCGATGATAGGGAAACAGCGAGCCTTTGGTCAGTGTTTATTGGCGTATTATCTGTCCAGCATTGTAGCAATCCTGCAGACCTTTACTGGCATATTTGGAACACATACCCACCAAGCAAGTGACTTTATATATTTAAGCCCGCCACGTAAATACGCGTGGTTGCTACTGTCTTGTCATTTTTAAAGGTACATACCACAAGCATGACCAAAATAAATGAACGTCTAAATGTCACTTCCAGTTGATACGTCAAATAACGCGATAAGGTTTTACCTTTCTCTAAATTGAATACAGGCACTGTGGGAAATTAATAAGCAGTCAAATACTACCGTTCATGTTAAGATGTCCAAAATTTTGCTCAGATGTTTTTCCATTTGAATAACTCTTACGAGAAAGGGTGTGGTAAACATGAATGCAAGCCCCAACTTTTCCCGGGGTGACAATTTCTCAAAAGGCAAGAGTTGTGTGGTTTGAGTCAGTCTTCATAGAATGAATAGAATGGATATAGAAGCTTCTATGGATCACCGCCTTTGCACATTGTTATAATGTCGCGTTCTCGCCCAGCGCATTCTCACAATTTGACTCTGGCACATTCACCTCGCTCATTCTGGCCTCTGGCCTCGCGCTTTCTCACATTTTCGCCGCGCGTATTTTCGCATTCTCAGGACTAACAATGAAAAACAAGCTACACGTTTCGGAGAGAAGTTCATGTGGTACTGAAAAAAAATCACAATAATGTCTTCGATAGAACATTCAGGACAAGTGCATGATACTGCTTCTAGAGTAGGCCTATAATTTGGGCACAGCTGGAGATTATAGTGTGTAACAGCGTAATTAGGCAGTTAAGCAACGCCAATTACTTTCAGAAAATAAGCCGCAATCATATAATAATGAATCCTTCACTTCCATCTTGAAAAAATTGCGAATTGAAGACACCAGCATCAAGACGGAGGGGGCTGTGTTCAAACTGCAAGAAATATTGTACCAAAAATTGTGCACTTCTGGAAATTTTATTTTCGGTAACTTAGAGCGGTAACTTAGGGTAAATTATGGAAAAGCAGTCTGAGAAAAGCACAGAAACTCGTGCACAGACATCATGCAGCCGACGACAATTTGCCATAAGCAAAACTATGCCAGAACTTTGTTATTGTAGTTTACCGTGTGGCCGCTAACTCAAAGTTTGAGTGTCATGATATCGCCGAGAACGATTCGATTCGCTGCTTTAATAAACATACAACCAAAGGTGATTCGATTCACTACCTTTACCAACAGTTCCACTACTAAAATGCTCCATTTTACATTCTAAAATTATATGATATTGTCAGCCCAGATAATTTGTGCGACAATCGTGTGAAATAACCATGAGAGGTCGAACCATACCCGTGCAAATCCAAACTTCCAATAGTCTCCTAATATGCGTCATAAAAAGAGCGAATTTAATCGAAGAAACATGTTATCCGTCTGTTCCTTTGCAGATAGGCATTGGTAGTAGTTTTTTTTTTTTTTTTTTTTTATTTAAAGAATAGAACCGGTGAAGGTTCCGGCATAGCTGTGTTCGTGCATGAATGAATAATGGAGCGGGCTATTGCGCTCTGTGCCTATAGACAGTAGCCGTGGCTTGTTTGTGTCTCTCATTGAAGTGATTCACACTGCTGCCCATGAATCACACTGGAAGGACACTACCTCAGATAATCTGTTTCTGGTCCGTTCGAAAAGTCATATGTTATTTACTGCCCCGAAGTTCATGTTCCACTTATAAATTCTACCACACGCAATAAAGGACCACAATCATGCAGAAACCAGGCATTCACAAATAAAAAAGGATAGTACACCTAATATTCCCACAATTCATAAAGTCGGTTTGGGGTTCAAAGCATATACAGCAAAATATGTGTTTGTTTATTTCCTCTATTAAGTTGTAAACCCTAACGATGCTGAACCAGTGGAGTATTTCGATTCACCCTTAGCTATATATTTATATATATATATATATATATATTGCTACACAGGCAGGCGCCCCATATTTTCAACATTCAACATAAGGTACTCGCTAAGATGGCCGTTTGTCATGGCAACCATCATTCTAAGATCTCTCTCCTTTATTTCAAAATAGTCAGTCTTAAGATCCAACTGTTTTATTTTCCGTCGGTGGTGCAACGATGCAGAAAAACGTAATTGCCGCGGTGAGGTCTATTCAAACTGCCTCGCATTATATCTCGAACCCCCTTCGTTTTCTTGTTCATTTGGATCCTGTTGAGTCTGCTATCGAGGGATTGGATAGGGCCTACCTACTCTAAAGTCTTGGGCGTAAACCCACCCGCACCCCAAGATCTGATCAGCCGGTGCAGGGAATTGTTATATTCTGTTATTCTTTTAATAGACATATTTCTGCCTATGATGTCGTATATGTTTATTCTTTCAAAGAGTATATGAGACAGGAAAAACCGATCTAGAGACTTTCAGCGGACAGCAATATCAGCAGTGGTTTTACTTTAGATTAGGGACAAGTGTTAAGTTTGTCTGACCTTCACAAAATTGTGGCACCCGAAACATGCAACAACTTACACCATGAAATTTACATCTATCTTTGTTGGGCAGAAGAACAACTTTAATCCCATTATTGGGGGCCTGGATACCAAATGTTTCACAAATGCGTATGTATGCAGGAGTTAAATGTTGCTATATATATATGATCTTGACCACTTTTTGGGGGGTCACGATGGGAACGAATTTCAGAAAAAGATTTTTTGTTATGGTCACTACATCTGAACTTTTGCGCATGTATCAACATACCGTCACAGAAACTTTATACAGACAAAGCAAAGGATTATGACGTGTTCAGTCATGATGCCTGTATTGGTCACAGGCGCTCGTAACGTTCAGTCAGTCAAGCTTCCCTGCTAATTTACGCGGGGGAGGGGTGGGTGGGTGAGTAAAGAGGTTGGACCTGGAACATCTATGCGTTCAATGACCAACACAGCGTCACAGAGCCGTATCTGCAATAAAATATTGTGCATTCATCTGTGCAGTCAATTATTTGTGCTAATAAGATGGTGGCGGATGGGCCTAGAACCACAACGTCGTCAGATGGAGCTTCTACAATAGAAAGGTTTGCAACGAAGCTCACGTCCAGACCACCATCCCGCTTCACGTTTGGCATGATTTCTCCGTTTCTGTACACACCAACAAGCTGTAACTCACCAGTTTTTTTCCAAAGCTATTTTCTACAGGTACATCACACAGATAATCCATTGAAATCCACCTATATCCACAGCATCAGGCCTATAGTTTTCAGTCCATATTTTTTACAAATATATTGTTTCAAAGACATTTTTCTCACATGTTGATTAATAAATCATAAATCGAAGTTTATATTGGACTTTTAATCCATGTGGTAATATTTCTGATATCCAGATATGTCGCCGGTGAAAGAAAAGGAGCCATTTATAAAATTGATTGTGAATGTGGAAAGTCATATATATATATGTGAAACGGGGCGCCCCCTAACGGCAAGAATTTGTGAGGACAGGAAAGCAGTTACACAAGGCGAAATTAACAAGTCGGCGATAGCAGAGCACTGGCTTGACTGTGGAAAACAAATATGTTGGAAAGAATGCAAACCTTTAACCTTTGAGCCCAATTATTGGAAAAGGAAAATACGTGAATCTATAAAAATTAAAATGTACAAGACAGGTCCTGAAACTGGTATAAATCGGGAAAATGGATTGGAGATAGGATTCGTCTGGGACTCTATTGTGAAGCAAAATAATTGAATAATTCCTTAGTAGGCCTAGGCTGTATTTTTAGCGCGCAGTAATGAAAAGTTCTAAGTCATTTTGTTATCATAAGTACAAATATGTTGTTTACTTTCGTGTCTACGTAAATGACGTCAAAAATTACATAAAATTACGTGCAAGGCCTAACTGACCAGTCTAACGTTCAAATAACACCTTTACTTCCATTGAAAAAGCTGGGGACATCACCGGCGAAATATCTGGATATCAAACATATTACCACATGGATTAAAAGTCCAATATAAACTTCGATTTAGGCCTATAATTGTCGCAAATGTCCCACAAAATCCATTTCGGGCAAAAAGTCCGACATTCCAGGCCCAAATTTAAACGGATATCCCATCCTGAATCGAGTTCGTTCCGTGGCATTAGCCGTATAACAACTGTTCCTAATGGTCAATCAGACCATATTCTTTGATCCACTAGCGTTTTTATCCTGTGTTCATTTCCACAAATCGTGAAACCCGACCAAACTTGATTCCGTCAGTGCTTCTCCTATTCATCAAAGTTGTTTCGCTGCCATACTTTTGACCGGACACAGACTGGTACCCCAGCTGCTCTCTGATTGGCTGAAAGTCCGTGTAACCAATCAGAGAGCAGCTAAAACACTTCGATGTATTCGAGAAGCACTGGCGGAATCAAGTTTGGTCAGGTTTTACGATTTGTGGAAATGAAAACAGGGTTAGAACGCCCATGGATCAAAGAATACGGTTGGATTGATGATTGAGAAGGATGTGGTAAGGGACCCTAAATTCTGTATTTTCAAAAATAAGAAGGCTATCAATATGAAATATACCACAAATGTGTTTCATGTATATAATTTCGATTTTATATAATAGGGGTGACTTTGACTTACTTTATCAAGGTCACGGAGGTAATACATATCACGATTTGATTTTTAAGGTCATCGCGTCAGAACTCGTGCACATGTATCAATATACCGGGACTAGAAGCCTATACAAACAACAGTCTATGACATATTGAGTCATAGTGGCGCCATTTGTGATATTAAGAGGATCTGGTACCATAGGTTTTAAAAGTGCATTAAACTCAATATTTTGACTATGAAATGGGGGGCAACTTGTACATTTACGCTAAATAGGCACCACCCCAGGCCAATGATCAAGTTTTGTAAAGTTTTCGGTGAGCTTGACCTATTTGTCAAGGTCATTAACGATGCAGTAAAGGACACTGTGCTTAAAATGTTGAGAAACAAGAAGGATTAACAATATCAAATGTACCACAAATGTGCATCATATAAAGGAGTTCCCCATAGCATTGTATGACAGACCTTGACGTACTTTCTCAAGGTCACGGAGGAAATGCAAATTAGAAGTGTTATATCGTGATGCTCATGACATTATAAATTAAGATGAAGCTGCAAAACGTACACTAGTTATACATTAACCAATGGTCGAATTTTGTAATATGTTGTGTGACCGTGCTATAATTTAAGCATTTAAATAAAGGACACTAACTTAAATGTGTTGATAAAGAATAAGGGAACGATACCAAATGTACCAAAAATGTGTGTTCATGTAGAAGTTTCATGTTTGCGTCACATGGATGATTTTGACTAATTTCTCAGGGTCATGGAGGGAATGCATTTCAGGAAATGATTTTTTTTGGCGATGATCATCAGATTGTATAACAGCACAGCATAAGGTCCATGGGCCTCTTGTTTCATGTTTGAAATTCGTGCGCCCCTGTGTTAATTAACAAGTGTCGTGACATAAAAATGACGTCTTTAGATCAATAAAGGTCTAAGCATGTTGTTTGATATCGGTATCACTCTGTAATAATAAGGCAAAGGTAGAAAATCGTGGGATTAATGCAACCGTAAGCGTTTGTTTCTGGTGGACCTCAATGATGCTACAAGGCGGAAAACGCATATAAAAGTAATATATATAAATATATATGTATTACATGAAATCGTGTAAAACATAACTAGACTGGATGGGCGTATATTTGTACTCATTTTTAACTGTCACGTTGTAAATTCTTGTCAGAGGATTTACATTTACTTTTTTGTCAACTCAGCTGCTAAAACAGAACGTCGGTAAAGATGTAGCGATCTATTGTAAATTGTGGCAATAATCGGATCTTTTCAAATATCGACCCAACATAATCCTATAAGATATACAACAGTAGCAAGTATTGCCCATTTATTGGTTGTTTTCCAGTCTGTTCTGCACACAGTCGGTATCAAATAAAATGTTCACTGCGTAACAAACAATTATCTGTTCATAAATAAGGACAGAAGCTTAGGAGTCAGAAAGGTAACTATGCCACAAGGGATACTGTAGAATAAATGTGTAATTGTCCTGAGGCAGAAACGTAATGTCACTAGATCGTTAACTTAGGACATGCAATGACAGACACCTTCGCATTAAGTTCCTATTTATCGATATAAAGTGCCTTGTACATTACTGAGCCACATTGCTCATTCTGTCAAAATCTTTCTTTATCTTATTCAAGCCAGACTATAGGGCAATATCACAAATGTCATGATGTTTTTCTGATATAAAAGGTTTTATCTTTTTTGCAAAGGCAGTATGTTTTGATCTGATATAGTAAGACATTAAGGTGGAAGATCTGAAGTCAGCACCTTTGGATAACCTCTAGTCACTTTTTCATATTTTTGGATAGTTTCATACTTAAACTACATACTCCCAAAAACTCAGGTGTGTGAACATAAAATTTATATGAGAAAATTGATCTCAAAACTTTCGTTTACAGTGAAAAGTTAAAGCAGTGCTGAGCACATGGGGTTTGTTTGCATGGGCATGATAATGAAGCATGTCATTTTTTGCACAGTCATAAGTACATGACCCCTGGAAACCAATTGAAAAGGGTCACTCATAGGAAGCAGGAAACCATTAGCTGTGGAGAGAAGAATGGGCCAGTTCAGACTAATTACTACCATTGTTCTGATTACTGTGAAATTCTCTACTGCTGTAAAATCAAATTAGTTCAATCCACTTACTGGGTCCCAAATATAGAAAGCCGCATGTGAACCCACACCCAAACAAGCCAAGTGTGATATCTAGATTTTGCCACAAAATATACTTTTTTTAATGACAACATCAGAGAAGTAAAGTGACAAGTTTATTTCACACAATAATTATAACACGGGACAGAAGAAATGAGTATGTGTCATTTTACAGCCATAAATGCGTCAGAATTGGCAACTTTTTCTTTCAATGCGATTTTCTCGGAACTGTTTTTTGCTCAACCTCTGCAATTTGTATATGGCCTCACAAACGTACGAATTGCCCTATCACATTAAAATCAACGGATGTTAAAAGAAAAATATCACATCCAGGAACGGTTCCCAGGATTTTTTTTGTCTGACAACCCGTTTCGTGACTTTTGGAGCTATTTATTGAAAGAAAATGAACAATCTGTCAGGACTAAATTAAAAATTTAATTACTTTTTATTTATGCTATTACAAGACTCACCAATGAATTCGATCCTGGACATGGATATATATATTTCAAATTTCTTGTGATTTCAGCTTGCAAAAAAAAAAAAAAAAAAAAAATAACAAACAAACAAACAAACAAACAAAAAAAAAAATTTGTGCCACTTCTGTGCAAAAAATGTGAAAATCCTACCAATTCAGAAAGAATGCTATAAAATCTCAAAAAAATCCAATCCTGCGAAAAAACCCTATGGATACAAATCTATAGATATGTAGTAATCAGAAAATAATGCACTTGTGGAAAAATTAAATGGGTAGTATCGATCCAAAGTTGCCAGTCTCCCTGTGCACTAGCTTCACAGCTTCCACCTTAAAAGGGAATATCTTCATACTCTCTACAGCCTTGAACCCTTTTGCATTAAAAACGCATAAATCTACTTATTTGTTTATCTATCAGTCTGTTTGCCATCCTCTTGTGTGGCTGTCTGTTTGCCTATCTATCTATCTATCTATCTATCTATCTATCTATCTATCTATCTATCTGTCTGTCTGTCTGTCTGTCTGTCTGTCTGTCTGTCTGTCTGTCTGTCTGTCTGTCTGTCTATCTATCTATCTATCTATCTGTCTGTCTGTTTAACTGTCTGTCTGTCTAACTGTCTGTCTATCTGTCTGTCTGCCAGTCTGTCTGTCTGTCTGTCTATGTACCTACCTACCTAACTTAGCTTCCTATCTATCTATCTATCTATCTATCTATCTATCTATCTATCTATCTATCTATCTATCAATCTATATGTCTGTCTGTATGTCTACATATTCCTTTATACCTTTTGATTTCGTTACCCTGGGTGGCCTTTTTGGGATTGCTGCTAAGCAGTCATGCATACACCTGCCAACATGTGCTAATGCAATATAATGCTTATATAAGGGACCCCTTGTTGCCAAGATAAGGCTCCTAGATAACCCCTCCCCCCCCCAAAAAAAAGACTAAATCAAATATGTATGTTATTGACGTTATGAACTCTCTTTAGAGGAAGCTTGATGTAGGCAGATGCCACCAGCGCTGTTTGCCACAAACGTTTACAACATTTCACACCACAAAATAACATTGAAGCCTGAACGTTACTTTATGAAAATATTAGATAGCCATGACACTCATCAGAACATTTGAAACAAGTAAGGCATAAATATATTTACGATACGGGGAATATGAGAACTAACTCAAAAGTGTCATGTGGCAAATAACAACATTCGCAGCAAAGCAGGCATAAGCACATATATGTGACAGGAGATAAAAGAAGAAAATTCAAGCTTTAGGTTTCGCTACCATAAACATTAACTTCATATTAAACCACAATCTGTCGCAAGAAAACGGTGACAACCATCCGCCATAAGACCAGCATATAGATGGACACACCAAGGATGTTAATTTAAAGGATACTTCTCCAAAACAGATGATGTTTCCTTCTCAGTATCTTTACGACATATGACCATGGCTTGTTATAAAAGTATTTAGTTCCAAATTGCTAGTCTTTGCAACAGCAACACAGTTGCCCTCTTTGATAAAAGGATCTGCCCGTATATACAGATATTTTTTTGTTGTGTAATACAGAACAAATCAGCCATGCATTTAATATGAACTTCACGTGCTGTACAGTAATAGGCAAGGGCAAGAACTGACGGTTCAAGAACTGCCTAAAAGAGGGTATTGAAATCACTGGAGGACTAGGATTATCAATCTAGATGCGTAAATAAATACCTCACAAAAACATATAACCACAGCTACACAAGTGACTAGTTCATTTAAGGTTGCTTTAACATACAAACTAATGTGAATACACAGCTGTAGCCCTCCAAATGTTTGTCTGTTCAGTTGTGTATTGGGGTGAATACAGACCTTGGAGCTAATTCTGACCTATCCTATTCAGTCAGTACTACCGTCACCTATGCTAATTCCCCAGTTTTATTTAGTTCCGCGGTTTGAAGCCCCATATTTTCCTTTCCCTTTTCAAACTTCATTGGTTCGATTTTCGATACCATCAGTCGGTATCATAATATATAGCAATAAATTGCTTGCTTACTCTCCGATTATAGTCAGGTAGTCAGCCGATTGAAAGCCAATTAATGATGACTTTTTGGCTTCGAAAAAGTGTAATTTCAGCTAAACTTGTGTTTTTATTTTTCTAGCCATAAATATTTTTGATGTAGCTGTTCCTTTATTCATTCCAAATGTAATTTATAACTGAAATACTTAAATCAACCAGGAGAACGTTTTCTGCTGCATAAGGAGGACGAAAAACACTATTTCCTTAATATTCAAGATTGTAGGCTTACATTGTTTCATGATAAAGGGAAACGGGGAATAAAAAAGAAAAACAGAATAAAAATTGAACAGAATTGCTGGTTCCTTAAATTTGCTCAGAAGAACCTGCAGGCCTTAATGGGGATAGGTACACAATTATCGGAGGCCCTGCTCATCACCCCTTCTTTTAGGTATGTAATTACAAGAAAGATAGTGACTGCCCACAGCCATGTTGTGAACTGAGCCTGTTGACACGTAGTCACAGTGTGCAGGTCTCTTTGTCTGCACTATGCAAGTAGGATCTCACTGCCGTATATCCTCCAGCGTCTGTCTATATGTGTCTCAAATCTGTATCTCCACAAGTGTTGTGATTTATGTCCCTTTCCGACGACGAAGTCTGTTGAGTTTACATTTGTCAAAACTCCCGTCTCCTCAGAGTGTGCGTATAGATATACGTGAAAATAGTCATACATGATAGGTCTGCTTGTGTATTGTCTTCAAAATTTCAAAGCTGACATTGAATGCGCTTTTATCTATAAGTCAGTATGCAAATTGGGTCCAAAATGACGTAGTCAGGACTTTCACAAATTAAAGATTGCTCTTACTAAATGGGCGTGAACCTGCTTTTTAAAGGTGTTTGCTGAATGTGTGGAAGTTGCCAGGACACGTTTTGATATGATACAAACATATGTTGATGATGTAATGGTGAGAATCAAAGTCATTAAAATATCTTAAAGCAAAATCAAATGTCCATGAAGATGCAACCACACACTACTGCCCCAGGACATGTTGCCGTTTACAATCACCCCAAATCTTACTTTCGAGATCTAATTTTTGCTTTTTAAATTGCACTGTTTTACTTTTTTTTTTTTACTAAATTTACTTTCTGCTACCATGTAAGTTTATTCATTCTATGGTAATTTCAGTTGAGATGGTTTTGTCCATTGTCAAGACTTCACATAAAAAAACATACAAATTCATGTGGCATGCTAAAATATGAATATACTGTTAACTAGATTGTTTGACCTGATTGAAAGAGGAGGTTTTTTTTTAATCTCTGCCACCTTAATAGTTAAGTGACCACACAGAGCTAATTATGTGAATTTGGTGATATCAATTCGCCATCAATAAATAATCAAATATTCAAAGAAATAAGCTATCCAAACCTAGTAAGGGTAGTTCAACTCAAAATATATTGAAAACCGACATAGATATATTTTTATGTAAATTATCTCCACATATTGCCATACAACTTCTGATTCATATTAAACGTTTTTAAAGGTGGACTGTAGCATGGTTTACATCATGGGAATATAAGGAATTCTTTTGCCAAGCTCATTGTCTGGACACATATATGGTTATGAGTACATGAAAATAATATTTTATAAGCCTTCCGTAATCATAATGTTTGAACGCCTGAGAAAAATTGTAAATGGTTCATTATTTCCCAGAACACTATCATTCACTTGAAGCGCTAAGAGTAATTTGACTTAGTGATGTGCCAAATACTTTCCAATGTATTTTTGAGTTTCATTTTTTCACATGTTATTCCTCTCTCTTCAGATAAAACAGATGTTATAAGTAAAGATAACTTGAACGTTATGTGCCAGAATATTCCATTATGTACATCCTGAGGGTATTTGATAATATTTTTTTTTTTATATAAAAAACGGCATTTGATAAAATATATGTTGGTATATGCACGCATATGTATGGTTTCACAGGTATGTATATCAACAAAAGAAACTTTAGGTATTCAATAAATCAAAATCCATGGTAATACGGCCACTAGAATGCCTGTATGTTGGGTATGACACCAGGGGAGACTAATTAGAGGTGAGGAAAGTAGACTTGATATGTGGAGTCTATTGCCAGGTTAGACTCGTTAGAGCAGAAGAAGTAGATGTGTATTGTACCAGCAAGTGAGCCAAGAAGTAACCTACTCAAGCTGTCACTCACAACAATAGCTTTTGCATATTCTTGTCATGCCGACAATGTTTTCCAAAAACGTGTAATGTTCGCGTTGCTGAAAAAAACTCTTACCACTGTACTTTGCGGAGCTGGAAACAGAGCCGATGGAGTCTACATATTTTATATGTTAAAAGTAAAGTAAATAGGAAAGGTCAGAATTAGCTCTGAAGTGTGTATTCGCCCCAATACACAGCCGAATACATAAACATTTGGAGGGCCAGAGCTTTGTATTCCCATTGGTTTGCATGGTAAAGTAACCCTTAATAAAATAGTCACTTTAGTAGCTGTGGTTATATGATTTTTGGGAGGTATTAAATTAAGCATCTAGATTTACTGTGCGAAATTTGGTGTCTCTATGTGAAGTTGTTTTCAAGTTATTAAATTGCAAATTACAATGTAAATAAATGGGAATACACAACTCTTGCCCTCCAGTGACTGCAGTGCCCTCTTTTAGGCAGGGATAGAACCTTCTGTTCTTGTCCATGCCTGTTGTCCACGATGTATTACTGTTGCAGACACAAAACTGGTGAAGTTTCAGTAACTTGACAATACAAGTGGTTAAAGATAATCCAATGCCAACTTTATTTTCACTTTTTTCTTGATATACATTTTTTCACATTTTGAATGCAACAGTAAAATGAAGCATTGTGTCCTTGATGTGTAGTTTCCGCCGAATATCATATAAAAAAAAAGATGACAAGCAATCCACACCTGCTGTGCAAATAGGACTCAAACATAAACCGTTCTCAAAGAAATAGTTTTTCTTGCCGAGCCTTTTCTCCGAGTTCCACTCTTTCATTGTCATTGCTGCACGTTGCATATTTTTTCAACCCTGCATCAGTCAGCAATTAGTTTTGCAGCTAACAGGCAGAAACAAACTCGTAAAGAAGTTAAGTATTATTCTTTGTCCGCACCATAAAAGCATCCATCCGTGTATTTTGCGGAACAGATAATGAATGACTGGGTATATGTTACTCAACCGCCGAAGGGACTTCCTGAAATTTGCGTAACTAGTAGTGCTGACACGGCGGCCAGCAAGGATGCGTGAACCATGATTCGAAGTATGTGCAGCCCATATATGATACACGAAGCATTTGAAGAATGAGAAAGATGTCTTTAGACTACCTTTGCTTATTTACTCTCATATTTTATCACTTTAGACTACCTTTGCTTATTTACTCTCATATTTTATCACATTTTTATGGCCAATGGTGTGTAGCTTTCATGACATATAATCTCAGCGTATCGTCAGACCGAGTCTTTCTCAACATGTTGACGATAACTGACTAAATTGAAAGAATGTGATACGATTAAGCATCCAAATGCATATTTTGTCAAAAGATAATATTGCATTTGCTATCCTCGTCTTTTCAGACTGCTCACTTTGTATTTGTTTTGTGTGTCAAAATTGCTAAAAATTATGTGAGGAACAGAACCTAGCAGATTGAAACAAAACTTTTGTTAGGAGTAATGAACCGACCAACAAAACTGTCTGTGTTCATACAATGTTCTCTTACATTGCAGTTATGCTTCATGTGTAAAAGAACGATTTAAGAATTGATTTTATAAAAAATGTATTCGACAGTTGATTATGACAACGTTTTCCATTACCCTGGGAAATGCCTGTCAAACGAATTGAAATCGATCACCAATGATCAAAGTCAATGCCCAATGCGTTTGTATATTTACATAAATTAAATGCATCTGTTTTTCCTTTCTTTTTTCTCTTTTGTGAGCAAAAATGTATATGTGAAATACTATTTACCAGAAGGGTTTGCATCATTCTGCAAAGACCGACAGACCACCTGTCAGTGAGAGACAGTCTGTTGTCCAGTTAAATCATGAAGCTTCCTGAGTAACCAGAGGTAACGTTTCATTTGTAGTAAATTTATAGATTATTGTCATGAAAATAACCGTCGTACAGAATCTTTAACACACTGACATTAACAAAACCCATGGATACATCTACCGAGGTAAAATCTTTCTCAAACATGTTTCTTACTAGATGTGGAGGATGATGGTGAATCCCAAGTAGCTCGGCCCCACATATTCCCGCGGGGTGGGTGGGGGGGGGTGTCTGCTTGCTGATTTCCTTTTCTTTACACGGACATGGGTCGGAAGAGCGTGCCAATCAGCATCCATCATGTATGACGTGCTGGGAGAGCGTGCCAATCACCATCCATCACGTGTGATATGCTGGAAGAGCGTGCCAATCAGCATCCATCATGTGTGTCATGCGGACCTGTTAGGTCCAGTTGTGAGCTAGATACAATGTTTCAGACATATGACACCGGACTGAGATATTTGTGACGGTTGGTGAGGGTTTTCATTCGAGGCATCTCGAATTTATGCTGTCAAGTTCCAGGATTACTTGTGGAAGGATTTGTTCAAGGCATATATGTAGGCCCGGCCTATATGCGGTCCAAAGATCCAAAGGTTCACAATTCCGAAAATTGGAAGATGTTCCAAAGGTCCAATGGTCCGAAAGTCCAGTATTCTGAAGGTTCAATATTCCGAAAAAATATAGTTTAGGGCCGTCTCACATGGCACGATTTTGCTAAGAGAGCACTAAAGACAAAATGCCTTGCAACATCGTATCATGTAAGGATACCTACGATAAGAAGTCTCGAAATCCTGTCGAGTCATAAAGAATCTGGATGGATCGCACGACTTGGGACAATTGAACACGTCTGGAAACGTAGGACATCCTAGAACATAAGTATTGTTTAGAACCATCGGCTATCAAGGTACAATATCCTAATTAATCTTGTTTCGAATGTCTATTGTGCCGTGTGAGGCGTCATTATCAGTAAATGTAAAGCCCTAAATAGACAAGAGCGTTGCTGTGCCTGTTAATAGGCTACAGCCAAACGTTACATGAATAGGGCAAACCGTTTCATGCACATGACATCTCCATATATCTTAAAAGGAAATCAAGGTCCATGAGAATAAATTAAGATGACTTGAAATGCTAATAAGCTATCTAAAACCAATGATGTATAAGTGGAGTCCCCGGGGTAGAGATACGTCGCTGTTAAACTAAATACATGCATGGACTTGATTGCGTTTCCATATAAACATATTTTGACAACTCACACAAAGCATACAATTAAAAAAGTGGTTGTTGACAAGTGCACAAAATTGAATGAAAATAGAAAAAAATAAATACAATTTTCACCTTACAACACGAACAGTGAGGCCTTCACTTACATGAATTCTAAGAACAACTTGAAAATATGTGGGTGTAAAAATATATTACCTAGCCTGATCTGGGGTATCATGTGATATCAAGAGCATACTTTTGTAAATTATGGTTCACAAGAACGTCTGTGTTGCTAATATTTTTTAACATTAAATGCACTATTGTACACGCGTAAATCTTTTTCACAATTGTAAAATAAATGAATATGTTGGAGGTAACTGTTTGAAGGAAGATGAACTTCATACCCCTGGTAGATGAAGAGCCGACTCGGGTACAAGGGGGGGGGGGGGTCCACATTAAGCTTTTTTTTATCTATTCCGCATTATACATGTTATGCTGATAAGAACGGTAGGGTGCCGACTATAACCATGTGGCAGACAAAAGAAAATAATGAACAATCACTGCTATCTGGTACTTCGGTCAATGATTAAATGTATAATCATGCACATTTATTTTAAACATAAGTTTAAACGATGTACCAATATGTGTAAAAGATTTGCTCATAATTATGCGATATGGTGTTGCACATATGTATTATTAACTAGTCATATTTGTAATTTTTTATACAAATGTATCATTCTCAAGCACATGCCCTTTCATCTTACATTTCTGAAATGTTTCACACATATGTATAATAGTGTACCTTTATCTTACATAATATAAATGATTTACACATATGTGTAATTGTGCACATTTATCTTACGTATGCATAATGCATGATTTACACCCATGTCAAAGCTTGTTTTTGCACATATGGGCAAAACTATTTTACTCATGTGCAAATCTTTTCCACATACGTGAAACAATCATTTAATTGACATATGTGGTAATGTTTGCACATGTTTATAATTCTTTTGCTCATATGTGCAAACCTTTTGCACATATGTGTAAACGAGTTTCACACGCGCAGTTGAAAGTTAAAAGCATAAGTGTAAAACAATTTTGCAGGCGTGTAATTCGTTTCTACATAATTATGTGTAAATGATTTACGCAGGTATGTACTTAACTGCACATATGTGCCAATCTGTTTCGCATATGTATAATAATGGATTAAATGTTAAAACGGCTAAACATACGTAATCAGCTTCTATTTTATATTCATATTCTAATAAGACTCATGCATGTAATTAAATTTGCCAGTGTGTGACATAGACATGTATATGTAGATACCAACTACTTGTATTTTAGAAGGGGATCAATAAGCATTTGATGCCTCTTTTCCTCCTGAGAATATTTTTTGTATGTCAGGATTTTTTATCTTTGGTGTGGCTAAAAAATTAACAAACAACAATGTCAGATGTATAGATCAGTGTTCGTTGTTATCCCTCAGCTTTTTAGTTTTTTGTTTTTGTTAGTTTGTTTGGTTGTTTTTTTTTTCTTTCTTTTTTTTTGGGGGGGGGGTGTATTATTTTTGTTTTTGTTATAAACTAGTACCTGTACCTGCGGGCAAATGTGGGATATTTTCAAGAACTACGTCTTAATCAAAAGATGATCGAATGTTGAACATATCTGCGCCACCAGTTTCGGAACATGGTATCTTCGGGAGAGTGGATGTAAGAAATACTGAGCCACTTTCTGGCGTGGGTTCGGAAGATTGGACCTTCGAGGTATTAAAACTTCGGCACAATGGACCTTTCGAATACTGCACAGCTGTCAACTGTCATGTTTTGACCAGGAGTCTCCCGTTTCAGAGATTCAAAAGTTTTTCAAAATGAGCTAAATTTTGTGGCAAAATTGACCATTTTCTTTGATTTTGTGCGCTTTTAACAAGAACCTCCCGGTCACGCGTCTTTTGGCGGTTAACACCTATGATACTGCTCATGATTCGGAACATTGAACCTTCTGATCATTGAACATTTGGAACGTTGGTGCTTCGGAGTATTGGCCTTTCCGAACACTGACCTGTAACCGCCTATGGAAGTATCAACATAATGTTGAAATGGAAATGACAAGGCAAGTCAACTTGCACTACAATAACGAGTTTCGCGACACATTATGTACTTTTGGTTATCAAACAATATGGGAAAATCTCGGACTATTAACAAACGACTTTACAACGTTAAAATTAAAGAAAAGCAGTAGAGAACATGTCAGGCAACAATGGGAAAGAGACATGCAAATGAACCCAGACTCCGATAAAAAAACTAGGAATATACACCAAATTAAAAACTCATTTCAAAATGAAGAATTATTTACTTCATACAAGTGCCTTTGGCGATTCATAAGGGATGTTGTGCTCCCGATGGTAGGGTCTTTCATGGGGAAAGGGAAAATGCACAGTGCACGTGTCCCCCTTTTATTGGGACGAGCTGGCTGTATAGCCAGGGCCCTAGCAGCATACGTTCTGTGCAATTATGCCATATGCCAGTTCCATTTTTTTGCAACGGGGCGGGGGGTAGTGCAATTTTCTGACTTGTTAAAACAAAAAACAAAACTATTTATTACAGGGATGAAGCACAGAAGCTACACTTTAAGCAGTATTCGTGCATTCTATTTTGATTACCAGATAAGCCAAAATCGACATAACAGGAAAGTAAAAATGATGGAATGCAGCATATCCATATCACTTCAATTATTAAGCAGTGGAATAAGCAAGTAAATAGCAAAAAGGTTATATGACATTCATTAACATTCCCAACAGAATTTGATCTGGACGTGCTGTTTTCATGATGATCAAAATTTTGAACTTTTCTACCCATTGATAGTGAAAAATTTATTTTCACTATTATTTATTTATTTATTTATTGGATTCCCATTGACAGACAGTGTCAATTAGCTAAAATTGGTTAAATGTAAAAACATACAAATCTTCGAACGTGACCTTGGCTATGGGGAAAAAATGACTATAGCAGTGCACGTTGGATTACAGCCGAAAACACCTCTGAATAATTTCCCAACCACGTGTAGCGCCATCAAAGTTGCTGAGCTGCTTGAAGTTACCATATTGGCGTAATCTGGGCACTAAGATTGGCGTAATCAGGGCACTAAGTTGTATTGTATCACTGTATGAACCGCTAATAAACCACTGAAAACGAAACCAGTCATGTGGCTGCTCCAATGCGAGACGAGAGCTCCTGATGGGCTTTGTTTACATATGCGCTTTGAATGTCAGCACCAACGAGTCATGCATAGGATGGTCAAAATTCTAACAACCTCAAGTTAAAGATTTGTAAAAGGTGACATTTAATGGTTTGAAACACATACGATTCAGTTATCACAAAAACGTCCTTGCTTGCCAGGTCTTAATTCCAAAACCCCTATCGAGTCCCGCTTGGTAATGTTTTGGAGAAATGACTGCTTCGCATTATGATTAGCTGAAAATACGGTAGGTGCCACATGACAGCCCGCTAACGCACGTCTTTCGCTGTTCAAATTTAATTTTCTATCACTTTTTATCACGCTTTCCACCTTTTCTGGATGACTAATACAATAATATTAACGTATCTGTGCATATTGCATATAAAATTTGGGAATCACCTCAGTGTGTGTGCGGCCGTCACACTGTTTACAAAGCTATCCTGCTAACCGGAAGTTCAATGATTGACAGGCGGCCGGGTTAAAGGAATGTTACAAAAAGCGATTAAAAATGATACAAATTAGTCTTTAAAGCCAGTTTCACGAATATAGTCTGATAGATTAGCCATTTCACTATTTGGTAGGGTGGTCACTTGGTTGTGGGAAAATTTCATTTTCTCCCCTCAACGTCAAATCAATTCGGTATGTAAAGAATGTGGGTCGTCTTCAGATGTAACGTGTGCATGTAAAAAATGATCGATTTTGGGTAGATTTGAAACCTGAAAATATGAAAAACAAGCGTAGTCAGGTATATTCGGGGCGTGGCATAATGGATTTGGTTATATGTAGATAGCAAAGAGTGTTTGGGGGCCAGAATATGGGTCCAAGTTTCAGGGGGCGTGGCTTCTTATTTTCGGGAGATTTTTAAATATGGTGTAATGAAAGATCGAACTTTAAGAAACAATATTACGCGATTCAGAATAAGTGTACATAATTTGAAAATTGAAACAGGAAGAAACAGAAGACCTAAAAAAACACCTTTGGCTGACAGAGTTTGTGAAGATTTTAGTATTTTAGAAGGCGAAACGCATAGGGTACTGTACTGTTCTAAATTTAACCGTGAGAGAGAAATATTATTAAAAACTTCTCGGACATTTTCTCAGCATTTTCAACTTTAAGCAATTCAAATAAATTCA
The DNA here is from genome assembly GCA_964020975.1 of Hermodice carunculata. Classification (NCBI taxonomy): domain Eukaryota; kingdom Metazoa; phylum Annelida; class Polychaeta; order Eunicida; family Amphinomidae; genus Hermodice; species Hermodice carunculata. Next base: position 4,080,883 of record OZ026612.1, on the reverse strand, counting down.
ATTTCATCATGGACCTTAATACTGATTGATTTATAAACTTACCTTCTTCTTTTTCTCTCTGTAGAGGAAATGTAATGTGTTGTACGTGCATTTGGTTATGTTGTTTTGCTAAATGTATCTGTGTGTAATGTGTGTATTTTTTTTTAAAAATGTGATTATTCATGTTGATGTAGCAAATAAAGTTCATTTCATTTCATCTTCTTTTCGTCACCAATGTTTGGACCTGCTAGGGTCAACAGAGATGAGGAATTAATGTCCTGTACAAAAATTTAAGCCCCTTATATCAGTATTATGTTTGGAAGTCTTTAATTAACTTTCGATTTATGTGATACGTATATGCATTTTTTAATCTTCAACGCAGGCTCGCTGAATATACTTACCAGTTAGGCCACTTTAATTTTCCATCATCAAAATTTATTGCTAATGAACTTATCTCTTATTAGGGGCCAAACTGTTTGCTCAGCTAAGATTTTTTTTTTAGCTTTTTTCTCTTGTCGTCAGTGGAAGTGTGCAAAATTGAGGCGACGTCCGCCTACCTGTAACGTAGCAATTCCGTGGTGCTGTAATGCGGTCATAGTGATTATAGCCGTATCACAACTCGGCAGCCAAATAAAGTTCAATTTATGTGTTCACACGGGCACGTGCGCGAATGTGATAACAGGCATTGGACGTCAATTCGTGTATTTTATCATTGCTTTTTATGGTAAGGACTAGACCAAATGTTAGAGAAAATTATTTGTCTATGTACCATGGTGAGACTATTATATTGACATTTTTCTTCAGCTTCTTATCAAAGCTTGACGGGAAAGAAATTCTATCTATCTATCTATCTATCTATCTATCTATCTATCTATCTATCTATCTATCTATCTATCTATCTATCTATCTATCTATCTGTCTGTCTGTCTGTCTGTCTGTCTGTCTGTCTGTCTGTCTGTCTGTCTGTCTGTCTGTCTGTCTGTCTGTCTGTCTGTCTATCTATCTATCTATCTATCTATCTATCTATCTATCTATCTATCTATCTAGCCTAGCCTAGCCTAGCCTAGTTCACTTAGTTATCTTGGACTATCGGGCTGTCTTTTCCGTCTCTGAATTTTGTATTAAAATTGGTGGACTTATATTTCAGAGTGAGAGTTAAGGTACATATGCACCGCAAAGGGTTGTGTATAAGTGGGCCTTGTCATGAAACGTTTTGTCGGGTTTTCATGTCATTCATGCATGTTTGTTTAATGTATGGTTCTGAGTACAAATGAGATTTCATCCGGCAAAGAAGGGTGTAACTCTGAGTCATCTCACAGGTAATGCTAGCCCACTTCTTATAAGAAAAGGAAATCCGTCATTTGGGATAGATTTATTTATCTTTTCAACACTAATGTGAAGGCAACACATTTCCGGGGTGCGCTTTATGCAAAATGAGCCGAAAAACTGTTTATCTAGATAACTTTCGACTGTGAAGCATGGCTATGCAGATGAAAGGTGCTTTTATGAAGACTTTCAATGGTTAATCATTATAAGAATATTTCAGATAGGGCCTACTTCTAGCCTGAGCATATTTAACTCCTTTTAGCACCAAAGAAGTTAAAAGATGCTTTGTTCCTTATTTTTCAGGAATAAAAGCATGTTAATATGTGCGTCATGGTGTATACACACACTGATCTTGTAGAAACGCCCAATCTTTACAGCTAAATAAAGAAAACCCTCAATGTAAACATGCCATATAGTATGGTCATACTGCTAGATACGAAAAGGCAGCCACATTTATAATTTGAAAAAAAGTAAAGCATTAACTGCTTCTAGCATACAGAGTGAGATCTTTAAAACAAATTAGCTTCCATATGACTACAAATACTGATATCATGTCCCCAAACCTTAACTTATATCGTATTAGTTTGTACAGGATCCCCTGTAATGTTCATAGTCAATCAGGTCTTTATAGAATCAATGTTTTTGTTAGAACTGCTAAGATAATTGGAGTGGTGTGAAAACAAGAAAACCATATGCCTGACTATTGCTCTCTAACATCTTTGATAATATCAAAGGAACAAACATTGCAGAAATCCATTATAGTTTTATAGCCGCATACATTACCAGTATATCTGTTGCAAAAATAGGAAAAGGGTGCGTGTATACTGGGTCGTTGATATAACCGGGGATGTCGCCTGTACATGTCATAAAAAGACTACAACTGCCCTCATGTACCTGCGTGTATGAAACACCTGGGGTGGGACTGGGGTGTGGTGAGGTGGTGAACTAACCCAGCGTCATTCGTTGGTCACAAAGTTATGTGACACAGAATGCAGGGAGTGCTGCCACAATGCGGATTAATGCATCTAACAGCCCAATTGTCAACATCTACAGGAGTCGAAGATTTGCCTGGTCTCTTCGATGATATTGCGACTGCACCCTTCTGGGAGTCTCCCCCCTCCCCCAACCCTTCACCAAGGGTCATTTTCTCAGACAGAGAATATGATATTGTAACTATTGTGTCCAGCTCAAGAGATGCTGCGCCTTTCAAGCCTGATGACACTTTTCCTGCACGAAATAGGTCACATCACAATTACTGCCATTGTCTCTCTTGGTATTAATCGTGTGATTAATTTGTTCCTTTTAGGATCGACTGTGCGATAGTCACACGATAATTAATTAACTCTGTACCCAGATATGAGAACCTCGGGCTGAGTTACCACTAGCCAGTAGGAGTGTATTTATATGTGATGTAATCACCCAGCATTGTGACATTAGGGTACACCTGGGACAAATCCGAATACAGTACTTGTATTGGACTATATACAATGAACTGGGCCGTGCCTTTTATGGCATCCACCAACATATGCCTCCCTCCTTTGACCTATTCCCGTCAGGAACATGTATTTTAATTTGGTGCAGTTCGTATGTACGTTTCCCATTTTCGGCTTCGTGATTGGTGGCGAAAGTTGCTAATCGAGACACGGCTGTCCCATGGTCACATTCATATATATATATATATATATATATATATATATATATATATATATATATATATATATATATATATATATATATATATATGAAATTCTCTCTTCATTGCATACTTAGGATGCTATAGCTATATATAGTATGGTAGGATTAAGACCAAACCACGAAAGGGTACCCTCAGGCTGATACAACAAATTACTTAGTTGAGTCAAAATGTATATGCCATTCTTAAATCTCGGGAAGTCTGTCCGTCTATTAGTATAAATTAATTTATGAGAAATGGGCCAAACAGCACGAAGTCCCACATTGCCATGTTTTGTGTAATCCATCGGTGGCACATGGAGCACCTGTATGTCCATGCTATTTTTGCCATTGAACATGCGAAGGATGTCACCATTTGCAATCTTGACCACACCCTTCACGTTCACATGTATACCTTGGCCAGACTGCCCACATGTATACCTTGCCCGGACTGCCCACTTGTATACCTTGCCCAGACTGCCCACTCGGTACTTGCGGGGATAACAGGACATCAGTAACGAAGTAACCTTAATTGCATCCCAACAAGCCACCATCTCCTATCTCATAAATAATATGAGCAGATCTCACCAATGTCAAGCGATCGGTCCAAACCAAATCTATAAATCCACTGTCAAATTGTAGATAGTTACACTAAGCTGTCATAGTAGGTAATGACCACATTATGGCCGGTTGCACTGAAAACTAAAATAGAGATTGGCAATATTGGCCAGACCCCCTATCGGTGGTCCAAGTCACGCCCAATCTAGTTGTGAGGTCCTATCACAAGTACCCCCACGCATGGCCTGGTCGTGCCAACGAAGACTTTTGCAAGATATGGAAATGATTACCATGTCTGCTTTGAACGAATGAACACTCTGAAGGTACTCTGTACATAGTCCTACTGGATTGGAGGCAACGGTCGCAACATTTACTCCCCAACACCAGCAATATATCCATGGTTAACTTAGATCACAAGTTTGATCTGAAAATACATGTTTTAGCATTTGTCAAATCTATTTACATATACTCACAACGGGGAATATTGCCCAAAACCCTTTAGAAGCATGATTGTGTACATATTGACCAGTTGTTGCCTGTACGACCACTTTGAGCAATCTTATTGATTCTTGGCCCAAAATGGCCGCCATTGAAGGCATCAAGTCGAAGATGAAGCTGCGTGGACCAAGTTGACCTAGAACCTTATACTTTGGGTGACTGTTAGGTAAAAGGGTGATTTTTTTTCTAAATGGATGTACTTGTTCTTTTCATGACGTGTGAAGCGTACTAACAACCTCCCAGTAAGCATTTGATCTCGTGCTTTGACGTTTCGGTCTAATTGATTTTATTGTAGTTTTGTCAACATGATGAAGACTACTAGTTTCACTTATATTCGATAAATAACCTACGGTTGAAAGAATATACTTTGATGCGAATTTCTGTATAAAGTTCATCTTCTTTACCAACATGACAAACAATGGTTATAGAAAAGGCACAGATAGTGACAGGTATCAAAACTAAATGACATGGATTGTAGGGATTACCTGACATGTATACTGACACCCCATGAAAAGACCAGTTACATATTTCCAACATTTTAGGCGTAAAATGTTGAACATGTATTTCAACTACGTACGTATCACTTCTGTGTGATTATGTAAAAATTCGTCGCGTTTGTAAAATGAAAACTCGAAAAACCTGATAAGTACCATGATTCATTGCTTTTGCCGTCCGATAAATGACCGTCATTCAGTTCCTTGTGAAAGAGAAGCTGTTGCTCCGTTTTCAGAAGACAGTGAATTTCGCTTTGTACAATTTATTCTGAACTGAAAAATTAAAATAGATCACTGTACATCACTGGGTACATGAACCAATTTTAGTGTCTATGTCAAACTGTTGCAGTTGCCAGCTTCGATTATACGGACCTGAAATACATGTAATTAATGTGCACATTGATGTAGAAGTATGTCATATTACAAACTTCCAGAGAGACGTGAGTTGAAATGCTGCTCAGTTATATTTACAATTGCCTCATTTACGTACACGTTAAGTACAGGCGTATGCTTTAGACATGGACGTTCCAGCATATGGTTAATTTGCATCTTTTCATCTAAGGCTTGTCAAAGTGCCCGTATCTAGTTTTCTTTCACTGCAGCACTGAATATGTGAACAAATGGTACAAAGGTAATTTTATAGATTCCTAACAAAATATCATTGTTTCAAAAATTGTCATGATCAGATAATGGGATGAAATTTACAACATAAACGCAAGCATCTATTGCACATACACGAAGGTAATCACTGTAAGGTACACTTTCTGTAAATGTTTACGATGCAAGGCGCTTGTTGTGTCTGAACGTGATATTGATATCACTGTTTTAAATGTATGGTTTATGTGTAGAGAACCGGTGTAATGTGTCAATATCAGAACGTAGAGCGAAAGGTCCCACCTGCACTCAACGATATCTGGCTTAGTCGCTACTATATATTGCAGTAAGCTTAATCAGTCGTTTCAGATTGTGGTCACTCAGCCTTAGATGCAGTGCCAGTAATACTCAGACTGGTGAAGTATATGAAAATTTGCCTCTTGGAAACTTGATTGTATATCATTATAACAACTACACTACAGTAAGAAATGTGTGACCATCTGTTTTTTATATTTCAGAATTCACTGGTGACGTCACCGCAGTGTTCCTGCTGAACATTCATGACTTTCCATTAAGCTTTGATTTAGCTTTCAGAACAATGTTCTATGAATTTAAACAATTGGTTTTTCAGTCGATCAGCCAAATTGAAAGCACATCATGGGTTGATAAAAATAATATATTAGCCTTGGGCCCAAGCGTGATAATTTCATGCGAGTGATGAACAACCACTTTGAATTAGTTTTTATTGCAATGTTTCCCAAATAAAGCAATGAATTTTCAGTCTGTTAATCAGTTGGAACAACATTATTCGCAGAAAATAATAAGCCTCGGCCTAACGACCTCAGCATCATTGTTTTCTACGAATTATGTGTTCCTCGTTAATTAACATATACACAATAAAAGATTGTTATCAAATTAATATGCTCAGCTTTCTTTTCCCCTTTATGCTTTCATTCAGTACGTTCACGAGATGTATCTTTGTATTTTTCCTGGGCGTAATATCCTAAAACATGTAGGTACATTGACTCGCTGTTTGCTGCTGACACCAAGCGTGTTGAATGTCCATACACTTCATTCGTGTCTGTGTGGGTTAGTTTACAAAAAACCAACACCTTTTTGTTGGTTGCTATCTTTTGTAAACATGATGACAATAAATGATGAGTCTTGAGAGTAGCGCGGCAATATGGGCATTTAAACGCTCACCCTATACGGTCAAAAGGTCACTCTGAATGTCCACTTTCTCTAGAGGTTGAATGTACAACAGTCTGTGACGCTATTGAAAGACGCCGCTGACAGCGGTCCTGATAAAGCTCCTAGCTTTTCTTCTTTTCCAGACAGCTGCTGTTCGTGTCACTGAACAGAGTTTGTTTAAGCAGTTCCTTTCTTCTTTCTCCTCAATTGTTGGCCAACTTGAAATGATTTGTGGTCACAGTATAAATCGAAAACACAAATGTAGTAATTGTTTGTATGTATCATTCTATCAAAATTGAATGTGTTCGTCAAGAAGGAGGCCAACCATAGTTGATGTTACATTTCATTACGTGCCACCAGATCTGCATAATTTTGCTGTCATCAAACTATTGAATTCCTTGTCATCAACATGAATGACCATTATTATCGAGGATTTAAACTCAAGGTCCCTAGCACCAGTGTCTCGCTCTGACATGGCGAGTATCATAATCTTTGCGTCAATTCCAAAACTTAAAGAGTTACAAGATTGCATTTAAATTGTGGTCAATGGTCCACGTAACAAATGTTTTAATAATCTTCTTTTTTGGCGTTATCATTACAAAGTTGCAATAACGGTCAGGGATACGGATGTGCTTTGCACGAATGGACAGTATGTGTTCGTACGCGTCTCCAAACATCAATTCTGTCGCCAAAAGATTTTTGATCAACGGAAGTCATTTACGATAGATCTATACTTAGTTGATCTAATGTTGATCAAATGTCTAGCCTGGAGGGAACGATGTACGTATTTCAGTAGAACAATGTTTGAATTTGACAACACACTTTCAGTTTGAGAAATTCATCTGCTCCTTTGTGTTGCCATGGTAATTGTATTTAGACAAGCCATTCCAAGTCTTATTGTGTATACTTTCATCATAAAGCGCATGTTCCTTTTTAAAAATTAATCGAGGTAAAAATGTCGGTGGCTCGTTTTAAGAATTGTAATGAAGTAACAAAGACAAAGAATTAACAGTGGCCGTAGGCAGACAAGGAGAGAAAACAAGCTAAACAAACATAGCAGCTGAAACATGGAGGCAATATTAAGGAGGTACCATTTATTATACCATTTAAGCAAGGAGGTGACCGCTTAACCTGCTTAAGGTAACCTATACCAGCTTAACCTGGGCTACCGCAATTGTTCAGCTTCGGTGAGTTGCTCAGTGTGTGGTCTGGTCTAGCGTGAAAGTGATTTTACCATGGGACCAGTTATCTCAACCCTGTTTTATTTCCTGTCTTGGGAAAATATGTACACATATAAATATGCAAAATAAACGCCACCATTCAAGAATTATTATCAAAGACGATTTAATGTGCTTCATTTTATGAAGAGAGAGTAGTGTTGCTTTTAAACTTCAATTCAGATATTGACGATGCGCGAAGCTCGTCACACTTGACCTGGACTAACAAGTCGAAAGGTCGCAATTGTTCTTTGTTACTTGCATCACATTCATAGCTTTGTGGACCTTTTATACCAAAGCAACAAGCCTTTCTTGACCTTGACGATATGTACGCTTCTTGCATGTAAAGTAGTTCACATAAATTGAACTGTGAAATTAAATTTCGTTTACTCAGCCGCCCAGCTCCTCCCCAGGTAACTGACAATAGTGTGGGACAACCTGCAAAGAACTCACATTAAAGCATATGCCACAACCACTGAGAGCTTTGACGCTGTGGCTGATCAGCAAACACGCCTTTGTTGGTAATTGTAGTGTTTTTACCTTGACAGTTCGCTATGCTGTAGGTAATTGTTTACTTTCTTCGCTGTCCAATTTCCGTCTTAATTGAACCAACTTAGATTTTAACTTTAAATAGTCAGTATTATAATCCCCCCCCCCCCACTTCAAGCAATGTGCTTGTTATTTTTAGCTGACAGAGAGCAATATAAAAAGTTATATCCAATTATAAAACAGAACTGTCAATTTTTTGTTTGTTCGCGGCAAGAGATGCAGTTGTTTTTATCGGCGCAGTTACAAACAGTAAGCAAACGCAAACTCAAACGCAAACAGCAAAACCAGCAGGTATGCTACCAGCTCTGTGGCACACAAGTGCAAGCTTTGGTTCCTGTACACTGCACTTCAGGAAGTGGTATCTTGTATATGTATGTTTGTATGTATGTATGTATGTATGTATGTATGTATGTATGTATGTATGTAGTATGTATGTATGTATGTATGTATGTAGTATGTATGTATGTATGTGAGCATGTATGGATGGATGGAAGGATTTATATATGTATGTATGTAAGCATGTATGGATGTATACATGTATGCATGTATGTATGTATTTATGTATGTATGTATGTATGTAAGCATGTATGTACCGGTATGTACATTTATGTATGTATGTATGTATGTATGTATGTATGTATGTATGTATATATGTAAGCATGTATGTACCGGTATGTACATTTACGTATGTATGTATGTATGTATGTATGTATGTATGTATGTATGTATGTATGTATGTACCGGTATGTATATTTATGCATGTATGTAAGTATATATGGATGGATATATGTAAGCATGTATATATGTGTGTAAGCATGTTTGTATGTATGTACATGTTTTTGTATATTTATGTATGTATGTGTATATGTAAGCATGCAAGCATGTATGTATGGATGGATTTATATATGTATGTATGTATGTATGTATGTATGTATGTATGTATGTATGTATGTATGTATGTATGTATGTACGTACGTACGTGTGTGTGTATGTGTTGCTGATTATCCGATTGACCCAGTAATTTTTCTTTTCATAGTTTGCCCAGTGTTACAAATTGGTTTCAACTTGGTCAGTCCAACTATCTCGACAGACAACCAAGACAACACACAGCTGTTATGCACAGAAACTAGAAAATTTGATTTGCCTGTTAGCAAATCAGTCTGGGTGCCTGGAGAAACTGCAATGCAATGTATGCAGCTGCGACATAAGCTCCAAATGTGTAATGTCATGTTAAGAGTATGGCCAAGTTGGTGAAAAGTGTTGCAGAATGATATAGGTACACATGTCTGGCTTTGACCTTTCAAGGCCACTCTAGATCAAACAAGAAGACATCAGATGAAAGCTTATATGTCATTTCCTATTCAGGTTTAATAGTAACTATGGCTCTAAAGTGCACCGTTTTCCATATACAAAGATTTTCATGGTGTGTGACCTTGACTGGACCTTTCATGGTCACTCAAGGTCAAAAAGGGCAGCACCAGGTAAAAGCCCATATACCATTTCCTATTCATGTTTAATAGTAACTGTGGCCACAAATGCACAGTTTTCGAGATGCAAGCTTATATCACTTATACAGTTGTATCTGCCCAGATTTGGAAAATACTAAAAAAAAAAAATTCATAAAAATTCCAAAAATTATCCGAGGTAGCTGGTTTTCGATATATATCTGGTACATTATAGGGGCCATCTCTGACATTAATTTGGTAAAGCTACAGGTAATTTTTTGTTAGTTACGACGATAACGTCGTAGGGATGGACAAAAAGAAGGACGACGCAGGGTACGACAATACCCTCCGGCATTATATGTGCCGAGGGTTATAAATGACAATGAAAGACACAAAAGCAAATTTTTTTTGGTAGTGTGGAACTGGTATTTATTGTATGAAAATAAAAGCAAGTCTACAAAAAAGCATTTGATAACTGCAGACACTTAAAGTATGTTTCATGTAAAGTAACAAATTATTACTATTCGAGATTTAAAATTTTAGGTAATAATCTAATTTGCATAAATTCAAATCCTACAAGTTTGGTTCATGGTTTCATTGGATGCATCTCTGTCATAAACCCATATATTGAAATTGGAATGGCATCTCTATCTATTATAGTTTTGAAGATATTCAAGATTTAAATATTCATAGTGCCTTAATTAGCATAATTTAAAATTTTACTTTTGTTTACTGTCCATTAGATGGGCAGATGGCACAAACCTATATGCTGAACTTTGAACTTTGTATCCATTCATAATAGTTTTGAAGATATGGAGCTTTTGAAATTTTAATTGCCCCTAATTAGCATAAATTTGAACATCATGACTTTTCCAAATCACAGGGATAACTTCCCTACTAGGTGTACTACCATGCCAAGTTGAAACAGTGTAGCTTGCACGGTGTCAGAGAAAAGGACAAATTTGGCGGAAACAAAGAAAGAAAGAAAGAAAGAAAGAAAGAAAGAAAGAAAGAAAGAAAGAAAGAAAGCAGAAAACTTTGCAAAAACAATATGTCTGGGTTTGCACCCAGACATAAATATCTCTCTCTCACTCTGTCTATGGATCATATTCAAATGAGTTGATTAATGTCACGCGCTAATCAACGACGGCAACAGCTAACACGCATAGTTACTAGTACCTTCGGCATGAACTTCTTTTAATTACAAGGTGGTGCTCAAATTTTTGCGTTTCGTACGTTGATTTAGGCATTGCATGACACATCATGATACAAAAAAAATTGTAAAAGAAAGGTAGGTCATTCTTGACTTGGAGAATGAGTACGTCACAGCTACATTAGGGATCGATTCTCAAACAATTTGCCACCCGAGTCCCTCCGCTTGGTGTCATTTATTCAATGGAGTGACACAGTGATCCAATGACACCAAAGTGCTGTGGAAGCTCATATTGACCTTAAGTTTATACAAACAGAAATGGAAGTTTACTTGATTTTCTATTCCCTGCCAAGGCCATAGACCACGACAATGGCTAAAAAAAAAAAAGAAAAAAAATTCGCGTAGACACCGTTATTTCAACAAATACACAAATGATTATGCTTGGCATCGGCTTGGTAAAACACACACACACACATAATGTATGTATATATATATATATATATATATATATATATATATATATATATATATATATATAACAAATTTTTGATTACATAGAGACAACTTTATCAAACCAAAATTGTTGTGTGAACACAAGAAAATAATTACAAATGGGAGATTTTTGGATCAAAACACTTAATTCTGTTCTTCCCTTTGGACTCAATGTGAGAATTTTAGGCTTCGATGATGTTCTAAATTTGGACTTAGAGACCTTTTGATAACAATCGGCCAGTATTCAAAGTAAAAGAAGTCACGGAGAAAGAATATCTTTAAAAAACAGGAAATGTAGGAACGCGTACACAAAAGACCTTGTGAAGAATTTACGACAGGCTTTCCTTAAAGGCATTGGTCAACTACATATGGCTCTTAAAGCACTATCATTTCGAGACATAACGAAAATTTGAGTCTGACTTATTCTGAACACACATTACTGCTTTTTTATTTTTGTGAAAATGCTTACACAACAACTATTCGGAAACCAGATTCTAAAAAGAAGAAAAAGAAAGACTGGATTAAATATTTTGCAGCATTCCTTTAAAACACAAAATTATTGATTCACTGAAACTTTAGTCCTTTTTGGACTACAATTTGTTCGTAACATGATTCCGGAGGAATGTAAACTAAAGGATCCCCTCCCCCAGTATTTCCTTTAGATATTGCAATGATACTGGACAAAGTATCATGAATTACAAGCAAAAATCCGGCTTTAATTACTCTTGCGGATATCGCAACAAATCAAAATTGTTACTGTAAATCAAACAATAACTATTCAAATTGTGTTAATACATACCACAAAACATGTATTTACAGGTAATTTGGATAACAATTTTAATATCAAAACTCCTAAAGAGGACTCCTCCATCCCACGTTTGTTCTGGATACCCAAAATACATAAAACCCTTTTAAATCACGATTCATAACTGGTGCTTCAAATGTACAACAAAACAATGTGCTTTGCTAGACCCCAAATGGGCATTTGGGCAAACAAATCATGCTTTGATGTAAAAATAATGGGTGCTTTGGATAACAAAACCACATACACGGACAAAAACGGTATGATAAATGCATTTTGCTTCGTTTGCTTTTAATTGCTTTTCAAAAGCCAACAGATCTAATACAGATGTAACTAGTTACACTTTGTCCATGACCAAATTAGGCCATAACTAAAGCAGGCCGAATCAATAACTGAATATGCACCACCTTGACAGTAATGCATAAGCATCTCAAATCCATCCTTTTCCCCCATTCCTACAATTGAAGCAAAAATACATGGACCCAATCAATTTCTCGAAAAGTACAAAACAATGGTGAATGTATTAATGCAAATGTATCTACTGCCTCTCCTGTATTGATTGAATGGAAACACCATTTACCACACTGTGGACAAACGAACTATATTGTCATGGGGTTATTTTCTTATGTTGTTTTTTTTTTCAGTTTTGGTGTTTTTTGTGGGTTTTTTGTGTTTTTTTAAAATTTTGTTTTGAAAGGCGTTGATAGTCAAATAAAAGGGCCAGGGCACTATTGGATGCCTGTGTAGCAATAACGCCGTTCCGGATATGTCTTCAAACAATCTCGCCAACTTTCCACCCCCTCTCTCAGCCAGAAGGTTGTCGAATCCCACGCTGTGAACAACGCCGTCCGTACGGCGGTCGCGCTAACCCGCTGGTTTCATCATCTTGAAAAGGACCTAAACTAATGCGTAATCTGTAAACAGTCACTCTATGTCAGAGACCTGGTCACATGTCCATTGTCCTGGTGTATACGTGTGTGTGTGTGTGTACGTGTGTGTGTGTGTGTGTGTGTGTGTGTGTGTGTGTGTGTGTGTGTTTTCGCAAAAAGTGCCGGCGAGTGGGACTTTTTATAACCACAATTTTTGTAAAACAAACCAAAAACGTTTCAGATAGGGATGGTTCAACATTATCATCATTTTTGAATTAGTACTTAGGGTAGTAAATTTCATGACCCCCCCCCCCTCCTTTCCCCAATTTAGTACTTAAAAATGATGATCTTCCATGAAATAATACCAAAATACCACAAAATTTGGGTTACTAATGACTTTCATTTTCCAATATCTGAAGAAGCGTACAGGTCCATTTACCCTCCCCCCATACTGAAAGGACTAATTAAAAAAATCATTAAAATGTTGAACCATCCCTTATATAAGCATATAATTGCGCGCAGTGTATTAACAGTTTCCACGAAGCATGGAAGGTATTCGTTATATCCCCTTGTTAGCTCAGCTGACTTGTCAGTCAGCTGAGCTTATTTATGGTCCTCCGTCCGTCGTCCGTCCGTCCGTCGTCCGTCGTTCGTCAACAATTCACATTTTCGACTTCTCCGAAACCGTCAGCCAGATCCACTTCAAACTTGGTGGGGATGTACCTTGGGTGGGTGTCGTCCAAGTTTTTTTTCAAAGGGTCACGGTTCAGTGAGTTTTGAATTTTTTATGATTTTTTTGTTCCTTTTTTGGGCAAATCTTTAAAAAATCTTCTCCGAAACATCTCAGCCAATTGCTTTGATATCACACAGGAAGACACCTAGGGACTCTTAGTTCTTAATTTTTCACCATGTGGCGCTGCATTTTTTTCTATTTTTTTTTTCAATGAATTTTTGTGTGTTTTAGCTATTTTCGACTTCTTCTCCAGTACCGTTACTCAGATTAAACTGAAACATGGTGGGTATGTTCCTTTTAGAAGGGTCAATCAAAGTTGTTCACTATGTGGGAATGCTGGGGATTTTTTCAATTCGGGTACTTATCGGCCAATGCAGCTTTCCTATTGATTACTATGAAAGTCAATGAGCATTCTAATGCTAATTCACATTTTCGACTTCTTCTCCAAAACCGTCATCCACATTAACTTCAAACTTGGTGGCAATGTATCTTGGGTGAGTTTCTACCAGGTTTGTTCTAATGGTGATGCTCTAGTGATTTTTGGATTTTTAATGAATTTTTGTTTCAAAAATCTTAACAAAAGTTTTAATAGGAAAGTTTAACATGGGAATTTTTTTGTAATGATCATAACTTAAATAATATTGGCCAGATTTACTTCAAACTTGGTGGGGATGTGCCTTGGGTTGATCTCTACCGCGTTTGTTCAAATGGTTACGCTCTGTTGATTTTTGGATTTTTTTATGAATTTTTTGTTCTTTTTTGGGGCAAACCTTACAAACCCTTCTCCTCTGAAACCGCTCACCCAATTGCTTTGATATCGTATATAGACACTCCCAGGGACACCTAGTTCCCAATTTGTTCACCTGGTGGTGCTGCAATTTTTCTTTATTTTTTATGAATTTTTTGTTTGGTTTTGTTATTTTTGACTTGTTCTCAGAAACGTCACTCAGATTAAGCTGAAATGTGATGGATATGTTCTTGTGGAAGGGTCAAATAAAGTTGTTTACTAGGTGGCACTGCTTTGGATTCCTGATTTTTAAGGATTTTTTTCAATTCGGGTACTTATCGGTCAATGCAGCTTTCCTATTGATTACTATGTAAGTCAATGGGCATTCTAATGCTAATTCACAGGACAACTGACACGAAATGTACTGTTTACTTGATGACTTGAGATCTGTTTTGAGTTAGTGCCATGATGCTGCACATGTTAATGTTTCTCTATCAAAGCCATGCTCAGACAGTACATGAATGACCTTGACCTTGTTTCTGGGTCACAGTGCAACATACACGAATTTTACTCTTCACTATAGCTTGAGAACTACTTGAACCTTGATGTTGTACATGTTAGTGTTCTTCTACAAAGGTCAGACTTACTCAGAACATGGGTGACCTTGATCCTTTCCCAAGTTCACAGAGCTGCAAGTGTGATGAATGTCTAGGTCAGCTGAGCATGGGTTGTTTACACAGCCCTCTTGTTTTCTGTAACATATGGAAATTCCGAAGAGGAAATAAAGCGTATGGTTTAATGTTTTGTCGTGTACAATCCAACGATTGATCTGAAATGGTCAGAGCACTTTTTTTGTATTTTGCTTCAACATTTTACAATTTTACTGTCTGCGATGAAAACACCCATAATATCCGTAACAAGGGTTTGACCAGTCAATTATTTATATATGGGATAGATTTGTATGGTTCGTTTTCTTCATATATCTTGGTGTATCATTTGAACAGTCACATGAATGCAAAGTATCAATCACAACTGGTCTGTAATTCCATCAGAATAAAGAACATAAGTACATGCTTGGAAACTTAATATAAAAAAATTCCGAAGTTTTGGTTTGCCGATTATTCTTTTGTACTAGTCAATGACATGTTTTTCAATTTACATATTCAACACATTTCCTCAGCTGTGATGTTTTGAAATGTTTGATGGGTTATCAAAGGCACTTTGTACTGTATGCAACCGTCCACAAGCCTCCAGTTTGTTCCAGACTGACTCCCTTTCACCAGTAGATTGACTTGACTAACGAGGCATTCTCTGTCAATTACTGCAGGTTTGCCCTTCTTTACAAACATCTTGTAGGCTTTTATATATCACAGAGAACTCAGGTTTGTCACATTTTGTATCGCTAGGTCATCGAGCTTATATAAATATTTCTAAATCAATACATAAGTCACGATTATCCATAATGCCGCTTGCAGGACCAAGCAAGTGCACGAAAGTACACGGTTCTCATTCACGAACATCTTTTCAAATGAAACATCACCTGCCTAGGCCCACCGCGAGTCCGTTTCCATGCCCATGCATGATTTAGGTTTGTTTGCTTCTCTCTGCAAGAGATTACATGTTCTTAGTTGGATGTGATCAATGAAAACAAAGCCAATAATTACTCAGTATACACGATAACTAACCCTGCCATCATATCGTATCCAATAGCGAGTTATCTGACATAAATATATGTGTATGTACGTCTATATGGACACAAGACTCTTTTGTTTATTTTGTTTGTGTTTTCTTTCTTTCTTTTTCTTTCTTTCTTTCTTTCTTTCTTTCTTTCTTTCTTTCTTTCTTTCTTTCTTTCTTTCTTTGAATATTGCACACAAACGGCCGGTTTAAGGCGATGCTTTAAAGAAAGGAGTTTATCGTATCCGTGCATCTACTTGTGCAGGGCAATGTTTCCGAAATAGCTCCCCCCTCCAATACAAATTGTAATTTTTGCTTATTGGTTTGTGTATTTGTCGGGGGGGGGGGGTGGAAAGCGCAAAAGCTCACCGGCAGTGTCACTCCCGGAGCAAGTGGTACGCTTTTTCGCATACAAGAAAAAGTCTCACTGTCTTGTGACAATTCATGTGAAAACTGTTCCCTTTACAGTAAATTCATGGGAATTTTGTAGCAAAACGACCTCTCTCCTGTTTTCGTGCAAAATCGAGTAGTTTCATAGTCGCACATACTGACAGAATTTGATGGTTGTACCACTTTAACAATATTTAAACAACATGGTTTTCAACAGTATTGGTACTGTTCACATGTTAATTACAGGTTCTACAATAGGCTGCAACCTGATGGTTCATTTTTTGGCGGCTGCGTTCATGTGACATTGCAAAAAAGAGCCCTTATCTATCTATCTATCTATCTATCTATCTATCTATCTATCTATCTATCTATCTATCTATCTGTCTGTCTGTCTGTCTGTCTGTCTGTCTGTCTGTCCGTCCGTCAGTCATTCTGTCCGTCTGTCTACTGCCCCCTCTTTTTTTCCGGGAAGTAGTGAACGCGCCTGCATACCCACAGGCCCTTGGAGTGACACCACCGAAAGCACCCTGTCTTCACGCAGAAGGAAAAAATGGTTCACAGCGTTAACAGCATTTCAATCAAGGTCGAACGTCTCCATTACAAGCCTACATTAATGACACAGCCATTAAGGAAAAGGTATTTCTGGGAAGATACTTCCAGACATGGGAAATGTAAACACACATTGGCGTCCTTGCACCTACGTGTTGGCCCTAAATACGTGATGGCATCATGTTTGAAGGTAATTTAGCGTTCGAACCTGAGGTCCGGATAGGCGGGTTCAAAATATACGTCCGAGGCTCATATTCTGAACAAAAATGCAGAAACTTGTCAATGACTACAGCTTGCTGATAGTTTTCAGCGGAGTGTCCTTCAAGTGTAATTGCAATTTTTTATACCAGATTCATATAAATAATTTGGGTGGTACCAACAGGACTCACACAGAATCCTCAGATTACATCGCCAAGTCGTGTATTTTGCAACACATTATTAAAAATGACATTGTATTTAGGAAAGTGCCTTTACTTCTGCTGTACCAAAATGGTTTTTGTATTTTTCTATTATTTATTTATCATATGTACATATATAAATGCATATGGATATATATATTGCTTTATCTCAGACTCATCAGTATATATACATGTTGGTCCACAGTGAGATTTAGTAAAAGAGAAAGAAAACAAAACAAAAATGAAGTTAAGGCACATAATGTCTGGCGCACAACCAAGGGTAATTACATATAACTTGTGAAAACTACCAGACAAGAAAGCTCAGGTTTAGAATATACTAAAGCAAATCTTGCATGAAACAAGAAATCTAAATATAATTAGCCAGTATGCAAATGTAACAAGTTTCTCCAGTGTCTTATTACAGGAGACTGACAGAATATGTCAGAATATAATACACGTTGAATTAAAGTATTGTTGCTGTCCTCTATACGGTGTCTCAGACTGAACGCTTGTTTCCTCCACAAGGTGTCAAAAGTATTTGTTCTGTTTGATGTTTCTTACAATGATCATATAAGAGTGACTGAAGCTGAAGTACATATATATATATATATATATATATATATATATATATATATATATATATATATATATATATATATATATATATATATGTATATATATATATATATATATATGAGGTAGTTTTTTTTCAAAATCCCTTGACATAATTCTCTTTACATTTGGAAGGAGTACCTTGGGCCGGTCGCTTTGAAAGGTTACTGCAACACATTGGGTTCCCATATTCTGAATTCAGAATATGGCTTTGACCCAAATTTCAAAGTCACAGAACAATTTTGGTGAATATTGTTCTTGTTGACTACTCAGGAACTATTTGATCTATGTCTTTGAAATTTGGCGTGCAAGGGCTCCCTGTATGAATTCGGCTGCAATGCATTTGACTGACTTTGACATAATCCTCAAAGTCACAGTGTAATTCTCGTGAATGTTGTATTAGGTATAGCGTATGGAATGTAGGACATATTCCTGTTTGTATAGCGTATGGAATGTAGGACATATTCCTGTTTGTATAGCCTATGGAATGTAGGACATATTCCTGTTTGTATAGCCTGTGGAATGTAGGACATATTCCTGTTTGTATAGCCTGTGGAATGTAGGACATATTTCCTGTTTCCATGATCACTGGAGAACTGTTTCAACTGGAACTTGCACAGTGCGCGTGCCGATGGCTCTTTTTGTGTTAAAGGAACAAATAGACTGCATACGTGCGACCCTGACCTAATTTCCAAGGTCGCATGACCACTTTAGACTGTGCATGCTAGGCCAGGCATACCCTTGTGTATAAATTTCACCTGTTCTTATAATATTTTCTGACTGAAAATGGGTTATATATTAGTCATGTCGGGTATTATATACTATAAACGTTTACTGTGTTGTATTGGACCGGTGGTGGGGGTGGGGGGCTCCGATGTAGGATTGTACTGGGTATGTGCCGCGGGAAAGGCCCTGTTTTCATCACTCCCGGGATTAGAAAAGCCCCCCCCCCCCAAATGCGCACAGCTGGATTAGGATAGGGGTAACAATTATTTGAGCGAACTGAATGTCTTATTCATTTTTCAAACAAATGTCTAGATCTTGGTTATAGGCTGGAGATATAGGATATAATTAGTAGGTTCTTTGGGGTGAATTTTTGTGGGAAGTAAGAATATGCTAAAACTTGTTTAAAACTGGAATATTGATCTGCGAAATGCACCAGGATGCACCAATCTAGCACTCCTTTCAGCACATTACAGGATTAAGAAAGGATACCTTTTTACATCTGGTGTAGGATTAAGATAGGGTATTGTATAAAAATGTCCGACGCACACACCCACCCTGATGTTGAGTATGTGCCCCCCCCCCATTGGACCCAGGGAAGAAAGCCTTGGAGATATTTGATTAGGTCAACAGGATGAAACGTTGCAAGCGAGCGAACGATCGAGATAGATAGATAGATAGATAGATAGATAGATAGATAGATAGATAGATAGATAGATAGATAGATAGATAGATAGATAGAAAGATACATAGATAGATAGATACATACATACATACATACATACATACATACATACACAGACAGACAGACAGGCAGGCAGGCAGATTGATAGATAGATAGGAAAGGAAAGAATAAACCTTGAATGACTGTAAATTTACCGCTGAAACACCTGTTAAACTCTTAGGTGTAATACTTGACTCCACTTTATCGCGGTGCTCACTTGTTGACCAAGTTGTTAAAAAAGTTAATCCAAAAATCGGTTTACTCGGTAGGTAAAAAAAAAAACTTCCGTCCCATCTCCTTATTACAATTTATAAAACCAGAATCCTCTCGTATTTTGATTACTGTGATACGGTCTGGGGCAACTGATGTAAAAAATAAAAAACTAATCTCCAACAACTCCAATATTGATGTGCTCGCATTGTAACAGGAAATTTTTATTTTATCGTTTATCCGTCCTCACTTCGTCGAATTTTAGGCTGGCAATCACTTGACACACGTCGCTTTATTCATTCGAGTTCTCTTATGTATAAATGCATTAACACGAAAGCCCTGTGGTGTCGGCAGAACTTCCCCTTTTTATCTTGTACTACCTTGTAATTACAAGATAAAGATCTTGAAATTACAAGGAAAAAATCTTGTAGTTAAAAGAAAAAAAATCTTGTGATTACAAGAAAACAATCTTGTAATTACAAGTTAAAAATCTTGTAATTACAAGAGAAAATCTTTCACGTTTGAAGACTGCCATAAGACTGCCTCTGTGTCTATTTCAGGGCCGAAGACTGGGGATTTGTTTTGGTTTAACCATTTGTTTACGGTAATGAGGGTAATAAGCTTTGAACTAATGTTGAAATAATGTAAATATAAGTAATTAAGATTTATTTGAATCGCGGTAGTGGGAGAATGACAGTCAGGGGTTGTCAAGCATTCTCACGTGAAGCACCAACTCCACTCAGAATGCTTGACAACCGCCTGACTGTCATTCTCTCATAACCGCAATCCAAATAAACTTCATTTTCTTAAGTGTTTCCTTTTAGGTAAATTTTGAATTTTATGTCACATTACCACTTATCATATTCTATAATATGTATCTTTTCATTAGTGTCTCATACCATCACTGTCTAATGTCGTCTTCAATATTGTATACTTTATCTACACTATGCTTTTTTAGTTGTATTTATGTTTGTTTTTGTACATGGGCCCAGGGAAGAAGAGTTGCGACTGACTGGGCCACCCAGTATAAATATCTTGAAATAAATAAAAATTAAATAATAAAGAAAGGAATAGAAGCTAGACGAGATGAAACGGAAATAGATATAGTCTTCCTTGTGGCCGATTTCAGAAGATAGCGCGGCTCGAAAATAAACGTTGATAGCTCCATATATTTAGTTTGGTGTCTTCCTTGGAACCCTGGTTTTCCTAGGTTTTGATTCTCTCTTGATATTTTAGTGTGCCAAGGTTTTGTGTTTTCTCCTCTTCTGCCTCCTCACCAACTTTCTGAATAGAGGCTTTCGATGATTCAATTCATCTGAGAGCATGATATCAAACTCCTTCCATACGAAACACTGCGTGATACATGTAAACCAGCACACTGAGCATGGTTACCGTGTCAGATGGGTCATCCAAGAGAGACAAGTTTATTCCGGCAAAGACAATGTATCTTGGTTCCTATTTTGAAACAAATTCATCTTTCTGTTTGAACCCGAAAGCAGAAGGCCAAAATTATATATGGCCTTTAAATGTATATACAAAGGTCGGGCGGGAGTTGGCAAATCTGTCTTAATACGACATGATATTTCAAACATATAAAAGCCCTATGTGAATTTTCCTTTTTTTTTTCTTTTTTTTTTCAAAATAGTTCCTTTTGTTAATAATTTACTTCAAAGCTTTCCTGCAAATTAGGTTCAAAATCCACCACTCCACAGCTAAATTTTCAAAGTTTTCAGGGGGAGGACCATATGTTTTTAACAAAACAAGTCAATGTTTTGGCCTCTTGCCCGCCCCCTTCCAGATTCCTAGTTCCGCCCCTGCATTGACTTTAAATGCACCAAATAGGCACACACACAACGTTTTGTAATCAACTTCTTTAAAAACACTTATCTCAATAATGACCACAATCCACAAAAATCCACAAGCAGACATTTACACAGGTTTTAATCCATCAAAAAGTCCCTAGACCTTAATTTCCAGCATCCAAATGCTGTGCTGAAGCTTACTTTGTTCAGGTCAAACTTCATCTTTATAGGTCATTTTAGGCAAAAATAAAAACTATCACTTTGTAGGTAGCACTTTTCTTTTTTCTAAGGGATGGTGAAGGCAACGTGATAAAGCAAATTGGATGAGTCACAAAGCGGTCACCAGAAAACAGGATGGTCGATAGGACCGACAAAAAAAAAAAAAAGAAAAAAAAAAGAAAAAAAAAAAAGATAAATAAATAAAGCGGTCATGCTAATATCCTTTCAGAAAATCCTGTCAACGTACGTACCTCCTTTAGTGCTGAACGGATCAGAATTGGAACTGGCGAGAACAAACTTGGTGTAATTATAAACTACTCACGAATCTGACCCTGTCACATTAAGATGCATCTATAGGAGAAGTCAGTATTAGTTTCTTGCAAAGCAACGTCGCAACGCGCTGGGCACATCAGACCTCCGTGGTGGTACTTAATGGTATGTTCGGCTTTCCGTAACAATATGAAAAAGGTGCTAATTTTGTGAAAGCGATGACAAATTTTCCATTTCTTTACTACATGAAACAGTTATAAGCGATCACGAGCATGACAAATGTACTTCCGCAGCGGTTAACATGTGGAAACAAGTTTCATTATCGCTTACCGTGACTTCTTTACCGAATCGTTGCTTCCAAAGCAGACAAAGTTCCCTACTATCTCGATTACATTAAGTTGCCTGGAGAAAACGCGGAAATTGGTCTGTTTAGCAGGCAAATCGAACCGTAAAAAACATGGCTGACGGCGGTATCACCTGACCATTTGGGTTGCAGCATAACTCCTTACCGTCTCCTCTTCCATCTTACGACCGTTACCATGGTCATTGACTTTGTCCCATACGTGACGCCCACATGGCACCTACTTTCAGACTTTCATAAAATTTGAAACATTCACAATTTATGTGTGTTGCCGGCCAAATCCTGCTTTACAACTTGTGAAGTATTGACTATTCGTCCTCATGCAAAGAGACTATTTGAGATGTACAAACCTGGTTTATTGATGTACACGTATGAATGTATCGTCTCACACTACATAATCTCCAAAGGCC
The DNA here is from genome assembly GCA_964020975.1 of Hermodice carunculata. Classification (NCBI taxonomy): domain Eukaryota; kingdom Metazoa; phylum Annelida; class Polychaeta; order Eunicida; family Amphinomidae; genus Hermodice; species Hermodice carunculata. The sequence continues at coordinate 4,058,240 of OZ026612.1, read as the reverse complement.
CCGAAATATTAGCTTTAGAAACCACCCCATCTCCCGCTCCTTTAGGTAACAATAAAAACGTTTTGAGTTCTAACGTGCAATGCACTTTTTAACTATAAATGATTTTACCTGCACTTTGAACAATGGTCTACGATACTATACATCATCATTTACTCCTGTTATTACTGCACTTTGAACAATGGTCTACGATACTATACATCATCATTTGCTCCTGTTATTACTGCACTTTGAACAATGGTCTACGATACTATACATCATCATTTACTCCTGTTATTACTGCACTTTGAACAATGGTCTACGATACTATACATCATCATTTACTCCTGTTATTATTTTTCCTGTAGAAACGGCTTCTACTTTAATCATTTTAATCCATGTATTGTATTCAACTTTCGGGCTGCTATTGAAAAAGATATTAATTGTGTTTACAAACTTCAACACACGTCAATATTCACATATGCTTTGTTTTTTAGCATTAGGAGAATAGGAACAACAGATGCAGTTTATGTTTGTATGACCACGGTGCATAAACACTATGGTCTCTGCACAACGTGTAATGATTCCTGCTACTACTTTTGCTTTCTTCCTCAAGGCTCCATAAGCTGTAACATGCTAACATTTTTTTTTCATATTTACCGTATTTCTCTGGAATGAACACGCACATTTGGAATCAGCTTTATTTTCTGAGAGTATGTACGGGTTCGCAGTCCAGGAACCTTTTTACTCGCTCCTACTGGTTTGCTGATTTTGCAAGCAAGTTTGAGGTTGAAGACCTCGCTTATCTCTCACCTCTCACCTAACGTATGCTCCCGCAATTTATAGTATCAAAATCGATCGATCAAATATAAACGCTCACCGTTTTATAGATATTGTTAAACATCCATAAGATTATTGTGAAGAGGGAATGTTAGTGCTATACAACTTTATTAATGCGAATTTTGCACGATTTGCGTGGCTTAACCAATCACGTGATCCAGCCGGTCTATGGTGGCGGCCATGTGTGTTTACGCTTTGTTAACTGCAGCGCAAAGGCTCATGGGAACAAAATTTTTCCCGTGATGACTTTGCGGCCTGACCTTTTAAAACTCATAAGCCACCTGTCAACTGTTCTTGTTAGTCATTAAATGTTGAAAGTGTAAATGCTCGGTTGATGCATTATATTTATGAAGAACAAAAATTAAACTTTCAATAAACTTGTGACCTATTTTTTGACTCTCATGTTTGTGTGTTTGCGCCATCTGGTAACAACTTTTAGCATTCAGCTGATGGCCAAAGAATGAGCAGGTAAAAGATCAAATTTTCCCGTTTTAATATGTAACAAAGGGGGAAAACATTAATATAAGTATTGAACTTTATTTACCTTACTTTTGTGCATTTATTTATGCATTGCCTTCTGGGGTTGACAGGAATTTGTAGCATGAGGCACTTATGGCAAATGCCTGTCAAACCCTGCAGGCTATTTAAGTGGATAAATACAATGCAAATGAAGTTCTTTTCTCAAACGTACTGCAATTACACATGTGCTTACGGCAATGTGTACATTATTTTTGGTTAACCAAAACAAGTTCTTTGAATGAATGCGAGTTTCGATTAACGGGAGGCTCACATCAATATTGTGTTTTGTTGTTTCTTTTCATGTTTATGACACCTGCTGCATGTAATTTTGTCTGTACCATAAGGGCAATCGTTTTGTCCTGTGTGTTTATTCAATAGTGTTGTTCCTGACTATGAATATGTCCAAACCACTTAAAGTTTCATGAACATGGCCCGAGGTTAATGTTCACCATAATGTATATGTTTACCCAAACTATACCAACAATCAAGAAGGCCGTATGCATCAAGTAAAGTTAAAAGTATTTATCCGTTTTTCTCCAATTGTTACTGCAAATTTCAAACATGTGCATTTATACTGTGAAATGTATTCACACAGTTTCTGCATTACAATTCAATTCAGCCAGACGGTATATTACAACATGGCATCCATTGATTCTATGTTTTAGCCCATTTTTTCTTGTTCTTCAATGCAAGTCGGTCCAAACACTGCGAATGATTTATGGACGTTTGGTGTTACTACAGACTGGGTGTTCCACAGGCGCCCATGGTGCCACAGTACATGGCCAAGCTTAGCTTTTTAGGCAGCCATCTTTTTGTTGCTTCCTGACCATTGCGGAAATACGACCATATTAAAAGGTCATAACATCTGCTTAATGCTCTTCTCTGGGTTAAATGCCCACCTGCGTGCAGCAGTTAGTACCATTTTCGGACAGTTCATATTATGCTCCACATTAGGGGTGTTTTTGCACTGCGTCCGATCCAATCCCACCCCAATCCGTTACGTGAATGGTCGCGCTTGGCTGTCCGGTTTGGTATGTGGTTAGGATGAAAGGTAAAAATCACCGAGTCCGTTTTTCAGTGCGTTTTGGTATCCAATTTTACCAGCCATTCGGGTTTAATTCTGCAAATTTTAGACAATTTTAGTAGCAATGTTCTTTCTAATTGTTCTTTATTTGTGGAAATAATAGAAAATGTGTAGCATTCAATGGTTATGACCACAGATACGAATTCGGATCCCAAGCATTGAAAGTTAAATAAACGGATGCCATCGCATCCAAAAACGCAAGTTAAACTAAATTAGTATATCACTGGCGTTAGTACTTGTTTCTCTATGAGGAAAAAATCAACAAATAAATATCAATATGTCAATCTTGCAGCCAAATAATTAATCTTCTTTTAATCAAATAACAGAGATGGCACTTTTAATATTCTCGGGTATATAATTATAAAATTTAGGTCCCATATGTAGAATACTCTGACAAAAGTAATTAGTTTGATGTTGCAATTGAGCTAGTTGATGTCTTTTTCTCGTACTAGAATCATGATTTAAGCCTGGTTGTTGAAAACCAAAATTCACAGTGGGTGTACCACTGAATTCAGAATAGACTAGGAGACAATTAATTCAGAAATATAACTTATGGGGAGGAAGATTTTTTTAATGAATTTGAACACATTTTCAGTGTGACTCTGAGGAGGTGTAAAGGTAGTATACAATAGCCCCTTTTTGTAATATAACAAGCTGTTTGACAGGAGTTCCATTAGCTGATTCCCAAGCCACTATACAAGATAATATATGTGGATGAACTAATGCATAATATAACTACCGTAATAAGTAAAAGAAAATAAATGACGAACTTTTAAATGAATACAATTATAGGTGCAATCTTATTACAAATGTTAGGAATATGTTATTTCTAGTTTAATTTATCATCTATAATTACCTCTAGATATTTAGTAATTGGCACTCGAGGTAAGATCTTATTCCCTGCATTTATATGAAAATCGGGCAAATCTTTTTATTTTTTGAACATATTTTTATAAAGTTTGATTTACTTAAATTTTAGAGCAGGTTTATTTATGTTAAACAAATCCATCAATTTAATCAAATCAAGTTCAGCATTCTGTTTCAGAGAGTGTATATCATTTCCATTGTAAATAATATTAGTATCATTTGCAAATAGTCTGGATGTTTTGACAGAAATTGAACTTCTCAAATCAATAATATTAACAAGAAACAAAGGTGGACCTAAGATGGAGCCTTGAGGCACACCACATTGAACAGAGTAATACGCTGCCGTTAAATTGCCTAACTGAGTAAACTGTTTTCTGTTGGACAGATAATTTTTGAACAAGTCAAAAACTACACCCTTATTACCATTGCGTTCTAATTTTTCAGTAAGATACTGTGATTCACCGTGTCAAAATCTTTTTTTTTTACATTTATGAATATACCCAAACACAGTTTCCTCTTTTCCAATTGTTGCTGAATAAACCAAATTCACGAATAGCCAATTTCGTTCCCATGTTTTTCCGGAAGCCAAGCTGTAATTCATAGAAAAAAATTTGAATTGTTTCAAAAAATGTAATAATCTGTTTGCTATACAGCGTTCAAGAAACTTAGAGAGAATAGGTAACACTGATATCGGGCGATAGTTGCCCATAGTTTTGGGATCGCCTCCTTGGAAAATTGGTACCACACAAGGAACTTTCATTTTGTCTGGTGTACGACCTTGCATAATGGACAAGTTAATGATATGAGTTACAGGGCCTACTATATATGTAATTACATCCTTCAATAGGTGAGGATGAGCTAAGTCAGCACCGTAACATTTATTTATCTTTATTTGATTTATCAAAAAAATGTTATTTCCTACTTCAGTAACAAGCTCAAAGTAGATAGAGTTTGTTTCTCTTGGCCCCATATAATCAAAAATACTCTGTTCATCCCCCCTCATTCTATCGATTCAAAAATTTTGTCGCCAACAGAGGTAAAAAATGTGTTAAATGCATTACAGATTTCTTCAGTATCTGAAATAGTATGTGGCAGCTCATCATCAGTACGAATCTGCTTAGGTGTATTTTCCATGCTGGACTTTGTATGATTTAAAAACTCATGATTACTTTGCCATTTTTTTCGTTGATCATTAATATTGTTTTGAAATTTGTTGTCAAAATAATCTTTTCAGTTTTTATCAACATCAACTCTACTCAATTCTTATATTGGTTACACTTTTGTTTTACAACAGTGTTAAAAGGTTCATTTCGAGTTTTAGCATATGATTCATTTTTAACATTTACGGATTTGAATATACTCTTAGTAATCCATGCTTTTTTTAATGCTTTGTTTCTCATTACAAATCCTGGAAGTCAAACCTCCACAATACGAGAGAAATATTTCACAAAAATATGTATGCTTTGTTCACATCTGTACAGTTGATTACTGGATTCCATGTTACCTCCCTAAGTTTCTGTTGAAATAAATTTGGGTCATATAATGCAAAATTATATTTTTCCATACTATTTGATACTTTAAACTTTGTTTCAATATTTTGTAGAACTGCAAATATTGGTTTGTGGTCAATAATATCTTAAATAATGGTACCAGAATCAAGAAAGTGTGAGCAATTTGGTGAACATGTGGTCTATTTTTGTATTAGTTGTGTCATTTTGACTTGTGGGTACCGTAATAAGGGGCTTATATCCAAAAGAGCCAAGCGTATTCACACATGTTGAACTATCATCTGAACCAATATCTATATTCATGTCACCCTCAAGTATAACTTTAGCAATTTTTTGTATGCAAGTCACTCAATAAGTCATATAAATCAGTCAAGATATTGTTCACATTTGAACTCGGGGGCCTGTGTATCGCAACCAATATTATGTTGCCCCTCGTACTCGCAGTTTCTGGTTCAAGCCACACAGTTTCACTTTCATCCATACAAGTGTGCATTCTACGCATGAAATTACAATCATTGTGTATATATACAGCAACACCTCCCACTCTACTGTCTCGTATAAAGTGTTCCACATTATAATGTGGTATCTGAAAATACTGACACTGTAACACATTGTCAGTCCAGGTGTCCGTTATAATAATAAAATCAAAAAAAAAAAAAAAAAAAATAGCCCAAGGATGTTAAAAAGTTTATAAAATGGTTAAAGTGATCTTTGTCTTCAAACTGCGTATAATCAGGTGAAGTACCGATAATCTTTTTCCCTTAGTTTCATTTTGATCAACCGTTTGTGCAAAAATATCTAGTTTTTTCCAAGTCAATACAGTTTATAAGTCGGGAATGGTTTCCTCCTCATTTTCTGAATCAGAATCAAAGTTTATTGAGTTCAATGTGATATCCTGTAGTGGATTTGATGGTGTGGAAAGAACAGGCATAGGGAAGTGTTTAAATTACATAATATAGAAAATTCAGTTAAAGTTCTAGATTTTTGATCCATTCTAATTTAATTTCATCGGTTTGTGCTATAAGCGAATCCAACGAACAGTGTATTAAGATTGTAAAATATTAAAAGGTTTGTAATTGTAGAAAATTACAGGTATAAATATTAAGGTTAAAAACCTGTTGTCTGAAATAGATTTCTATTTACAGCATACCACTCAACGGAGCCAATTGCACCTTATCTTTGAAACTCTAGGTCTTGTAATATCAAGTACTGCTCTGAATTGTCCTTTCGACAGACGAAAGTAACTTTGGAACGTGCCGGCGTCAAGGTGCATGCTTTTGTACGGTATACTACAAGCGCTATCCCTTTCTCTGCAGCGTATCAGGGTATGAAACCACCATCTTTTTACACATTTATTTCGTTTTTAATCTCTTAAATAGAGCCAGAAGTGTCAACCACATTTCTTCTTCTTCTTCTTCTTCTTCTTCTTCTTCTTCTTCTTCTTCTTCTTCTTCTTCTTCTTCTTCTTCTTCTTCTTCTTCTTCTTCTTCTTCTTCTTCTTCTTCTTCTTCTTCTTCTTCTTCTTCTTCTTCTTCTTCTTCTTCTACTACTACGACTACTACTACTACTACTACTACTACTACTACTACTACTTGTAGAGAAACAAGGACAAAGTTCTTGCACAAAGAGACGCCTAAGTTGTGTCTGTTTTATATTTGGTATTATGTAGTTTGGTGTTTTTTGAATGCCCTCTGTCAAAACTACTCTTGAAATCTTTCCGAGATAAAGGAATAGAATAATTTAGTAGAATGTAAGTTATTTAACCAATTGTTCCGCCATGTTACTTCAGGGGCTGGTAGTACTATTAGGCAATGAAACATGTTGCCTGTAGATGGCACCACAAATAGCTATCCCCTGGCATCTACGTCTTGCAGGTGGAGACACCTTTGTCAAATCGGTTCTTCGTAATCATTTCGGCGTGGGTTTGTGGGGGTGTGGGTTTAGTTGGCGTGGGTAGCTTTAGAGGCCTTGGCTTTGTACATCTTATTTTTTTCCAGGGAAAATAGTGTACAAAGTTCTTATTACATAGTTCTATCACACTTTCCCATTCTTTTGACCACGGGAGTATGCTTAGTGATTTGTTCATGCAAGTTTCCTGGTCCCCTTTGAAGTATGACGAACACAGACGTGCACGTGAAGTTGATCTGTTGAATAGTTAAAAATGAAAGAAAAAAAATCAGACACCTTTCATGGAGTCCCACTTCTCACCAGTCTCCCCTAAGTATACAAGAACATAAAACGCGGGACGTCATTGTGAGCCAACAACTTGATTGTGCTTCGTGATGGTGCGAAAAATTACATAGTCAAACTTAAGTCGTTTCAACCTTTTGTCTATTTCAACTTTTTGTCCTGTCAACCTTTTGTCCAGACAACGTTTTGCCCAATCGACTTTTTACCTGTCTACTTTTTGTCGGGCACCGCCGTATACTACTGTTTCTAATCAACTTTTCCCATGCTTCCTCTCGTGCGGTCGGCAATGTGTAGAATGTTAATCCTGGTGTCTTTTTGGGTAGCTTGTGCACTGAGGCACTCGGCAATTAACTTAAGGCAATCTCATCGTACACTAATAACCAAGTTGAGAGTTGCCTACATAGGCGGTGAGTGTTGGCTGTGTGCATTTATTTGTTTGTAACACTCGCTCAGATGAGCTCTCTCCCCCCACCCCCCCCCATGGACCCATAAGACTTTGCGATAAACAGACATCTACTTCATAAGGCGATAGGACTGGTATCGTCTGTACGCTAAGATTGCCCAAACCATGCTCCATACGCTAAGAGCGTCCAGACAAGGCTCTGTGCACCAAGAGCGCCCAGACCACACTCTGTACACTAAGAACGCCTGCAGCACGCCAGACAAAGCTTGGATTCGAGATTGCGACTTGTCACTTCCGTTTGGCAACCCCGACAGTGTGTCAATTTTACAACAAAAATCTTAAGTTACCTGAGCGGGTGACGTGCTATCAGGGACGTAATCTCTTATTTCTATTTCACTACAGGTTACTGATGTGTAGTCCGCATTTCAGAATGTCAGGACCTAATATAATGGTCAGGGGAGAGTGATCCACAAAATGGCATGTGTTATAAGGTGTGGAATGTTCAAGTGCTTCAGCAACAGACAAATTTCTAGGTCTTATATAAGCAATTTGTGTGTGTGTGTTTTATTTGTGTTTCCTTGTTACAGGTATTGAAGTAACCATTCAATCGCACTCACTCATTTCAATTGAAGTTAGACCCTATTCATGCTGCACTATGAGTTTAAGGTTAGGGCAATGTTACGACACCTGGTACCGGCCACGTACCCGCCAGACTTACACTGTAAATGTACGTATTTTCGCGGCTTTGAATGTCAGGCTTTTAACTGAAGTTCCGATTTTGCTATCTTGAAATAAGTTACTACTAAACGTGTTAAACCATGATTTCATTGTGCTCTCAATTTCAAAGAATACTAATATTAGCAAAATAGGTGAAAATAGAAATACATCAAAAATTTTAAGTATTGAATGAGTTCTAAATGAAAAAGGACTCTATTTTCGACAAGATAGAAAAAGAAATGAAAGAGCTAAAAATGCTACAAAAGACAGACTTGACACTACGCTCATCATGGTCCGATTGAGCAGATTCATTGTTTTTCTGGCCACATTACCCAGTCTTCTGTCATTTGCTATACCGTCAATGCATACACATTGATCTATACTTTTTACAATCAGAACAAACAGTTCTTTTACTATTTTGTTGAAAATATGATAATTTTTTTCTATATAACTTTTTTGTCATGTGTCAGTCATTCATCTATGCACATGAGCTGTTTTAATAGGAGAGCCGTGTCTCCCCACGGCAGACAAAATTTGTTGCCAAAGTAACATTCCCTCTCCACTTTGATGTATCAAATTCTGTATGATCAGTCGTTCTGGGGTGTTAGTTCTTTCCTGTTTCAAAAAGTATGAAAACTATGCCTGGCGCTCACAGTTCGGCTGCAGGCAAAATGAAATTGGAAGAGATATGCTTCTGGAATGCACATATAGATAAAAAATTTCATGTTTTCGTTGCAGTAAAGGATTCCTGCTTCAAATAGAAATGACACTCACACCAATATGGTGCCAAATTGGTTTTTTTACACATTACGTTATCAAGTGACATGACAAACTTTTCCACCTTCCTTGTACAATGACAATATGAGCTTCAAAAGGCACTTGGAATTTGGATTTGTTGCAGCTATTAGTTTTATTGCAGCAAAAATGCCATTTGAGTCACAGAATTTGCTTTCATTCCATGGCAGGAACCGACAAGACAAGTAGACAAATCACTACACTGATCACTTGAATATGACCAAATATTGACACCAATAGCCTACAAGCCTTTTCGCTATAATTACGTGTAAATTTCTTAACGCCACAAAAAAAGTTGTTTTCAGTTGCTGTAACCATCATTACAAGGAGGCAGTGTTTAGTGTTAGTGTATGGTAGGCCTTCCAGTGATCGCATATCTGGACTGCGACGCTGAAACCACAAAATGGAATGGGAAAAATGTTCTAAAAGAGAAATGCACACGGAAATTAGTTCGTATTTCATTATTTGTTGCATTTATCGCCGTTTTATAAGCAGCGTATATTCATGTATCAAACTATATATATATATATATATATATATATATATAAATATATATATATATATATATATATATATATATATATATATATATATATATATATATATATATATATATATATATATATATATATATATATATATATATATATTTATGTATATTCCAAAGCAATTTAAACTGCTGCAAGGAGCATCTGTAGGCAGACTGATATTTATAAAAACATAAGGTGTTGGGAAAGTTTTTCAATACGGTATTTGTGTCGTTTGTTAGATAAGAGTCTCCAATTCAGACACTAGAAGTTTACAGCAGTTAACAAACGAAGAGAGGATTGATTGCACAGTTTGGCTGTACAAAGCATAACTCCATATTAATGTATCTAAAGACCTGAACGGTCTTACAAACCACGTCGATTGGTTTGGGGTCCCCAAAACCGTAAAACAGTCTCCTTTTAGCACCTCTCGTATGGGATGTGGTTAAAGTACAGCTCAGTACCCAGCATAATATGATGATGAATTACAATTGCGTATGTTCACCAAATGAATCTATTTTGAAAGCATCTAATAGGTTGCTTACGTACTTTTTGCAGATTGCAGTTCAGACGCCCATCGAATAAGAATTAAGGTGTCTGCTATGGCCAACGAAAAGAATGTTGACAGAGTTCTGATAATGTCAAGCACAGAAAATTCAGCTTGCACCATGGAGCTATCTAACGACGAGCTACATCGATAAATTACAGTGATGGACGGATACAAATAAGTGAGCACCAACCTAGACATGGGACACCTCGAAGGGACTGGTGCTGGACCAAATGATTTCTTGAATGCAGTTTGTCAATTTTTATGCCCGCACTGTGGCTTCTCAAAACAATTCATCGACTGTATCGACCACAATCTGACTCTTTATCTTTGAGAGAGAAATGTTTTCATTTTCTGCCCGCTTTCAATAGACCTACCCAGGCTCTCGACACTGACATTCGCAGGACACATTTAAAGGGCGCGGACAAAAACAGACGTAATTATCACGATTTTTACCACTTGAAAATGGTTCGGAAGTCCAGCGTGTTTTTAAGTTGCTGTATATTGGCATCTGTTGTATATGTATTTGTGCTGGATCCGCTTCTGGTTTCTGATGTCACTGGTAACCAGTTCCAATTGATGAAAACAAAACTAATCAATTCAATGCGAAACCTTCCTGGACTTAACAGAGAAATGAAATCTCGTTTAACGTTGCTGTCTCTGCAACAAGACGTGCAGGTCGATAAAAATACGTCTGCACTCATCAGAAGTAGTACTTTGCAATTTAATTTAAGTGCTAAAACAAAGGGTATTGTCAAGAAGAAAACCACAATAAGGCTTACAGAGAAAAAAATAATTGGTCGAGTTGACCAACCTAGTATATTAAATCTGGCCAGGAGTCTACAAACGGTGCAAGATAATAAAGCAACATCAAAAAATGGGGATGCGGATAAAAGTCATGGGAAATACAAAAATATTTCAGCCCAAAAAGCAGAAGTAGTATCTGAAGTTGGTCAGGGGAAGCAAACAAAAACAACTGAAGACAGGAAATGGATGAATAAACATATACGGATGAATATGGCTCAATACATAGGAAAAAATAGTCGATTGGATTCCAAACAGACAAATGGAATTCACAGATATTTTTCCACATATAAACCACAAGATCCAGCACAAGAGTTAAAACGAACCCAAAATCACGGTAGCATTGACCTACAAGATTCCATGTCACACACTGTGGTACCATCTCTTCATGTTACTCGTAAAGACATTCAATCCGTGGTACAAGCTACTCACAAGCAACTTAAAGGCATTCAATCTGGGGTCGCGGCTCCTCACACAGTTCTTGAAGGTGCTCAATCCAGGGCAGCAGTTCCTCGCCGTGACGTTAAGGGCGTTCAATCTGACGTACCCTCTCCTCGCAAGAGTCCTAAAGATATTCAATCTGGAGTAGCAGCTCCCCGCATGGATGTTAAGGGCATACAACCTGCCATACCAGCTCCTCCCACGGACCGTAATAGCGCTTCAGCCCACGCTGCCCAAAGGGAACTTTATAAGCAAGTCCCAAAGGGTATGCCTGCACAGGATAAGAGTGCTGTTGGTGGGAATCCGAATACCAATCACGTTGCTGGGAATGCAAAACATTCAGTCAATACAGGTGCTCCAACAGCAGAACGCAAATCCGAACGGGCACAACAGCATTTACTAGCTCACACCGGTAAAATAATTCCATTGCCTGTAACACCAGCCATTGAGCCCACATCAAAGCCAAGTATAGCCAAGCTAGTTACCGTCACAGCTACACCTGCGCCTGCTGTTTATTCTCATCACATTGACGCAAAACAGAAACATGTACTTGCAGAGTTATTTAAAAACTTTCATGAAAATGATACGAGTTATGAAAAGTATGAATTAAATGCTAGCCTGAGTCACACACTGTCATTAGATCGTCCACTCCGCGATACAAGACCACGTGATTGCAAAAAGATTGAATATCCTGATATGAAACAAAAGCTCACTGTCAGCGTTATCGTGCCCTTTTTCGAAGAAGAATATTCCGTTCTTTTAAGATGCATTCATAGTATTTTGAATCGTACTCCCAGGGAATTACTGACTGAAATTATTTTGATTGATGATTGCAGCACACTGCAAAGTTTAAAAGAACCACTTAAAATTTATCTTAATGCCTTGAAAAAAGTAAGATTCTTCCATATGTCCAAGAGAGAGGGACTCATCCGAGCGCGTATGAAGGGCGCCAGGGCAGCAAAAGGAAAGGTTTTAGTTTTTCTTGACGCTCACGTGGAGTGCAATGAAGGATGGATTCGGCCACTTCTTTACGAAATATACAAAAACCGAACAACTATTGCTTTGCCGAGTATAGACTACATCAAGCCAACAACTTTCACGTATAACAGTCCAACCAGACTGGAGCATGGGACTTTTACGTGGAAACTTGATTTCATCTGGAAAGATATTGAAGGGCGTGTAACAGACTTAAGTAACACGGAGCCATTTGCCTCAGCCACAATGGTAGGCTGTAGCTTTGCTGTGGAGAGGAACTATTTCTTTGAAATGGGCGCATACGACGAGGGGATGTATATATGGGGAGGGGAAAACCTGGAAATGTCTTTCCGCACGTGGATGTGCGGGGGCTCAATGAAAATAATTCCTTGCTCACGCGTTGGTCATGTTTTCAGGACGTTTCTACCGTATGACATAATAAGCAAAAATATTGTGCACAAAAATTTACAGCGGGTTGCAGATGTATGGATGGATGACTATAAAAAATATTTTTATGCTACTACTGGTAAACATTTACCAATGACTGATATGGAGAAACAAACTTTGCAAAAGCGTATAGACTTAAGAAATCAATTACAATGCCGTTCATTTAGGTGGTATATGGACGTCATTGTACCAGGACTTCCCACTCCGCCAGCTGACGCCGTGGTTCATGGGCAGCTGAAAAACGTAGGAAGTGAAGAGTGTGTCATACACAATGTTACAGCAGATCAAATACAATTTGTCCATTGCGGCAGACAGACTGATGATCAAATATTCTACTATAACAAAAATGATCAAATTGTGCACAACGGCAAATGTCTACGCTACCAGCAAAACGTCATAATGTTAGCTGTGCTTGCAAAGTGCGATATTCACGATCGTCAACAATTATGGACATTTTACTCACACATGGAAGAAGATATTAAGGAGAGTTTAAAGGGATTCGACTATTATAAACCTGGTGGATACTTTCGACTTAGATATGGCAAAAAGAAGATAAGTTTATCCCAGATCATTGACAATAATGACGTTTCTACAACAGGACTACTTGCAAGCAATGCTAGGAACCGATTTCAGTACTGGCTTTTCACAGACCAGTTTTTGTACAGGAATTATTTAACTGGTAAGTATTGAAAAACTCCGGTCCACAGTTGTACAGCCCAGTTATGGATTGTGCACAACGGAAGCAGATTCAGTGGGGGAACTTTGCGACGGTTTAGGGTCCTGTGCCAATGGTTGTGTAACTGTGGCCGTTACACCACGAAACAGTGTATGTCATGAATATTGGGTATTCATATTATTTGCGGGACTGTTTTCCCCATATTATTAAACAAGGAAGCATTCAAATGCACGGGCAGATCCATGAAAAAGTAGCAACTTTGGCAAAATGTACTTTAAAAAGTTTTAATCATGTTCTCCAAACATAAACTGGACTTCATGTAAGGTGTTATTTATGTTATATGTTTCAATAATCATTCTTAATTCAAGCAGATGTTAATAAAACATCCGTGGTTTTCAAAAGTACGCCTACATCATGACGGCTGAATGTAGTCATATGCTAGGTACAGGGTCGGTAATTTTGGCGGGAAATTAATAGGCCTTCTATTATAACCACCACTTACATTTGTAATGTAAACAGAGGTAGATGCCATGCATCATGCATTTTTTGGTGAATTATCCTTGCAACCAGACGTTACCACAGGGATTAAGATACGAATAGAGGTCAGGAGAAAACGAATGAAATGTGTGTTTCGTCCAGTTTGTATCTTTTTAATATGCACTGATCTTGATCCACATGTGTTTCTATATGTACAACGCTGTGGTTGCTTCTATTGTGAACAAAATCCGATGCATATGATACGTTTCCAGTAAACGTACCTCACACAGAAATTGTTAGACTTGATGGCGGTGTGTTTGTTAATCTTGCTTCTGAAGGTTGCGTTCAAATCGTTTCATCATTTGTAGACCATATGATAACAGATTAGTATCGCGAGTTAGTTTGCTGAAATGAAAGAATTTGGGACTAAGGCTTTGTGCTTGCACTGTGTCCACTGGATGAAATGACTTACTATTAAAAGACTGGTATTCCACATCCATACAAATGCAAATTCGTGCAATGAATCATCCAACTTGTACATTATTTGTTATTGGTTATTTAACTGACAGATATCAATTACTTTTATATCCAGCATATCATTGCTTGCAGCAGTATACTGCTGAATGTACCTAGTCTGTTGAATAACCAACGCTAGTCTATACACCCAGTGCAATCTTTTTACATGTTTAGAATAAATTCAATATACGAAGGTATTTCAACGAAAGCTGGCCTGTAGTTGCTCACAAAAAGGTCAGTCATGCAATTTTGCCACCATCTGACAGCATGGTCATAGGTATATCTTTATTTGTCCACACATGGCTCAAGACACGAAGATTGCAAATAATACTATTGAATTTATTGATAGATGTTTTAATTTTCAGCCAAATTAAACCAAGGCACACCCAACCATTTTACAATTACTTGATACCACGCTGGTCAAACCAACAGAGAAACGTTGCTATAAGGTGGAGGCAATGACCAGCTTTCAGTTGTTTAACTCAGAACAACAAGAGATATCCAACAACACAAGGAAGCTGAGCCCAATTGCCAACTTAGCTTATATACTAAAAGGGCAGGCGCGTTTAATTAATATCGCATCATGTGAGCTTTCCACGAAAAACTTTGATGTGTTTTTTTACCTCAGGTACACTAAGAAGAATATTTTCCTCGGGGTCATTCATTAGCAGTTTTATTTGATTCCACCATAAGAACTGATGAGCTGCACAAGAACAACAAGGAACTGATTTGTCTGGAAATTTCAACAGTATTTTTCACTTTGTTGCAAATATCATTGAATGTATAATTTTTTTGCATATTTAAACATTTCAGCGGAACAGCCGCGTCGAAAGTGGTCGCTTTTATTTTAATTTTCAAATTGAAAACCAGGTTTTTTCACATATGGGCGTTTTATTGCCACTGCTTTCTCATTAACATTGTATACCATTACCTCATGTTTACAATTAACCCTCACGTGCAGACACGCACTGTGTAAATGTCGGTATATGACGTTAAGAAATCTCAAAACGACAGTATTTTCAGAGGAATTGTGCGTTCCTCCATGTGGTGTTACAATGCAACCTCCTTTGGTAGTATTTTATTGTTTTGAAAAATGATGCAACATAACTGTTGCAGTAGAGTTCCGTCAGCCTCAATTTCGTTTGGAATATCTCAAGACCTCTTATCATGTTTGTATCGTATGCATCTATGTAGATGCTAGCAATACAATCTCTGTGACAGTCCATTCCTTTGGAATGGATGCTGACCGGATTCTGCTGCAGCAGGATTGCACTTATGATCTCAATGACATATGGCATATAGGTACTTCCTGCAACAGTTATTTTACCTCATCATTGAGTTAGTTGTGAAGTTGTCGACTAAGTTTGACACTATATCATATTTAACTTTTGATTAAGCCGTCGACAAGACATGGGCGTTTTTATCCACCAATCTAGGAATCGGTTATATGTCAAATAACACAACACTGCTGTACATGTACATATAAATGCTGGTGGACAAAGTTTCCTATGGTGTGTGGATTTTGTAATTAAAATTTTATCAACATAAAACTTATGTTTGATTGGTGTGTTTTAAAGATTGTATCATTTTGTTACGACATAGAAATCAGACCAGTTTCACAGGGCATACCTGGCGAGTAGGTGGCCATGAAAGTGTGTGGTTGCAAGTACGGTGGCTGTTTGAAAATCAAGGTTCTGCAGAACAGTACACGACCCATCGAAGGTACATATGAACAATATACGCTGGGAATTTGTACACACACACACACACACACACACACACACACACACACACACACACACACACACACACACACACACGTGTGTGTATATATAATGTTAGATATTCAAAGACATTTTCTCCGTAACAGTACATTATGTTTGTGAGCGCATGGACAGAATACATGTATGCAGATAGGAATTCAGGCAGGTACAGATATCTAACCTTCTAATCAATGAATTAATACCTCCCGAGGGACACTTTCTGCAAGTTTCTGAGAACCTTTCAGATCTCCAAAAGAGACGTGGTTGTTGTCTCAGTAATGCTTTTGCTGGTACAAGGCAAGTGCCTACATGATGAATATAATTGTCACAGATCAATTATTAATTTTCTAGCTATCCATGTGTTTAATTTTGAGCTTATTTGTTTGATTTGAAAGGGTTCTGGCTGCATTTCCATATATCATTTAGTTTAAACTGTGTGTGATATGAAATTGACCTGTCGTGATATTATCGTCAATTTTCTGTTTGGAAATCATCACATACAGACTACATCTTAACCATCAGACGGTGCCAATTGTATGATGCCTGGTTTTCTTCTTCTGCAATAGTCTTAATAACGTGGTATGACTGATAAGTTGTTCTACTCAAATAGTACAGAAACATTAGGAAAAAGGTAGGAAAATTATTAGAAAGCTGATATTTTCAGGACAGGTGCAAAAACCAATCATAAAGGCAGCCATTCAAAGTTCACCAAGTTCACTCTTGTGGCAGCTGCAGAATTCACGGTGGCCGCCAGACCAGTCAAACATGAAGGAAAAGGACCCACTCACCTAAATATGTTGAGCAGCAACCTGTAAACATTCGTTGTTTTCACACTAGTTTATTTTCCAGGCCATAAAATGTGATAGCCTTATAAACCCTTTGGTAATATTTCAGCTTTGGAGCTTTTGATTATATAAATATTGTTCCATAATTACTGGTCTTGTCCTGTGTGATGTTAAAACTTGTGTTGCACCTGCCAATAAATGGATTTAATGGGAATTTGGATTTCATACATGAAATGTTACTTAGAAATTATTTGGATTACAACTTCTTAAAATAAATTCAATATGGCTACTACGACCTGTAACTAAATGTACAGACCAGAAATGCAAGTACAAGCTTGCAAACAGAGGTAATATGAAGATATTTGTAAACACTAATTTCTGTATTATGGAAATCATATTGAGTTTGGTGAGAACAGCATATTTCATGATAGAAGCTGTGCTGTTGACCACTTAAATAACGGAGGAAGATAACCCAATCTACACAAAAAAGTGCATTAGAGTGTCGTTGGATAGTCTCAACGGCTGGCCATTATTCATCATAATCAGGGGTTTCAGGTCCATTTCACACATTTAAAAAAGCGGGATGTTGTCACAATCCACAACATTTTGTGGCACATGGTCTTCAGGCTGAATGCACAAAAAATATACTTAAACATACAAATGTTGCTAACATCTGTAAAGTTCATAGACCGTGAAGTTTCTTTTAATTTAGTTATTATGTATATCAATGTGAGATGAGTTTTTACAAATATGTCCAGAGCAAATAGCGCAAAACTAAGAGCATTGTAAGCCAGCCTTAAAGCACCCACATGTTCTCCCATATCCTGTCTTGCAGCCACAAAATACCATCTTTAGGACTTTTTGTGGTGCCATTGGTCAGTTTTGAACTGGAACAAGAAGTCAATCCTTTATTGCCAACCCCAGTCATATTGGCGGAAGTTCATTCCCATGCAACAGGTGAACTCTGTGGTATGTTCAAAAGTTGTGGAACTTCGCAGCTGCGGATGTAGGTGGGAGTGATTCTAACTTAAAATGAGAAGATATGGATGGTAACTGAACAGAACTAAAATACAGTGAATCATGGCAGTTGTCAAGAGACTTTGATTCCCCGACTCCACGCTGTTTAAGAAGCAACTGTTTGAACAGCTGCCTGTGCTACTTGGTCATGTGTACTGTCTGCTTTAGAGAATACATTCAAGAACGTCCGGTTATGACAATCTTTTTAAGAGAGCAATAGCTTTCTTCTTCCCTTGGTTGTAAAGGCCAGATGCAACGTCACACCGGGTAACTGCATGTAAAAAGAGCAAGTTATCCTTTAGACCATCTAACACTTATTCTAAGTCACCAATACAGTACATCATTAAAGGATTTCACTCGAAAAGCATATATATGTCCATGTCCATGACTTGCATGGTAAATTAGCATAACCAGCAGGTCTGTGTCAGTACCAACAAAAATAGGTTTCAGTTATATCTAAGCTGCGACTATACCAATTGACACTCTCAGCCAATCAGCATCAGCAATGCTCCACTTGACATGAAAACCCCTGCACTCCAATACAGTTTTTGTATGAGACGAGCCTTGTTTTTTTGCATTGGCCAAAAATGCCTTCTTGGGTACGGCTTTCCAATCCAGCTGGAAGAAAATATCTGGGGATGCTTTGTGTTCAGCCCATTGTTGCTGTTTAGCAACTTTTATGGAGTACAAACGGCCATATCCATCAAACACAAAATCCAAGCATATATCAGAAATTCTGTCAGAGCGCATCTGAGGCCAAAAGTGTATTCAGATATGAAGCTATAAACTGGATACAACCAATGTATCAGTAAATGCCGAAAGCAACCAGGGACGTGCTGTATATAGTCAGAATCGCGGGTCCCTGAAGCACCCAACGTTGCTACCGATAAAGATCTAGTAAAGATTCAACTCCCAATACACACCCAGAAATTAGATACAAACCACGAATATAAAAGGTGTATTCCCGCGAAAACTTTCCACAAATTTCACTGGTTCCAAATGGACCAAGCCTCTGCAAACAGGCAATATTACACTAGAACCTCAGGAGAAAAGTTTCAGAGTGTGCTCATATCTCGACAGACACCAGCAGAATGAATTCAACCAAAATTTTTACAGGTGTGGTCAGATCATGTGATTGCATGCATGAGTGAAAGATCCCCAACAACTCGGTGTGACCCATGTTCTATACATACACTTCGTGCAATCAGGGATTGTCTAGACACTCATTGCTCAGATATTGTATTCCAAATGCTTGCTTTGCACTACATAATGAAAACATTTGCTCTCTCCACTGGGTTTGTGCATGAATGAAGACCAAATTATTATGCACAGTTCACAGTCAGTGTGGTTAAAGGTTCTTTTCGGTGCTACATTTGAACTTGAGGGCTATCATAAAATGCTTTTATAACATTCACAATGCTAATTACTGGTCTAAATTTTCATTTATGGCAATTAGCCGATCTTAATAGGTATTATTTTAACCCTGGAGAGAGAGAGAGAGGGAGAGAGAGAGAGAGAGAGAGAGAGAGAGAGAGAGAGATAGAGAGAGAGAGAGAGAGAGAGAGAGAGAGAGAGAGAGAGAGAGAGAGAGAGAGAGAGAGAGAGAGAGAAAACTGTCACATACATCAAATGCCATTAAAAAAGTGATTGTTCTTAAAGTGTTTTCCAGGAACTATTACACCACGCTTTGAAATAGCCATAATTGGTGATATATGTGGCGGCAATCTTGAATTGTGAGGTTACCAAAAGGGTGAACTTGGTGAACTTTATGGAAGGGGTATGATTACATGTTCTTGGACCTCTCCGAAAAAATAAGCTTTCTGTTAATCTTTTCAATACTTTGCCCATTCATTTCATAATGCTCTTGGACCAAAAGGGCATTTTCTCGTTTGATACTCGATAAACATGGTAATGAGCTGCATACATGTTGCTGTCAGGAACAAAAACAGTATTTTCATGTAACAACGTTAACTTTGTACAGTCATCTGGAATGAAGATAGAAACTAGGAAAGATGATTTGCTGCATAGCAAATCAGTGTGTGTGTCTTCAAAACATATTGGTATGGCAATGTACAACTATTCCATAACACAGGGGTAGAAGTTGGAATGGCGTCGCTATCTTTTCTTGCTTTAAAGTTATTTAAGATTTAAAATGTCCAATGGTGCTATTTAGCATAATTTAAATTGCTACAACTTTTATTTTCAATTCATTAGGTGCGCAGTGGTCAACAACCCCCAACAAGAAGTCGGAATGACATCTCTATCTATTATAGTGTTAAAGATATTCAAGATTGAAAATTTAAAATACTGCTAATTAGCATAATTTAAATTGCTACAACTTTTGTTTCAGATTCATTACTTGTGCAATGATTAACAACCCCCTACTAAAAGTTAAAATGACATCTCTATCTGTAATAGTTTTGAAGATATTCAAGTTTTAAAATTTCAAACGTTGCTAATTAGCATAATTTAAATGGCTAGAACTTTTGCTTCAGATTCATTACATGCACAATGGTCAATAAGCCCCTAGTAAAAGTTAAAATGACATCTCTATGTTTAATAGTTTTGAAGATATTCAAGTTTAAAATTTGAAATGCTCCTAATTAGCATAATTTAAATTGTTAAAAATTTGGTTTTAAATTCATTGCATGCGTACTGGTCAATAACCCCCCAGCAGAAGTTGGAATGACATCTCTCTCTATCATACATTTGAAGATGTTCCAGATTTAAAATTTCAAATGCCTATAATTTGCATAATTTTAAACATCTTCATTCCTCTGTATAAAACGGTCAAACTCCTTGTATGGAGGTACAATCATGCCAAGTTTGGAGTTTCTATGTATAATAATGTCCGAGAAAAGTGTCGGACAAATTTGCTGGTAAAGAAGAAAAAAGAAGGACAGAAAGAAAGAAAGAAATAAAGAACTCGAGGAAAAACAGAAAAGTGTGTGTTGACACACACACTTTAATAAGAGAGCAGACATAACTACCCTACTACAGATCCACTGAGGCCGGACAATGGGGTGAAAATTGAGTGATAGTATGTCCTTATTTTGACAAATATCCTTTTATTTCTTCAAACAAGTCTGGTCAACTGAACTTCCAGCTGACTCAATCGGTCATCAAAATAAAATTCAAATATACATCTAATAGACCACTATTGATTGTTGGAAAAAGAGTCAAATAATTTGAGAAAAACAAAGGCGTGTATTGGAACAAACAGGTCAGTGTGAAATCATAACAAGCAAGGTGGTAAATAATAGGGAGAACTGGCTAACGTGGAAAAAATGAATTACTCAGTATCGTTATGGTAACAAAATAGTGGCAGTCTCATTGATGAAAAGAGGGCTTCATTTAATAAAGTATTGTATCAAAGTTGGCTTACATGTTGTTCTTACCTCAAGGCAGATAAATATCCCCGCTGAGTATTGTGTTTAATGTTGTCTAAAGCGACCTGACGTGGCCTAATACGGTTTGTATGTGATGGTGTGGTGCGTGGTGTTGCATGTGCTGCATGACCTTTCCAGTGAAACAGAGCTCCGTGTCACGGTACTTCCACTTCAAGGTGCCTTTAAAGAGGGCGACGTCTCTGTCACGGCACAGCGAGCTGTTGTTCACGGCAGAGGTCTGGATTACGCAGCAGCCGTTCAAAAGGTCTTGCTCCTGTCATTCTGCAAGGGACATCGTTGCGAGCTCTTGTTCAGGCTTGGAACAGACTTTGGTTTCTAGGCAAACGCGCTGATATGAGATAGTATATCTGGTTCCCTGCTTTCTTAATATTATTAATATTTTACCTTGCTTCCAGCAGGGTTGTATATCTGGTTTCCTGCTTTCTTAATATTATTGATATTTTACCTTGCTTCCAGTAGGGTTGTCGCCAGTCTCATCAAGGTAGGTGCGGGTACAAAAGACCTGTGTGCAGATATGTTTGGTTTAAGCTTAAGGAAACAGCACGTGGACCTTGCTTCCGAAGCAAGGCTTCGTTCACGTTCAGAACACCTCTTCCTTTAAGGTACTTCAAAGAATTAAATGTGATCAAGAGCTCTGTCTCTAGACGGGCGAGCAAGGTCGTGAAAATGAGGTTTGCTTGACGATGCAGGGTGATATTGTCTGGTGGGATGCTAGCAACGTGGCTTAATTTAGCACGACAAATAACGTCTTCCTGGTATCCAGCCATCACAGGTTAAGAAACCAGGCGGAAAATCAAAACGTGCTTCATTAATTGTTGAAAATCGCACGTGACACATGAAGCACCTGCTGCCACCGTTAGAATAGTTGACCTTAATTGCCTTATTCTATTGATACCTCTGACTGCTCCAAATTTGAATTGATACTTCTGATCGCCTCTAAATTTTGCTTTTGCGATAGCCCTTTGCGTATATTGAATAAGGGTAGGTCTAATTGACTAAACTACAAATGGAGAAATTTAAGATACGAAAAACGGGCTTCAGCGTACACAGGACATCTTGAGGAAAGGTGTTCTGTATTTTCAAGACATTCAAATGGGCAGATATACAGATTATATTTCAGAGTTGAATGCCCTCGCCTAAATTGTGTTTGATGAGGTTTCTGTTTAAACAGACGACATTGAAATTCTGATATAAAGAGAAATAAAACGAGCGATTGCCAAGTGTGAATCAGGAAATCATTCCATATTTTAATGACTGATGGGACAAAGAAGTTGCGGAATCGCTGAGTTCTGTTGCATTGCATTTGTTTGATATCTGCTGAGTGTCTAGAAGTGCAACCAGCAGCTGACTCGAGAGACCAGATCAGAAAGGTTTACTTAGCAACACATCTTAGAAAGAAGTAATAGCTAACATAATTTTTCCTACCAAGATTGGCCAGAAGAGGTGCGCGATTTGCCTGACGTAGAGCCCCTGTTTATAGTCTAGCCGCCTGCTATTAAACTGATTGTATTACATCCATTAATTGTCAAAAATAACCGAACTGTACTCAATGAAGCATATATTCATATAATGTGCAAAAACCACATGTTATAACGTATACTTAAAATATTTTAAAAGAGATAATCTCTGCCTTGCTTTGTAAGCAAGGAGTCGCACATGTTCTTTCTAGCTCAAGTTTGAAAGCATGATACATAGATGTGCATGGAAAATGCCATCGAGAATTTCATATCCATTCAGGAAATGGATCACAAATAGCTTTATTCCCTCTAGTTGAAAAGATAGAACTTTGTTTTAATTGCTTTCAAAGTTACTTTCCAGGCTTTAACCGTACATTAAGCTTTATCATATACTAGGAAGATTTCAATTCAGTTCAACGTTGAAGCCTGAGGGTTGCTGACAAGTTCAAGAGGTTTTTCATGAGCAAATAGCCACCTATCACAAATGTTTTCAAAAATTTCATTTAGGTCTATGAAATATACAGGGGGCACAGCACGCGACTGTATTGTACCCTCAGTACACTCTTCTGCATCGGTAACATTCAAATTCCTGACCCAAAATGATAAATTTCTGGACCCCAAGTTACAATAACTTGTTTCAGGTTTAATGTCTGGCATGACTATGTATTGTTGAAATTGAAGAAAATGGATTTTTGAGACATTTTTATGGTTTATTGTCCGAGCAGTTCACGTGTAGTTTTAAGGGTCAGTCTCCTAGCGGGCGCACAATTAGTGCAGGTCTTCGAAAAGGCTCTGTTTTAGGGCCTTTGGTGCTTAGATTTTTATTTGCAATATTGTTGACCTGGTTCTTACCAGTATTTAATTATTTGCTGGCAATGCGTGTCTTTTTGATATTGACGATGCAATTGTTACGGCTGATCTATCAGACTTGCAGATGTTACTCAGGGGTCTGAAGATTGGATCATCACGTTCTGTGCTCATCAGTTTAAAACTATTCCAATTAATTATCCACCCTTCTGTGATACAGGAACACACTTAGCATCTTGGTATGCAATTTAAGGTGGACTGATCATATTTCTGAAAATGACTATTCCAAGCATTGACATTAGTTGATATTTTGAATGGTTATAACTTTGCTCTCGGTAGACCAACCTGGGAACGATAAATTTTAATCTTTGTGCGATCACTACTTCGGTGTGGTGGCCCGTTATGTAGTCAACGTACTAAACATGATGCAGAGAAAGATGAAAATGGCCCCTAAGTACTGTCATCACAGCGCAATATTACGGCGCTAGTAAAGGAACAATTTACGAGAAAACGGGATGACATACAGTAGCAAAATATTCAACAGTCTTGCTTACTGATTACTTGCGTCTTGCAATTGCTGATGGTCCTGTGTGAGATACTTTAAATTATGATACACGTCAGCAGTTTAGGCCACATTTAGGTCTTGTACTAAAATGTTAAATGTTGAGCAAAGTCTCTTAATTCCGAAAGTACATATTTACAAGGATTTCTAATATATCTGATAATCATTATGCTATTTATAATGCAAATATTCCCGAAATAATGTTAAATGTTGAGCAAAGTCTCTTAATTCCGAAATTACATATTTACAAGGATTTCTAATATATCTGATAATCATTATGCTATTCATAATGCAAATATTCCCGAAATATACATACAGTTTAAAACTTGTAGGCCACATTGACGGTTCTATTACCTCTTTGCGGTTTAACTCAAAAGAAACAATACATTGTCAGAATTGGCAGGTACATTGGATCAAGTGTTAGACATCAGTCAGAAACAAGCGACATCAAGTCTCAAAACGCAAAACAGCAGTCAAAAATTGCAAGTCAGTAGTCAAATTCCATTACAATAGCCAAAAATGTAAGGATAGCTGTCAAATTTCAACTACAATATCCAGAAGTATTTTTGAAAGGACAACTAAATGTTAAAGAAAGCATAGAATTCCACAAATCATTTAATAAGTCATTTATTAAGGTAATAATTTAGAATTAAAAAATGTAGTATGCCATTGTAAGTAATCTGCAAGTCAGCTAAGCATAATGCACATCTAATTCATAGCTCTATAAAGTTCAAAAGGTCAAAACTGATAACATTCCTAATTATTGTTAAAGTCTACCACATTTATCAGAGAAAGAGTTAGGTTTAATGAGATCCCTAAAGGTAACTGTAAGTGCAGCTGTTTTTCCATGTAGCAGTTACAGTTTTAATTTTTTTTCATTGACTATCAGACATAGGTCAACTTGTCAGTTAGCTGATTTACACGCTAATTATTTATACAAAAAGAGAGAGAAAAAATGTCAAATATGTATAAATTTACCCATTTATTGAAAGTAACCATGTATCAGCTGCACATCAAACACTTTGAGCCAACCTGACATGATTTTCACAACAGCAAACTATACTCATCAGACAATTATAAAAACATCATCACTACATTTGGAACACTAACTGCACTGCAATATGTGCAGAAAATGCCTGAATGTTCAAAATGTTAGCAAATTACATAATAGTTCCATGGAAAGAGAAGCGGACAACAGTTTTCAATGATAGTGATGAGACCAAACTGAACACCTACTCACCCTTGTCAAATCCAGTACCATATACGAAATAGTAAGACGTACTAGTGTTCATCGTCGGCAGGATCCATGACTAACAATTATGGAATTGAAATGAATGAGGGTATCTTGTACCTGACTTGGAACTGATCACCAACATATTGGCAGCAGATTAAACCAGTTTTACGGGATCCTAATCCTCCCACTTTGGAAAACAACCACATTCATTTAAAGTAGGCCTAAAACAAACTTGGCCCTTAATTTAAACGTACAGTTATAAAAGGTAATTACATGACCATAGTTCACAGATATCATTTAAACAATGACAGGACAATTAAGAATTTTAAGTCAGACTACCAAATTTACATTAGAATTGCATAACATGTCAAAATTTGAATTTAAACACCAAAACAAGGTGTCCACGTGGACACAACACAACCAAATTCGATACTGACATAATATTTATTAAGAAACATGGCTAAGTTCTTCCAAGTTCCTTTCTCAATTGAAAATACAGCACACCAGGCCTTAAATGCGTTATAAAAATGTGACTTGCATCAGCTGGTGAGTAGTCTTTAAAGTTTGTCTATATATCCAAGTGGATGAGAAAATAGAAGGCCTGCATCATTCAACAGAATGCCTGATAAGTTTTACCATACTGCTTTCACATGAACAGCCATTTGCCAGTTTTTTATGACTTTTGTCTATCTTATACTGTTTTATGTTGCTAACACATAGTGTGGCGGGGACATCGATCCCTTGGATCATGTAGTTATTATTATTATTATTATTATTATTATTATTATTATTATTATTATTATTATTATTATTATTATTATTATTATTATTATTATTATTATTATTGTTATTTGTAGCACGCTGGATATATTCTTTCATAAAGCTGAATGTGATCCACGCACACAAGTTTATATTTATTGCTTTGGGTATAACCCACATACTCACTGATAACGTGTGCCACTTTTTGTATTACTATTACTCTAAAAATAATTTGAATATTTTGTCTGCCTGAACGGTTATGTAGAATCAGTTAAAAATGGTAACTTGCCCTCGTGCTAAAATGACATATTCTTCAACACAGACGGGAGATTAATACTAAAGGTGGCCAACACGAGAATACTATTCACCTGAACGGCCAAATTCATCATTTTTTTTTCATTCACAGTCTCTGAACACGTTTTGTCTATAAAGAGGAGAAGAAGAAGAAGAAGAAGAAGAAGAAGAAGAAAGAGAAAAAGAAGAAATAGAAGAAGAGGAAGAGGAAGAAGAAGAAGAAGATGAAGAAGAAGATGAAGAAGAAGAAGAAAGAAAGAAAGAAAGAAAGAAAGAAAGAAAGAAAGAAAGAAAGAAAGAAAGAAAGAAAATGTGTTAATGTATTGTTCGCTATCAGTCTTCACATGTTTTTTTTTCAGTGTGCAACATTTTTCGACAGCCTGCATTTGGAATGAGTTTCTTCCATATCAGGTCTTTATGTCATTTGTTTAAACATTTCTTTCAAAAAGCGATTGGGAAAGACGGCGGAACCCTATATGAATCCCTTTCGCAAAACGAATAAAAAGGAGACAAGATAAAACACTGTCAGAATGAAACCACTGCACGCAGACAGATAGAACGATAATACCACATAATAAGAACTGTTGACAGGACTAAACATCCCAGACAGGGAACCCATCATAAACAAGCACTGTTTCACCACCACTTATTTTCGACTCTTTTATCTTGTCAAACTTTAACAACTGTCTTTTAGTACGGCATCTGTGTGATTGATTGATTGATTTTATTTGACGAATCAACATACAAATAATAAAAGATCACAGTGTACACTAAAACAGTACAATAACTGAAATGTGTAAACATAGGAGAATTACATAAACTAAAATTGTACATCACAATAAAATAACATACATCAAACTGAAATATACAAATGTATGTTGAATTCACCTGGATTGCCCAATAAAGTCAGACTTATTTCCATTGGGGTCCCTTTGAATATGATGAGTGATTAATTCATGAGAGGAGACGGTATATAAATAGAATAAATTAAATAACTAATATAGATATAATACACAATGTAACTAAAAATATATCCATCTTTATACATATATATATAGAAAATTAAATTAAAATATGTAATGGCTGTTTTTAAAAACCAAGACACAATAGATAATTTCCTTAAAGGAAAAGATGAGGAAGGCTTGGGGGGGGGGGGGTGTAATATATTAATAATACATAAAATGACTTGACTCATCAGACAAAGCCTTAGTTGCCAGGTGTTTTTTTTACTGCTGATTTGAATAATGATAGATTTCTACTCGATTTTATTGTATCAGGTAAGGAATTCCAATCTTTGATGGCCGAAAAGTAGAAAGTGTTTTTGCCAAAATCGTTTGATACATGGGGGACTACAAATTTATGAACACTATTTCTTGTATATGATTGTGTTGATTTTGAATTCTGAAAAAGTATTGATATTGGTATGCTGGAGCAGTATTATGAAAAATTTTGTAGACATGCGTTAATTTTAGTTACTTCACCCTGTCAGCAGTGTTTAACATAGATAATTTGATCCCAAGCCTCTTGACCAACATGCCATCTATGATTTTCTCCAAGAATAAAACTGACTATTTTGTGCTGACAAATTTGGAGTTTCTTTTTTAAATTTTGGTTGAGACCAGAATACCAAGAGGCTGATGAATAATCGAAATGGCTTTGAATGAGTGCAGAGCAAAGGGTCTTCTTAGATTGTACATTCAGAAATTGTGCCTGTCTGTGAAGGAATTTTAATCTCGAATTAGTTTTCTGTATAATACTTTCTGCTATGGATTTGCCAGATAAATTTTCGTCCAGAATAGTGCCAAGATATTTGACAGATTTAGCCTGTTGTATAACGTGTCCATTGCATTTTATTTGAAACTGTGTAATTCTTTTCAATTTTCTTTTGGATCCAAATATAATTGATTCAGTTTTGCCAAGATGGAGGGATAGCTTGTTATCGGTAAGCCACTCTTGACATGATTTTGATTCCGAGCTGAGAGTATCTGATATTGTCACGTGGTCCCTACCAGAGGTCATGAGGGCACTGTCATCGGCATATAGTGCTAATTTGCAATTAACACTGATGGGCATGTCATTAATGTAACACAAAAACAAAAGAAGGCCCAAAATGCTGCCCTGGGGGACCCCGCAATAAACATGTAGGAAGTTTGATTTTTCACCATTGACAGTGACCGTCTGTTTGTGACCTTCTAGATAAGATTTAAACCACTCGATCGACTCCACACCCATAGATTTTAGTTTTTTGCACAAAATTTCATGATCGACAGTGTCGAACGCCTTTTGGAGGTCCAGCAAAACCATGCCTACATAATTACCATGGGAAACTTCGGTGCGGATATAATCAGTAATATGTGTTAGGCAGGTGTCGGTCGAGTGGTTTGCTCTAAAACCAGACTGAAGCTCATAAAGTATGTTATTGTGGGTCAGGTATTCATCCAATTGAATGTATATTGCCTTTTCAAGGATTTTTGAAGCGACCGACAAGATACTTATTGGTCTGTAATTTCCGGCATCATGTCTATTGTTTTCCTTGTAGAGGGGGGAAACTCGTGCAAGTTTAAACTCATCCGGAACAATGTTGTTTCTGATAGACAAATTGATTATATGGGTAATTGGGAGTTTTAGAATACCTGATCCATCCTTCAGAAATTTTGCAGGAATATCATCAAGCCCAGTACTCTTACATGCATTCAAGTTGCTGAGCTCTTTCTGGACAAAGTCTTCCGACACCTCAAGGAGTTTAAAAGAATTGGGAGTTATACCTTTTTGATTGTAATACCCCTTGAAGAGTGGAGACTCTGTCTTGAATTTACCAGTGAAAATTGGCAGTTTGTCCACAAGAGAAGCACCTATTTCAGTAAAATATTTGTTAATATGATCGGCAACTTTTTTAGATTCAAAGCAAAGCTCGCCATCAATTTCAATTATGATTTTGGATCTGTCTTTGGTAGTATTGGAGTAATCCAAATTTTTAAGTTGTTGCCACAGTTTTTTGGGGTTGTTTTTGTGTTCCTCAATTTTATTACTGAAATATTCTGCTTTAGCTCTCTTGATCTGCCTTTGAACTTTATTTCTACAAACGCTAAATTTACGGTAGAAATCTTCAGATATTGTTTTATCAGTACTTTTTTGGACATGTACAAGAAGTGATCTCTTTGATTGATGTTATCCAAGATATCATGATTCATCCATGGCTCCGTACGTACCTTTAAACGAATGTCTTTCAATGGAGCCACTGTGTCAATGACACCTAAGAATAATGATTTAAAAGAAGTCCAAGCTGAGTTTACATCTGTACTTTGTGTTACACTAGACCAGTCCACTGCGTGCAATTTTTCTTCCAGAATGTTTTTAGTATAATGTTTACACGATCTGATTTTAATTATATTGTGCTGTCCAATTTGCCCCTTCGACACTTTGCGCGTGCAATAAACAATGGAGTGGTCACTGATCCCAACGTCTATAGTACCTGATTGAAGGATCTTGTCATTACAATTGCACAAGATATGATCTATTAGGGATGAAGAAGTATTTGTACTTCGAGTGGAGTCAGTAATAAGTCGTGTATAATCAAAGATGTCCAGTACCTGTTTGTACTTACTGAATGATGTTGTTGGTTGTTTCAGAAAGCAGATTTTAAAATCCCCAAGTATTACAGTGTCACAGTCTGATCGACATTAGGTTAAAACATTTTCAAAATTATCTAAAAAGTATTGTCTTTAGGAGGGCGATATATAGTACCAGTAATGATTGGTTTAGTCTTTGGTAGTAATAGTTCAAACCATAAAGCCTCTAAATTGTCGTTGTGTAAATCTGGCCTTGGGTTGTAGGCTAAGTCCGTTCTTACATAGGCACAGACACCACCGCCCGTTCTGGATCTGTCATTCCTGAGTAGGGTATAGCCATCTATTTTTATCTCATCATCAGCAAATGTGTCATCCAACCATGTTTCTGACACTGAAAGGACAGCCACCTTGGATTTGGTTCGCTAATAGTCTTATCTCTGAAAGCTTAGAGGGCAAGGATCTTGTAGCACCACTGACGCAAACAAAATGGAAAAGCTTCAAGAAAGAGCCTTGCCATTTATCTTATATGATTCTGAGCCTTCTTATAAAAATCTATTGCAATGTGCTAAGAAACCTCCACTTTACTTAAGTAGACTCAGGAAAATTTCTATCGAGGTTTACAAAATTCTTGCTGAAGAATCAGCCTTTTATGAAAGATATGAGCGTAAAAAAGAGACAAGTTATGATTTTCGGGATAAAGAAAAAGTAGACAAGCCTGCTTACAAGTCAGTGACTTAAGGAAGACATTCTCTAAATTAGCAAGGGGCCAAACTATGGAACAATTTACCTTTCGATATAGAGCAAGCTACAAACTTACGCCGATTCAAAAACTTAATTAACAACTGGCTTGGTCCTTCATATTCGTTCTCAGTAAGTGTCCTATATCAATTTAGAAATTAAGCTGTTTTGATCATCACTTAGTTTCCTGCTTACCGACTGTAAATATTTCATGTGTGAGATCATTGCACATACCACTTTCCATTTTATATTTTCACTGTGTTGAAAAATAGTGCACCGATGCTAATGTTTTTATTGTATTTTACTCGACATGAAACAAAGGTTAGTATTGCTCATGATTATGAAAGTTTGTTAAAATCATGTAACAGCTCAAGACCTGCCTATGGACTTGAACAATGTTTACGTTTTCTTCAAAAATACAGATTTCGGAGCCAAATAATAAAATTTGCACTGCAAAAGAAGCAAATGGAATAACGCTATTTTACAATCTATTTCTTTCCAATATAAAATTTTCACATTCGGAAAAAGTAATGGAAAAAATCCTTATTTGCAGCACCACAGAAACACCTGGGGGAGTCAGCGAGACCATTTTAAAATAAATCTGCTTTGAGCATTGCTACACGAGCATGTAAAACCGCCACTTTTCTAAACCCAATGTAAAATAGTGGACTAATTTTAGGCTTACTTTGATTTAATCTAATTTTGAATTGGTCAAGAAACTCGGCATAACGAGTGGCAGGTGGCAAATCGTTCCAGAGACGAACAGCTAAAGGAAAAAGGATGCATTGAATAAATTGGTTCGTGACCAAATTAACGAAAAATTGTACCCAGATGTCACATTATGCCTGTTTCATTGGCTGACGGATGTTGGCAATTGATCTGTCAAATATTGGGGCGCATCACTGGTGACAATTTTGTAAAACATCATTAGTTTACTTTTATTTCTTCTGTCTTACAATTTTTCGAAACCAAATCCCTGATAAATTAGATCATGACTCGTTCCAGCTGTCGCTCCTGTAACGACTCTTGCAGCTACTAGATTGACTTTTTCTAGATCCTGGCACTCATTATCTGCATATGCATCCAACACGACAGACCCGTACTCTAGAATTGGTCGTATAAAGGAGAAAGAGTTGCCAGATATTTTCTGCTTAAACGATATTATAGATGTTTTAAAATGTTTACCATCTTCATGCCCTTGGTGGCTAAGTCATGGATTTGTTTTGGTTCATTGTGCCAAGATTTGTCCATAAAAACCAAGTCCAGATGGAGACATGAAAGTCGTTTCCTTGATAAAATCATACTACTGGTTTTAGGAGCATTAAATGACACTAACCATTTTTACGCCTAATTTTCTACTTCATGTAAGTCAGAATTCAATTAATTTGCTGCAACCACAGGATTCTCGACAGTGATAAAAAGAACTGTATCATCGGCAAATAATCGGGTGGAGAAATTTACAAGGCTAACAATACCATTAATATATATATATATATATATAACAGGGGACCAAGTACCGATCTCTTTATGTCATTCAGCACACTATGTCTGTGTCAGTGTGTTTTGCAACAGTTTAACATGTTTACGTTTCTGATATAAGTGGTGGGATTGTTTTCTGGGACCTTTAGGGGTGCGAAGGCTTTCGTTAAATGGGTGTTGTTACGAAAATATAAATAATGTGAAATACATTAATGTTAGTTTAATCTAAATATTACTTTAGGAGAATCGAATAGAACATATCTTTCTTCTTCATCCAGAACCATTCATCCAGCAAGCTTACAAAATCACTGTACCAACTTGAATAAATGAGCGTCTTTAATTGAAGAATTAAATGAGTAAATGTGTGTATGACATGGTGATGGCTGATCGACGATTGACCACTCAACATATTGCCACTGTTGTGGACATCTATCATAAGAGAATTGAACACATTATCACAAAGGAGTTGGAAATAACAAAAGTTTCTGCAAGATGAGTGCAAAAGGTCTAGACAGCAGCTCAGAATCGTGTCAGATTCCTGGCGTCCCGTGACAATTTATGCCGTTTTGAAACGGATCACAATGATTTTTTTGGCCTGATTTGCAACCATGGATGAGACCTGGATTTATCACTCTGAACCAGAAACCACAATTCAGTCTGAGCAATGGAAGCATCCGGGATATCCCCCCCCCCCAAAAAAAGAAAGAATGAATATGCACGGTTCCTTCTGCTGGAAAGGTGATGGCTTCAACTTCTGGGATTACAAGGGTAATTTGCTGATTGACTATCTGGAAAAAAGCAAGACTATCAATGGAAAATATTATGCTGACCCACTGAGACAGTTGCGTGAAGCTATTAAAGTTAAGCGACTGGGAATGCTCAGTGAAGGAGTTCCACCAAGGTCTGTTTATATGGTTTACCTTGACATTCTATGCGAAGAAAATGTTACAATTGGATCAACTTTTTGGCTGGTAATTACATAATCATTTCCCGCCTCAATGTGTCAAAGCCCATTTCAAAATACGTCCCTTTCTTAAACTGTTACGTCTATCGGTTAGAAATATGTGGCTAACATATTTCCGCACAGTATCTCAATGGCTTATGGTTGGGCAGTTACAGAGTTCATTGCCGATCACCGAGGACTGGCTGATATACATTCAACAAAATGGGTGCAGATTTTTGTTGTTTTTGCTTTTGGTTTGATTGTTTGTTCTGGTTGTTGATTTTTGTTTGTTTGTTTGTGTGTGTGTGCTTCTTTTTGTCTTTGACATGCTGTGTGCATATTTCGTGTAAACACTCAACCAACACTTTTGGTAGTATGGTTTCCTAGTAGTTATTCTGAGCAAAAAGCTGAAAAGGGTTTTCTCACTTAACAAATCCCCAGAAATATTTCACCAGTGTTATTTACATAGCTTGGAGATCGGCCAAATAAAAGAAAGAATGAAATATGCAAAACTTGTTTTTGTGAGGAAACACTGAAAGATCAGTTCTTATATTTTAAGTGATCTCAAGCAAAGTGAATTTTCATCCCGATCAAATGACAGTCATACTTTTGATATTTGATCAGTTTTGTTAGTTTCCAAGTCGTACATGATCAGAACATTGAACGCATGTGCCCAACTAGCTACAAATGCATGATAAATACTATCATATTTCTGTGGTCTTCGCACACACAAAGGTCATTGCAGCTTTGCTCTTTGCTAATTCAGGAAGCCAATAAACTGAACCCAGACAATACTCAATACGATACAAACAGAAGCAACAGTACCACATCTTCCGTGTTGTTCTGAATTTAAAACAAAAAATTCCAATCTCTCTACACTCCATAGCCAATGAAGTCACTGTCTTTTGTCTCTTTTACCCTGTAGCACAGTCTAAACGAGACACATAAACAAAACCCTTCCTCTGTAGTTGTGAATGTATTCAAAAATTGATCAAATGATGTATAAAGGTGTTCTAAATTACTTTGTGACCTCCAATTTACCTTATGACCTTGTGAAGCAGTTATGGATGTGTTTTTTTCTTTTAAAAATTTACTT
This sequence comes from Hermodice carunculata, assembly GCA_964020975.1. Taxonomy (NCBI): domain Eukaryota; kingdom Metazoa; phylum Annelida; class Polychaeta; order Eunicida; family Amphinomidae; genus Hermodice; species Hermodice carunculata. The sequence continues at coordinate 4,024,018 of OZ026612.1, read as the reverse complement.
AAACTCTTGGCTACATATAGAGTCCTTCAAAGCAAGACAACAGTCCGTAGAGTTCTCTCCCTAACACTATGAATTATAAGACATGTATGTGGTGAAGGGAATATTTTCATTAATAATGATAATAATAATAATAATAATAATAATAATAATAATAATAACAATAATAATAACAATAACAATAACAATAAAAATAAAAGTAATAATAATAATAATAATAATAATAATAATAATAATAATAATAATAATAATAATAATAATAATAATAATAATAATAATATATGTAAACAAGTGCACTCACATGTCCGATACCCTTTGCGCCTGGGAAAGGTTTTCCCAACCCGCAGGTAGGTTCTACTGCGCTCAAAGGAGACCAGGCAAATCTGGACCAATTTGTTAATTAAAAAACGAAATAAAAACGGGGTGTATATGTGGCAATTTATTAATAATTTTGAATGCAACTAGCCAAACTGCAATCGTTGAAATTGAAAAATCCAAAACTTCATGGCAAAGTCGGTATATTTGCAACACCATTTATTATAATGATTTCATCGGGCGTACTTCATTATATCCTGTTGCTTTAAGTTTATTATTGATTGATATTTCTCTGAAAACAAAATCATCAAATTTAGAACAAATGCAACCACAACTTAAATCTTTTGACAAAAAGGTATTATAACCAATATATGCAAATATATAACTTTCAAAAAACGGAAAATTGAGAACTGCCGATTTAAAATCGTCAATTTTGTGATACACTAGCAACAAAGCTAAATATCGGAAACATGAATATCTAAGTGAAAATGAATCTTCGTTTATAGGGATTTCTATGTAATTAAGGAATCCGAAACACAAAAAGTATTGACGAGTTTTTGTCAAAAAGTTTTGCTTAATAATTATTTTAAGTGTATCTTTATGCAATCAATTACTCTAAAAGCATCTTCTTTGTGCAGGACATAAACGTAGATACCATTACATCTGAAGTTTTGTCAAAAAGTTTTGCTTAATAATTATTTTAAGTGTATCTTTATGCAATCAATTACTCTAAAAGCATCTTCTTTGTGCAGGACATAAACGTAGTTACCATTACATCTGAAGTTTTTTATGCCAAGTTCTTAAAAGGACACAATTCTTGTGGAAACAACCCGAAGTTATGACCAAATTTATCAATATTTGTTGTCCCAAATCTATGTTGGAGGTCTTTTGAAGCAATTACAATATCTCGTTGTTTAAGATTATCAGTAAAAGACCTTTAATATTAAAATAATCTCATAAGTAATTTACTTTGCTTGCGGCCAGCATTGCTTTCTAACCCAGGATTTTAAGGCAAACCTCGGGTTGATGATTTTGTTTTATGTAGTCCTTGGTGTATGTATTTGCTAATTGAACAGATAAGATGAATTAACCAGTGGGTGCTACATTAATTACACATATGTAAAAAGAGAAAGTACACTCTTTCGACATGTCATTGTTAGGTAGGCTCCCTCGGAGTAAATCTCCTGTTTACACAAAGTTAGCACATATTAAAGGGGACACTTGATTGCCAGAATACGTTTAAAGTAAACCAACAGGCTAATATTTTGTGTTCACAGGTTAGACGGCTGCCCTATCAAAATTCCTTGATTGATCTTAATAGAGAGATTTTAGTGAAGTTGCAAACATATTATTATCAGCACAGTTATAATTGCGTGGCAATACCAATTAAAAGAAATTAAATTGTATGTTTCAATTAACCAGGCAAGTTTTGCCCTTACCTAGGTACTCTTTAATCGTTCTGCCATTTGCTACACTGCCCACTTGCTCAGCAAATGGTCTCAAGCAAGGAAATGCCCTGTCTTTCGGAAGGATTCGTACGGTCGCTTTTTTTGGATGCTCGACTCAGGACACTAAAATTTGTGGAAAGATCAGAATACATAGAATAAACACCATTTGAGTTCAACGCTTGCAGCTTCCTGAAACTTTATCAGCACAGTAATTGCATGTAGTCGTACTAGGTAAGTGTACCGGGACTTCGTGATAAGCACAGGGAAAGTAGAATGAATACCTACTTCTGGTCGAAAACTAGCCAGATAACCCTTGCTAAAGGTTAATCAACCTTTTTGAAGGTTAACAAAAGAAGCTTTCCAGTTTTCCAATACACGTTGTATTAGAAGTCGTTACTTTGTTGTGCATGTTATGTAGCAGAATCTGGAACTTTCATGAATGCAACATTCCGTTCTTTCTTTACAGTTGTCCTACATTATATGAAGCCTACAAAATGGCAATAACAGAGGCAGAAGACTGTCTAGCAATTTTAACTTTGTTAATTTGTAATGATATGTATTTTGACGCACGGCGAAAATACAGGTGACCAAGCATAAAATGGTAAGATTCATATTGGTTAACACTTTCTAGCCCAGACTGGACGAGAACTCTCCTTAATTTCAAACAAAATTTACTTTGCTTCTTTTCTTTAAAGTAAATGTGTTCAAAGGTAATGGTGGAGAGTATGAGAGAAAGCACTTCAGGTCAATATGTGTCCCTTGTCAGTATCTTCATATCGCATTCTGAGACCACATATCATTGGTTAAAGTTATGATGACGATGGATGCAAACTGTCACAATGCCGGGATAGGGCGTCCTGTCAGGCAATTAAGCCAACCAACCATACGTAATTACACAGTCTGGTATGTAGCTTACCATATACCTTTGTTATGTCATGATCTAAGACAGGGTCGACTGACAAAGGCCGTTGAGCTGATTGGAGTAAAATTATAACGGAAAACAGATACTTCATGCGTAAAAGGTACTGATCAGTAGGTTGCCTGAGGCCTTAGTAGGAGTAAACTGGAAACAGAAGTCATAAGTACGACGTCCATAATCTGTCCAAGCCGTATTTGTTGGCGTCTTGGCTTTGACAATCTGAGATTTAACCGTTCTATACTGGAACCTGGCATTAAGTATGGTTCAATTAAGACCGATATGTATGTGAGATAAACAAGAAAACTGTTGGTACCTCGATAAAAACTCTAAAATTAAGTTAATAAGCGGAACTGAGAACACGATAAGGATGAATATTTATATAAATCCATAAAATTACATAGGTTTGGTCCGTTTTGATACTGAGACTTTCCCTATTTTTGAGCGGAATTCCATAGGTATCGAAAAAAAAAAAACAACAACAACAACAACAACAGCAACAAAGAAAGAGGTCTTGTAGAAGTTATACTCAGTTGTATTTATTACCGTTCTATTATCAACAGATGCGTTCAAAGAAAATTTAGCTGAGTCAATTCATGACATCGCATGTACGTCATCAAAAATTGATTCAATCAAATCAGGGTACGATCGCACAGGCTAAAATTAACATCATCTATTTCACCAGTTATCTGTGCACGGGATTATCCTCAGGAATGTAATTTTTGTGTATGTATGGGAACACAGGATATAACACCCGCACTTTTGATTTCGGTGGTGATTTGGCTAGTTTCTTGCCAGATTTTACTTTTTTCTTGACATCCTGAGGAGCAGCGGTAATTGAATGTCAATATCTCTACAATCTGACAAGCACTGCACGTAAAGCGTGCGTCGGATTCAATATTGTGATGGCCTGGTAATTGTACAGTTTTGAACACCAGGATAAGATTCAGTGGATTATTGTGGTTATTCATATAATTAAAATTATTGTTATACTTATCATAACTGTTGTGAATGAAGGCATCGATAAAGTATTGCTGTTGAGACTCAAAGCCATTCTGCTCAATTTACTGTGAGAAACATAGGAGGAACTCCTTATATATTTGTCAGTGGTAACTGGGTCTTTGCGTATAATCCAAGATTAAACACACAGTTAATTAAGGGAACATTATGAGTCTGCTAGAAAGCAATTGAGACGGGTCAGTCTGTTTAGTTTAAACGTATTTATTTATACTGGGTTGCCCAATAGTACAAAACATTGTCTAATCAAGGGTTTATTATTATAAACATATTCATTTTCTCTTGATTGCCTAATAGTATACAGAGACTAATCTGGAAGCTCTCCTGTACATAAAAGGACACACAGGAATATATACAATACTCACTGGACAAAAACAGAAGCCTAATTCACAGCTTGTACAGGAGTAATACAATTGATGCCAAATAATAGAGCCTTTTAATTAGATAATATACCAAATTAGTAAATTAAACGTCTAGATTCTGATATGAATGTCTGAAGAGTAGACGGACCCTTTGCACAGTGAACTTGGAGCAAAAACAAAACGTAATGTTTCGTATCTTCAGTAGGATGAGAGCATGCACAGGTTGAGGCAGGAAGGATATTGACATGATATAGATGGACATTTAAAACAGAGAAGTTAAGATGTAACTGCTTGTAGCATATGTTTAGGAAACGACTTCCATATTTAAAGTACGAGGGCTTTTCGTCAACATGTAAGAGTAATAGATTTAGACTAGAGTCCCAACAAGTTTATACAGTGAGTCCTTCTTTCCTTCTACAATCCTTCTGTGGAACGAGTTACCTTCAAATATTAGACATTGCGAGCAAATTACAATATTAAAAAATATTTGGACAAACGTTACCAAATTCTAACCAAAAATCCACTTTTCCACTTGGGTAACCGATATACATCCATCTCACAAGCCAGACTACGTATGGGTTGCAGTCAGCTGAAGGATTACTTATTCAAATTAGGGATTAAAGATTCAAAATCTTGCTCATGCGGGCACTGAATGAAGATACATGTCTTTTTTTTCTTTAACTGCCCGAAGTACAACTTGGAATTGATTTACACGGAAATGTCATTAGAGTCGCATCCTTGACTCTCAAAACAGTACTTTATGGTCTAGATGAATGCTCCTATTTGAAAACTCTAAAATATTTTTGGCCATCCATAGTTTTACAGAGAAATAAAAATTATTCAATCCCCCATAGAGTGTAACTTCATTCTCTCACATATTGTAATGATAGGAGGCCAGTTCATCTATATCAGTATTCCATCCTTTTGTATGCGTCCTGTCCTGTCTCTCTCTCTCTTGCACTCCGTCAGCGCTGAGCGCTCTATACGCATTGCGATGTTTCGTCTCCCCCACCTCTGTGTGTATTGTCCAGTCCGTGTTTGTGCCGTATATGTCCTGTATTGTCAGTATCCCTCATCACCTCTTTTACAAATGCCCTACTGTCATTTACATTAATCCTATATTTTTATTTTTTGTTATTGCGAGAGGAGTTCATATAGGGCATAGCCCTTTTCTCTAATAGTGTAACAAAATATGTTTAAACCAATAGATTTAATTTGGATTTGAACTGCGGCAAGAAATCAGTGACACGAGCATCAACTGCGAGGTTATTCCATAACTTGATAGCAGACAGTAGAAGTGAATCACCGAAGTGATTGGTGGTAAACCTAATTTGGCATAATTCAGTATGGTTTCTCAACAGACGCCCCGTATTGAATGCAACGTCGCGAGGAAGAAGATCATGTAGGTATCTTGGAGTCAACCTATTGTATATTTTAAAGAAAAGAATAAGTTTAAAGTATTTCCTTCGATTTGCCAGAGTTTGCCATTTAAGCTCTTCAAGAAGTACGACACGTTGAGTGTATTTAGTTGCGCCAAGACAGATCCTGGCTGCCTCATACTGCAGAGCTTCTATGTATCCTGACAGGTTCTCAGTGCAATTGCCAAACAGGACACCCATATTGCAGGATAGGACGAATCATAGTACTATACAACCGTATGAGAGTCCGTGTAGAAGAGCAAGCCATTGGCTGGATTTATTAACATTGCCTGTTATATGCTGGTACCATGACAAATTGCTTGAAAGTGTAACTCCAAGATGTGTATGTAGAGTAGCCTCAGGTATCAATGTGTTTCCAAGAAGTAGGGGAGGATGGTCTGGCTTGTGTCATTTAGCTGAGAAAGTCATTAAAATAGATTTTATAGCATTAATTGTCATCCACCAGATCTTGCCCCAACAATAAATTTGTACAAGTTTAGAATTGAGGCTTTCATCTGTGGTCATTGGTTTGTGGACAATTTCAAGAATACTGGTATCATCCACAAATAAACGGATGTCACAGGTAATGTTGACAGTTATGTCGTTAATGTAAATGAGGAAAAGTAGGGGACCGAGGATGGAACCTTGGGGTACTCCAGCCTGTATAGGGAGCCAAGGTGAGGTCTGTCCTCCAATAGTAACACGTTGAAATCTGTTTGAGAAATAGGTTTCTATGAACAATACCACAGGATCTTCAAACCCCAATTGTTTCAGTTTAAAAAGTAGACCAGCGTGCCAAAACTCAGTCAAAGGCCTTGGATTTGTCCAGGAAAACCATACAGGCCTCATGGCCCAACTCGAGGCCACTGTAAATAGTACAAACTATGCTGACAAGTTGATTTATAGTGGAATCGCTTTTCTTAAAACCAGAGTTTTTAGCAGAAAGTAAATTGTGAGAGGTAAGATGCTCATAGAAGATGTTATAAACTAGACGCTCAAGTGCTTGCAAGATATTACAGGGGAGAGAAATTGGCGCATAATTTTCCCATTACTTTTCTTAAAGACAAGGCACACGTTGTACCTCATCCAAGGATCTGGAAAATATGAGTTGGATAAGCAGAGATTGAATAGATCAGTGAGAGAACGTGAGATTGAAGGGGCACCGTATTTAAGGAGGGTGTTGCCTATACCGTCAGAACCACAAGCAGAACTAGTTTTGAGGGACTTTAAAATCTTGTCCACATCATGTACTTGCACTTGAAACATAGACCGGCGGGCCTCAGTCCGGAAGGCAAAGTAGGGCAAGGGCAAAGGATTGCCATTATGCAGGGTCTTGCACTGATCAGCAAAATACTTGTTGGATGTCACAGATTTCTCTATGTCGGAGGAAATATTCCTTCCATCGTCAATAAGAGTTGCAATTGGAATGTTTTGATAGAGTTTTTGACCGAAAATAGATTTGCCAAGGTTCCTACATCTTTTAGGGTTTATCTCTCTTGAGTTTAGCTCAGATTGGAGTTTGGTGTGGTAAAGACAAATGGAGTTTTTAATAGTATTGACTGTAAAGTTGCGTTTCCGTTTGTATAACTGGAAGAGGCATTCAATATTTTGTGAAGGGATGAGGGCGAGGCTTTTGTGTCTGGCATTTATACCTATTTTACACACGATTGCACTGCCTTATTAGCCTCTTGATACTACAGGTGATCCATGGCTTGGCCCTGGGTCGAATGGTGACCTCCTGGAACAGAATTAACTGTTTACACGTGTCAATAAATAGGTCTAACCAGTATGACACAGTGTCACTTATGGAGTCAAAAACTGTGAAACTAGTTTCTAAGGGAGCATGGTGGAGTACAGTTCAAGTTGACAAAATCAGCCCTCTTGAAGTTCCAGACAGAGCTTTTGAAGGGGTGATCCTTGTAATGATTCACAGAGAAAGAGCAAAAGATAACAGAATGATCAGACGAGGAGATAGGATGGTGTATGCCGGAGTTAATATAAGGATATAACCAGGGGAGTCAATTATCATGAGGTCCAGTTGGTTTACAGAGTACTCTGAAACACGAGTAGGTTCGGATATGAGCTTCTCCTGACACGGAGACGTACAATGATATATACAGGACTCACAGGACGATACAACTCATGATAATATGACTATGAGATGACCATGCATGATATAAATTAGACTATAGATACTATAGACAAGAATTGTGATACAACAATTGAACAGTATGTGTACACAGCTGCATGCAAACAAACGTACGCACATGTTTACACACCTGTATGCAATGACCATATGTGGTGACTGAAAGGGAGATACTGGCCCGACCATTATCCATCCTTACTCCCGGCGTTCCACGGCATGGCCGACTGAGGGTCAGGTGATGCATGGATGCACGAATGCATACTGCTGGGCACGGCCAGAGCACTATGGCGACATATGCACGCTGCCACCGTGGAGCCACCATTGCACCCAGCAGCTCGGGTGTTCCTTCGCTGCCTGGCAAATGTCAACCACTGTGGTCCTATGGAAGTGCAAGGCATTTCTCCAACTTTAGAAATACAAATAGAGATACAGGCTCGTGTATGTAAATGAGACACTATGGATACCGTGCCAGGAAGGCACAGTTTGTATGATTTAACGGGTTCGCAGAGACCAGCGATTCGCAATCTTTAATAAACAATAATATGACAAATGAATATACACAGTTACGAGATGAACCGTCTCGTTTCAACGATAAAATTTTGCACTGCTCCAAAGATTTTTGTGTTAAAATCATTTGAAATATCCTTGCTTCCCCCAAAAAGTATGTTAGCTAACCTATCACTTGCTTCATGTATGATTAGATTTGGATGGACCCCATGGGCTAACAATGGAACAATGATATTCAGAAGTCTCTGTCTTTCCTAGACATATTTGGGGTAGTGGAGACATAAGTGTTCGAAATCCTCATTTGGATGGGAGCAGATACATGTGGGTCACTGTACTATATTAACTTTGTGAAGATCAGAATTTAGCTCAGAGAAACCTAGCCGAAGCTGCGAATGACAAAAACTAGCAAATCTCTTACCATGAGAATAGAAATTTGATACGTGGTCAACAGCAATCCACCTAGTTATCCCTTGAGATAAGCCAAGGTGTTGCAGCTTGAAAAGGAGGCCGACGTGCCATACCTATTCAAAGGCCTTAGAGATGTCTAAGAACACCATTCAGGCCTCCTTGGAATTTACGAGTCCATTATAGATGTTATGGAGAATGCTAACTAGTTGGTTGATCGTTGAGTCATTTGCTTTGAAACGAGAATTCTTGTCAGTGAGTAAATTGTCACCAAACAGGAATTCATACAGGAAATTGAAAACCAAATACTTTTGAAACATTGCAGAACAGTAAAATGGGACGATAGTTACCTTTGATTTGTGTGCGTGGACAGGGGTTCACAACTGTTTTGGCACTGGAACGGAAAGGCAGCTAGACAGGACAGCACACGTTTCGATGAAAACATGGAAATCAGCAGCAAGTTAGTTCTTTATTTTCTGTCATAATGTGGTAACCAAGCCTTCATTTAACATGTATTCACCAGGGGGAACCAGAGATATGCCAAGCAGTATGTACATTTGTTGGAAACTTAAAGAGTGGACAGATGTCACGAAGCAGTATTTGGAAATAACAGGTTTTAGAAAAGAAGGTACAGCCAACCTAACAATGATCAACTCTGATGAATGGCAGGAATTAGAGCTGAGAGGATGAACTCAACACAGCTATCACTGACCTGTTTGAAATTGATGTTAAAGACCTGTTCCAAGCTGATGACCTATTGAATTTTGATACTGAAGACCTGTTCTTAGAGTACGATATTAAGGTCATGACCGAGATTGATATCGGAGAGATGTCCAATGTTAGTATCGGAAATTTATCAGATGCTGAAATTGAAGACTTACTTGCTTTTTTCTCAGAATGGTACTAATTCCCACATTTCATTGATGCTACCATTTCTTTATTTGATGAATGTGTAGTTCTGATGAACTTGACGCTACCATTTATTTATTTGATGATTGTGTATTCCTGATGAACTTGACGGTACCGTTTTTTATTTGATGATTGATGCAACTTTGATGGATTTGATGTTGATGTCGCGCCTTGATGTGTCATCCAATTGATGCTACTTTGATGAATTTGATCTCGATGTCACACCTTGATGTGCCGTCCAATTGATGTGCATTTGATGACCGCTTATTGGATTTTAAACTTGATGTTGGTGTATTGAAGTATCATCTAGTTGATGATTTATGCCATATTTGATCTGAAACTTGATGTAATAGTGGACTGATATGCATTTAGAAATTTTCATGTTATGCTTGGTGATGACAAACCATGTAATTTTCCTGTCCAGTCAAGCTTGGAAAAGTATCATTTGTGATGATCCATTTAGCTACATTGCGCTGAGGCCAACACCACCATTTTGATGATAATCATATGTACAGACAGGGGGATCTTACCATTGAGGGTTGTTGTTTAAGCAATTATTGAATGTGCCCAGTTTGTCTAGAAGTTGCCTGATTAGTGACAGTTATACCTGGTGCTAAATGATAACAGGAAAAGACTGGCCAAGGGAATGACATTGTCCTGATTTATAATACAAAACAATAGTTATTGGTCAAATTTAATAAAATTGAGATTGAAACTTTATCACTGTGTTTAGTCGAGTCTCTAATTCCCAATTTACCGGTACAATATGCTAACTCTTGGTGACAAAATCATTCAGTTTCCGATTTATGCATATGCATATATATAATTTGCAATTCAAGTTATTTTTTTAAGTGTTTTTTATATATGCCTTAAAACATGCAAAACTAGACATACCTTCAACGCAAAGCGTTGACTGAAGGGTCCATCCTAACGAGCAGGTAATGAGGCTGCCATTTGCTCAAATTAGGTCATGGTGACACAAAAATCTAATGTGTTCATCTTGCCAGATAAGATAAGCATATTGCCAAATTTGAGTAAAATACATGGAGGTATTCTGTACATATCGCGGTAACGAGATGTGAACATCCGAACGGACGGACAAACCGAAAACATAAAGCCATCCCCCTCCACACCCAAAAAGCAAACAACTGCAAGGTCAATGTGATGCCTGTATGACCACTACTTTCCGTGCCGAAAAAGAAGGATGCACATTGCATATTTAGACTTCGGTCTATCATCTATCACAGAGTTTTGTGTACAACAGATCTCTGGTGACACATCAGTTGTCCTCATATGTCTTGTCTGGACCCTGGTGCTTTATAGAGCATCTCTTACTTATTTATCTCAGACCGAGTGCTTTCTAAGTTAAAGAATAAAGTGTTGTTGTTGGCCTAGCAATCAATATTCACTGATTCTTGTCTCGGATGTCATGCCCTATTAATAAAGTTTCGGTGCTGAGCAATTTTACAGGATTGCTCTGTACGTTTATGACCATCTTTGCTGGTCAAAATAAAGCTATTTTGATTTCAAGAGACAACCTTTCAGGTGAGATAATCAACTCTGTGAACCACTTTAGCTCTGACCGTCAGTGAGCAGATTTTGTGCTTATATATATATATATATATATATATATATATATATATATATATATATATATATATATATATATATATATATATATATATATATATATATATATATATTATATATAGGTATGTATAAGAGTAAGGCTTTGGCGACCGTGGATTGAGGGTTTCTCCGCTTGTGTGACCTGGATCGCGGCTCGCGCTCGGTGATATGCATGTGATCGGTGGGCGCAGGTCGTGGGCCGGGTCGCGTGGGTGAGGGATGTTGGACTCGCCATTGTTATTAATTTGCCCTGTCCAGCTTGAGTGAAGCTTACCCTTAAAGACTATAATTTTTTCCTCAGTAAGACCTGTGTGCTGTGGGTGCTTTGACTTTTATTTTTAATACTACATGCCAGTTCAAATTAAAAAAAAAATAATAATATTAATATTAATAATACGGTGGCTCTCTGCTTGTCTGCCGCGGTCCTGTGTTACTATGTGACACAGGTGGCCGGGGGGGGGGGGGGGATCCATCCCTCACACACCCTATCCCCGCCTCGAATGCTCAGGCTTTTCCTATGGGAACCCCCATGGGAGCGCTCAAAGGGGCTACCCACTAGTCGTATTCCCTCCCCTCCCTGTACTCTGGGATTCTAGTTTAACCTGTTGCCTTCCAAGTCTTTTATTTCATTCCTTTTCTCCCAGCATCTTACCAGGTAGTCCTGTACATTTTTAGCTCAGCTGACTTGTCAGTCAGCTGAGCTTTTGTGAGGGTCCGTCGTCCGTCCGTTGTCCGTCGTCCACAATTCACATTTTCGACTTCTTCTCCAAAACCGTTGGTCAGATCCACTTCAAACTTGGTGGGGATGTGCCTTGGGTAGGTCTCTACCAAGTTTGTTTCAGTGGTCACAGTCCAGTGATCTTTGGATTTTTTATGAATTTTTTTGTTCATTTTGGGGGGAAATCTTAAAAAATCTTTCTCTCCGAAACCACTCATCCAATTGCTTTTATATCCAACAGGGCCACTCCCGGGGACTACTAATTTGTTCACTAGAGCGCGCTGCGATTTTTTTCTTCTTTTTTTATATGATTTGTGTGTGTTTTTGCTTTTTTCGACTTCTTCTCCCGAACCGTCACTCAGATTAAGCTGAAACTTGGTGGATATGTTCCTTGTAGAAGGGTCAAACAAAGTTTTTTTCACTAGGTGGCACTGCTGCGGATTCCTGATTTTTAACGATTTTTTCAATTCGGGTACTTGTCGGTCAGTGCATACAGTCCTATTGTTTAGAATGCAAGTCAATGGGAATTGCATAGTAATTCATATTTTCGACCTCATCTCCAGAACCGCGTTGCCAATTATTTTTGAAATTGAATAGGGACACTTCTGGGGACCTTGTGGAAGGGGCACACAAGGTGGCATTGCTGTGGATCCCTGTTTTTTTAGGAATTTTTCAATTCTGATACTTGTTGGTCAATGCATATATTCCTATTGTTTACTGTGTAAGTCAATGGGAATTGCAATGATAGTTTACATTTCAACCTCATCTGAGACCGGGAACCAGTTTCACTTCAAACTTGGTGGGGATGTGTCTCGGGTGGGTTTCTACCAAGTTCATTCAAATGTTCACGGTCCAGTGATTTTGGGTTTTTTTTAGGAATTTTTGCTTGTTGATTTTACATGCCTATTGATTACCATGCAAGTCAACGGGGATTGCAAAGTCATTAGGGTTTGGAATGCTTATTGACAATTTTTGACGAAACCATCAACTAGATTCACTTCAAACTTGGTGGGGGTTTTCCTTGGGTGGGTATCTACCAAGTTTGTTCAAATGGTCACAGTCCAATGATTTTTGGTTTTTTTAATGTTTTTTTTTGTTCATTTTTGGCCCAATCTTCAAAATTCTTCATCCCTGGATATACTCAACCCATTGCTTTGAAATTGCACATGGACACTTCTGAGTATGAGGGTGATACATGTACAGTAGGTGAGTGACATTCACCTGATTTCCAAGGTCACAAGGCGAGGTACATTAAATTCACTGTTTATAGGGAACTTGAAAACTATTAAGGGTAGGACATTCATATTGCACTTGATAGTTGTCCTAAATAAGGGCCAGACTTACACAGTGGACGAGTGACTTTGACCTCATTCCCAAGGTCACAGGGCCACTTGCTCAAATTTTACTGTTCACCTGACAAGTTGAGAGCTATTTGAACTTGGATCTTGATGTTGAACATGAGGGCTGTCCTGAGCAAAGGCCAAGACTTAAACAGTACATGGGTGACCTTAACCTCATTCCCAAGGTCACTGGAACCCAGACACTTACATGAATTTTAATTTTCATTTTGTAACTTGAGAACTGTGGAATGTACGACCTTGGTGTTGAACTTGTTGGTCTCTATTTAGGAAAGATTGATACTGTACATAAGTGACTTTGACCTCATTCTTAAGGTCACAGGGCCACTAACATGGATTTTACTGGTTGCGTGATAACCTGAGAAGTATTTGTACTGTGACTTTGATCTTGCATATGGGGATGGCACTCTATGAAAGTTAGATTTAGATTAGGTCAGTGACCTTGACCTCATTTCCAAGGTCATAGGGTAAGTTAGTCAGCTGAGCATAGGACTGTCACATTCCTCTTGTTATTACCTTTCCTGCCTCCCAGAAAGCCACCTTTCAAACCTAAAATCCATGCTATTCGTTCCTCTTCCTCTAAACACTGAACCTCTTCTAAACCCTTGTAACCCTCTATATGTTGTCTTTTGTTCCATTTGAATATTTGTTTATTTATTTATTTATTTATTTATTTATTTATTTATTTATTTATTTATTTATTTATTTATTTGTTTATTTATTCATTTGTTTGTTTGTTTGTTTATTTATTTATTTATTTATTAACTGAAGCTACCCCTTTACAGCGGGGGCGCCTGCAGGCAGGGCAGAACCCGCGGCGCGTCAGATAAAAACATTACATACAACGCAGCAATACAGTATAAAATATATACAGTTATTACAATATTTACATTATCTAAAATAGGTCGGTTTTACCCTGACGTGTCTGCTAGAGACTCACGTCGACATTCCCACGCTTCCATCAAATACTGCTTCGAAATCATATCAAATACTTTACCCGGGGTTTCACCAAAATCGTAGGCTTGCTCTCCAAGAAATAAGCATAGTTTACGTGAACTGGATGAGCTACAAAATCTGTGCCACACATCAAGTGCTCCTTCTGACCTTAGTGTGAATTCCAGCAGGTTATAATACTTGTTTCGGATAGGATTTAGGGAAGGACAAAGAAACAGAAAATGAATTAAATCTTCAGTGGCACCTTTACATAAATCACATTTAGTATCAGTTGTCACTTTCCATTTACACAAAACCTCCTTAAGGCCCAGACACCCTGTTCGCGCTTTAAACTTTAATCTAATGCCATTAAAATTATTAGAATCAAGCATGTATTTTAATCCAAACGTGGATCTTTTTATCGATCGATACCAGTACAGAGATGCAAATTCGTCAATATTTTGGAAAAACGAAAGAATATAACTTTGTAAATTTAGCTTCATAAACGGTTGGAGCCAACTGTCATTTGCATCTTTAAGAGCCTAGTCCAACCCAGCATTTTTAAGCACATTGTGCATCTCGGGGAGATATGGCCAAACATTATATATTCCTTTTGAATAATCTTCATTTAAAGCAACAAATATCTGCTTACATAAACGCGTGTCTGGTAAGTCATACTTCACTCTATGAAAGCACTTTATGCGGAAACGATCTAAAACTAGATTTATAGGGAGCCAACCGAGGTCTCCTAAAACTGCTGCCATTGCCAGGGTGCATCTGATTTTCATTACAGCCCTTGCTATCGAGTATTGGATCGACTTCAAAATAGAGACACTCTCTTTGGTATTGTTTAGCCAGACGGCACTTCCATTTGACATAGAAGGAAGTATTACATTTTGCCACATGGTATTACCAAAATTAACCCTATTGATATCGTCATGGGAGGAAAGTATACTACACATATAACCTCTTAGATGAGCCGCCTTAGATTTTAAATGAACTTTTATATGAGATGTATCAGACAGAGACTGTGCAAAGACAATGCCCAAGTACTTATATGTAGTACATTCTGAGATGAACATGTTGCCCAGCTTCCACCATTTTCCATGATTAACCCGCTTACCTATAATCATAACTTTAGACTAAACTTCATTAAAAGACATGTTCCATTTAGATGCAAATCTATCTGCTACATTTAACATCTTTTGAAGGTTTTCCTCACCGTCGCCAAGGAGGCAAACATCATCAGCATATAGAAGACTGGGAATTTTGCCGCTTCCAAAAGGAATTCCGAGATTATGGCCATACAAAATGTCTGCCAAGTCCAACATTACAATAGAAAAGAGAGTAGGGGATAATATACATCCCTGTTTAACTCCTTCGGCTACTTCAAACATTTCACTTTCTAATGGCCCGAAAATTACTCCGTTTTCAACTTTATTATACAAACCCTCGATGAGGCGCCATGCCTTTCCTTGTATACCTTTCTCCTATATATGAATAAACAGTAGATCCCGATTTACCGTATCGAATGCCTTGGAAATGTCTAGGTAAGCTAACCAAGTATTCTATTTTTGCATCTTTCTCAGAGAACAAAGACCCTTCGAAGTAAAAAATTGATCCTCCAGTCGGCGTCCTTTACGGTGTGCTCCCTGAAGTTCACCTAAAATTCCATTTTCCTCTATGTAGGCCACAAATTGCGTTTCAATAATAGAGGTAAAAAGTTTATACACATTGGACGTGATGGTGATACCTCGATAGTTTGCAAGACATTCCCTATTACCGCCCTTGTGTAAGGGTTTTAAATAGCCCTGGTGCCACTGGTCTGGATAATATTCCATAAGTTTACCACAATTAAATAATTCCACCAATGACTTGATAACCATATCACCCCCATGCTTCAGAAATTCATTTGAGATATTATCCATTCCACTTGCCTTTCCCAGTTTTAGGCGTTTTAAAGCCTTGCCAACCATATCAAAATTTATTACTACATCCGTAAGACCTTCAGATTTACCACATTCTAACTGTAAGTTCTTTACCCTTTGGGATAATGTTGCAGCATTCTTTTCGCTGCCCCCTTGTTCTGCTCCCCAAGGCCCTGCCAGTACTCCTTGAGCACCCGACATATTTCCTGTGGTTTCTCAATAACTCGTGTATTATCACGAGGGTCTAAATCCTAATGGGATAGTCATTGTTACAATTTAAACGTTTCAACATACGCCAATATGCCTTGGTATTTTTTGAACCTTTACCCGAATTCCGTGTTATGAATTGTATTTTATTGTTCACTTTCTTTGTCTTAATTTTTTGCTGGATAATATGTTTTCTTCTTAAATATTCATCCCATAAATTTGAATTGGCAAGTACATATATGAGTCTGCACTGTATTTCGATGTATTTTATGTATCTGTGTTTCTTTTCTTGCGGGGGTTTTAACAAAATTATTATATGCTGTTGGAGTCTTCACACTATTGTGTCTATGCAAGGTGTGCCGCTACCTTCAATAAACAACCGCCTTCCGACAACCAATACGACATCACTATCACATTTTGGCTAGTTATTTCCCTACACATTTGAATGTGTGACACCTTAATCTTTTATGAAATGTACGCATGTGTTGTTGCAGAGAATTTGGCATGGTGCAGGAGACCTTTGGAAAAATGAATTAGTAGATATCCCAGAGGCAGCGGCTGTCTTAAGGCAAGAGACACCATATTCTCTTTCATTTGGGAGTTTGTGTTTACAACGTATAGCCAAGCAGAAAAACGCATGGGATAAATCAATATTATGCTTATGAAAATCTGATGGCTTATTTGACTTGCTTAGAAATGCAATGTACTTTAATCACTTGGCGAATGATTTTGCTGTGTCACGTTTTGAACAAGAAATAATGCGTTAAGCAAAAGATCAATATATTGTGCTATATCACTTGGTGCCAAATAGGGTTAAGCAATTTTTATCTGGTGGAATGATATCGATATCTACTCCTACAGTGCCACCTTTTGACTGTGTCAACAACTTTCCTCACCGCGCTTCTCATGTTCTCTGTTATTGTCGGCGTGCTGGTGCTGGAGTTAAAAAAGGTCTGGTCACAGTGGAAAATGAATCAGGCCTCGTTATGGTAATTAAGAGCACATCGACTTATGCCGTAATTGGCACTCCAGGAGTTAATCTCTGCGTTTATCAACGTCACAAGCAACACAACATTTCACAGCCGCAAAACGTCCCTGTCGGGGTGAGTAGCGGGAAAGAAAATCGTCGGAGAAAATCTTTCCGTTTAATTTACAACTTACTGTTACGTCAGATGAAAAAGCAGAAATGCTCAAAAGTTTATCACGAAAGGTCATTGCAGCGCCAACTTACATATCACCCAGGTTATCGGAGAATGTCACAGCATCATATTCAACCCTGATATGCACACATAGAGATTCAAAAAAAAAAAAATTTATTCTCAGCATTCACTTGACGAAATAAAAAATAGTGAATAAGAGCGCCAACGGAGGAGTTTGTGGGCAACAGTTCGGAGTTTCAGCTGTTTTTCTTTTGAATTAGAATGTCGAGGCATTTCTTTGTGCTGAAATCTGCGTGTTTGCTTAAGCTAAGAGCCAGACAATTGAACAGATATAGACTTTCAGACAAAAGAAGGAGATGTCTACGGGAGGCGGTGTACTCATATATGTATGGCTATCATAATGCAGTATGCCCCCCATTTGGGGTTTGTGTCTCTGCCCATGGAGACTCATAACGGAAAATGAAAAAACAAAAACGAAACAAAAACAAAAACAAAAAAAAAAACAAAAAACAAAAAAAAAAAAAAAAAAAAAAAAAACAAAAAAACAAACAAAACAAAAAAAAACAAAAAAAAAAAAAAAAAAAAAAAAAAACAAACAAACAAACAAACAAAAATGTATGTAGATTGACATCCTACTCTATGTTTTGCATTTCTACCCGTAACCTGTTTTTGATATTATTCTTCATGGTTGAAAGTCCTTTCCTGTTGGATTATTACTTCAATGGACTACCTTTTCAGTGTTTCTCCAATTAGGTGGCGCGAACGTAACCTGGATTGACGTGGGTCAAAGTTGTACTATCGAGAGCGAGCTGAGTTCTTACATTAAAATATGGATGTTTCATCGTGAAACTGGTGATTTTCTGCTGTGTTACTATTTCGCAAAGTAAGTTATGAAAATGGGGACATAAAAAGTCTAACACAGATATACATATACGGAAACGCAAGAACGTTCTGTGAGTAAAGTGGCCGAGTCCACGCGTAGAAAAATACCAAACATATCAGCGAAAGCGCAATTGATATATTCAGTGGATTCGAAAGATTCTTTCGCAATTGCTGTCAAATATACTCAGGAGTGTGGGAACAAAATGTAGCATTAGCTGGCAGTTCAAACCTTCTTTGTGGCCCGATTGATGCTTACCTGCGAAGCGAACTAGTGCTAAAAAAGAACTTTACAGTCTGTTTCGCAGGCGAGATTGCTGCCAGGCTAGTGCTACATTTTATTCTCCCTCAAAAACTAAGGTGCTGTCCTCACGTACATTTGACATTGAGATATCATATTTAAGAAAGTCTGCGTGTTGCCTCACTATACTTTATGACAATTTGAAAACATATAGTCTGGACCTTCGAACAGTATGTTAAAAATTGATGGGGTATTTTCAAAGGCTGCTTTTGCACAAGAGTAGTCTTTGTTGTTGTCCAGTAATTTCAACTTGTGACGCATCTTGACATATTTGCATTATTTTTGTGCACGAATAAGCATACGTAGAATATGTTCAGCAGACTTACTTACCTCAACTCTTCCTGCATTTTCCTCACATCTCGGGTTGGGAGGGGGGGGGGGGGAGGCAAAACCCAATTTTCTAGACAGTCCAAAGGATAAGGAATGCTTGATTATGTTTGACGGTTGTGGTCAAAGTCACGGTACACCTGAGCACAAATGCGATTTCAGCGGGAAAAATGTGAGGATTTTTTTCTGTTGTTTGTAATGGATGTTCTGGCTCCATATAGACTTCCAATGAAATGTGACCTTATACATTTGACCTTTGATTCCATACCCCGTCATGTTATAGGACACAGTGAACATCTATATCCGGTCATGTGACAGGACTTACTACACAGCTCCTGTCGGTCATATTATGAGGCTCAGCACACAGATCTACATGGTCATGCCATAGGACCGAGTACAATAGCTTTACCTGGTCATGCTATTGCACTCAATACAGAGCTCTACCCAGTCATGTTTTAAGACTGAGTTCACAGCTCTACCCAGTCATTTTATAGGACTGAGTACACAGCTCTACCCAGTCATGTTATAGGACTGAGTACATAGCTACCCAATCATATTAGAGGACTAAGTACACAGGTCTACCCAGTCATGTTATAGGACTGAGTACACAGCTCTACCCAGTCATGTTATAGGACTGAGTACACAGCTCTACCCAGTCATGTTATAGGACTGAGTACACAGCTCTACCAAATCATGTTATAGGACTCAGGATACAGGTTTACGCGGCATGCTGCTGGCGCAGTTATTCAACAGGTTTGACGAAGCGAAATGTAAGATAAAAGACGAGACGCTATTTATTTCAGAGGTTGTTGTCAATCCAATTGTCTGGTAACGTTTTCAGGGGGACAAGAAAAGCCTTGTGTTTTGACTGTTAAGTCGGCATGCCCTGATTCATGTGTGCGTCAAGTATAAACCCAGTGCTTTTTTCATCTAAACTACTGGCGGCACGGAACTTTAAAGTAGAACAAACTGACCCAGGGCGTGCTGTCTTAAGGCTATGAAGGATAGAATGCAAAACCTCAAAGCAAACCCCCCCCCCCAAAAAAAAAAAAAAACAAAAACAAAAAAAACAAAAACAAAAACCCCGAAACACAAAGCATATATACCATTGAAAGATTCGTCATTTTTCTTGCTGATGTAAACATTAAATCAGCATTAAGCCAGAGTTCCCTCAGTGTTTGTCTACTTTTTTTTTCAATTTCATGCTGTTCGAGTGTTTCTTTTGTTAACATTGGTCATATATTATCTATTGCGTGACCAGGTCATGGTCTTCGAGGCCTGGATTACAGCTCAGATACTATAGCTAAACATTTGAAAGGTGGCTCACACGACGTGCCTGTGGGCAAACAGGGCTTGCAGACTTATGTAGTTTTCAGCTGTCCCACTTAGAACTCGAGAAAACACCAGTAACGGTTTTCGATACTCAGATTATGCTTTTTAAGGATTTCAAACTTTTTTGAACCAATTCTTTAGCAGATCACATGACATAATGCAAAGATTTTCTTAAATGCACGTGTTAATGTAGCATTTTATTCTGTCCGCAAAGCATCACATGAAACTGCCTAGTCAACCAATCGATTTAATACCGCAGAAACGTAAACTATCATAATTATTATTTTGTGACCCTCTTAACTGGAGGCTTCCATTCGAATATTTATGTGAAGTACATCAGGTATGTGTTCAGAGTCGCAACAAGTTTTAACCAACGTCATTTGTGCAAAAGACCATATTTATTTGATCCAACTACATTATATATACAGGTATATGTATATGTACATATATATATATATATATATATATATATATATATATATATATATATATATATATATATATATATATATATATATATATATATATGTATGTATTATAGCATGCTTTGTTGACGATATGAAGTATATCAACTGGACCAAATTCTCAGATCTGCAGAAAGAGTACAAACGTGTCGTACAGAGTTCACGTAGACAATACCTGTTTAATGTCGGCTTGAAAATCTGGTATCAGATGATCCTGCCGAGTTCTGGCGCTTTCTCAAAAAAAAGAGTCAAAGTCTAGTCAACCATGTGCCATAAGCTTTGAAGATATGTACAGTCATTTCAGAGACAATGGGACACCGCCTGACATAGACTCTTTTGACAACGAGTTTTTTTCACGTATTATGAACATGGATCTAGATGATGATGTTGATGTTTTGGGTCAAGACGTTAAAAATCTAATCAGAGAAATTTGAAATCAACCTATCACGGAAGAAGAATTACTATATAACATACATAAGTTGAAAAACCGTAAAAACACCAGCTCATGACGGAATGTGTGGTGAATTTTTAAAACATGCCAAAGAAATACTAGTACCTCCCCTGTTAGCCCTTTACAATTTCATTCTTAAGTCTGGTGACTTCCCGTGTCAATGGTCAGAAGGATTCTCCCCTGTATAAGAAAAGTGACAAAACCAAACCAGAAAATTATAGGAAAATTACCCTTTCAACCACCCTTGGGAAACTTTTTTGAATCAATTCTAAACGGAAGGCTTACCTTTAAAAATTCAGCATTCTCCCACGATGACCAATTTCAAGCTGGCTTCCTAGGTTTGTCTCGAACTGTCGATAATGCATACATTCTTTACAGTCTCACCCAAAAACAAAAAATTCTAGGTAAACCGTTATATGCATGTTTCGTAGATTTCACCAAGGCCTTTGACTTTATTAGCCGTGATGCTCTATATTTCAAGTTAAAACAACGTAGTGTCTGTGGGAAATATTTGCATGTTGTACAAAAATATGTTTGTCAAAGCAAAATCAAAGGTCAAATGGCAATGTGTGTTCAGTGAGCCATTTGCCAGTGCGTGTGGTGTGCTCCAAGGTGGGGCGATCAGCCCGAAATTATTAACTGAATTCCTGACTGACCTGGGTCAACATTTACACGATGAATCTGGTATATTTTTAGGTGAGCTACTTTTCTACTATCTGTTATATGCTAACGACCTGGCTCTGTTCTCGGAGACACCACATGGACTACAGAGACTAGATTGCCTATCTGCATATCGCAAAATACGGCGGCTCCTTGTAAATTTGTCAAAAACTAAGATAATACTTTTCAATAAACGAAATTGTTCAACGTGTTTTTAATTTGATGAGGTACCCTTAGAAACTGTTCATAGTTTTAAATACCTTGGTATTGTTTTTGACACCACAAAGCGACACCCACTCAGTAGCACACCTGGGCTGAACAAGCCAAGCGAGCTATGTTCAAGTGTTCACAGTTATCTTACAGCGCCATGGGAAAACCGTCACTTTTATTATCTCTTAAAATGTTCGACTTTCAAATCCGTCCTATTCTTGAGTATGGTTGTGAAATTTGGACAGGGAATAAGGAATCTGATATTATTGAAAAACTTGAGCTGAGTCAATTAAAATATATGATTGGTGTGCGTATTCAAACGCCAACATTGGGTATATATGCTGATACCGGGCGATTTCCATTACACCTATGTAATAAATTTAGGATGATCAAATATTGGCTTCATATTTTAAGGTTACCGGAAGAGAGTGTGGTTAAATATGCCTATAAAACATTATTAGAACTGCATAGCTTCGGGCAAAACAACTTGTGTACTGTAGTATCTGAAATTTTGAAGAGTTGTAGTATGTCTACAAACTGGGAAAATCAGCTTGTACAATATGATTCATTGTTTATTAGAAATTTCAAAGACAAACTTTTCGGGCAGTATGCTCAGGTAGTGAATACTAAACTTGCCAGTCTAAACCAGGATTCAAAGCTACGAACGTACAAAGTGTTTAAGTCTGTATTTTGCATGGAGCCATACATTTTTACCCTCCCAAGTATAACATATATGCAAGCGATAGCAAGATTCAGATTAAGTTCCCATAATTTCAGAATTGAAACTGGTCGTCACACTCGCCCTGTTACCCCAGTCGATGAAAGGATTTGCCTGAACTGTAGCATGAAATGTGTTGAGGATGAAAGACATTTTCTACTAAAATGTGAACAACATGAACCTGAAAGGGGAGTTTTATTTAATGTAGCCAGAAATTACCTCCTTGAATTTGATACTCCAACAGATGGAGATAAGTTTGTGACGTTAATAAATACTAAGTGTAACATGGTCTTATTTGCTCTAGATCGATATATCCATAAGTGTTTCAATAAAACAAATCCCACGTAGGTAAAGCTTCCGGGTACTACAAGCTTTTCGCTGAACCACGATTCATTGTACATATGGCTTTTTTCCTCTCTACTGTATGTGTATCTGCACCTCTGCACTCTTGCTTTGAGTTTGCATTGCAATGTTGACTGTTATTTTATCTCTTGTTTTGGTATCCATCACTGTATATATTGTATGCACATTATGTATGACGAATGGGTCTAATGAGACTCCCTTCAGTCAATGAAAATATACTACTACTACTATTACTACTACTACTACTACTACTACTACTACTACTACTACTACTACTACTACTACTACGACTACTACTACTATCAACGAGCACTGGATGCCATATAGCAGAACGAGTTCTGCTTTGTGGTATCCAGTGCGAGTTGATTAGTTTATATCGTCTACAAAGTATGCTATAAATTTTTTATCTCAGGTTTGGGTCGATTCGTACATTTCAATACACAAAGCAATAACAAGAACGACATTTGCAGAAAGTTTTACTCCTCATCAACACAATTCCCAATAAAACCGGAAGAGTGCCGATACCACCGGAAGAGTACCGATACATCATATCGCGGCACATGTAGCTTTTATGTCTATGATATGGTATGTATACAAGCCTGTTATACTACTAAAATCGACCCAAACATGAGAATTATGTATATATAAATATATATATATATATTCTATAGCCTTTTCAGTATGTGTTAAAATTGGCAACAGCACGTTTTGATCAAAGCTATTTAAGCAAACCATCACATTTTTTCAATGCAAATTTTTTTAAAAAGTCAAATTGGTCAAGTTACCTTTCATCTCTTTTTATCTCAACTATTCTGTGTTTGGCAAATTGACTGGTAGTACATAGTACAACAGAAAAAAATTATAAGCAACTGATTGTTCTTGGTGGTCGGCTGGGGAACTCTATCTTGTTTCCCGTTCTTATCATTGCTAAAAGACACAGTACACTTATTAAATATATTTTTTGTTTCTGACATAACAAACATAATAAAAAAAATACAGTGAAAGAGGCCATAGGTAAAACACTACTGAAGTGAGAAATGACAGTAAAAATTGTCCAAACTACAGTGGGAAATTGCACTTTTCCTTGCGAAAACACTTTGAAAGTGTCTAAGGCCTGATGTCATATGATGCAGCTGCAGTTACAGGGCAGCATTCAATCTTTAAAAAGTTCACATTTTTTGCATGCCGGTTTTTCATGAACTCTTCACCTAAAATCGTAAAACGACCTGATTGTGAGAAAGAAATCTCCAGCTGAGACCATTCAGACACACGAAAATATATTCAGGCATCATTTAAGATACTGTGAAAAATATCTCGCAAAAATAAATTGGTTCTATCCAAAAATTGTAAAAAAAAAAAAAAAAAAAAAAAAAAAAAAAAAAAAGAAAGAAAGAGAAAAAGAGAAAGTAAGAAAGAGAGAAAGAAAGAAAGAAAGAAAGAAAGAAAGAAAGAAAGAAATGGTGAAGATGGTTTCACTTTTCTCATCTTGGATGTTTTTATTCAACATATCGAAAAAGTTGGAAATGTTCACAAAAAACCGACTAAGTTCTTTCCTATTCACGAAACCTTTCCACAGGGATGTTTGAAAGAAAGAACAAAACACTATGTCATGTGGAATAATGATGGTTGAATGCGAGAGCACAGTGCGGCTTTGGGTCACTTTTGACACCATCTTGAAAAGAATATAACATTGCACATAAGGATTTGAGTGAACATGTAGAGAAAAACAAAAACAAAAAAAAACAAAAAAAAAACGGGCATTTGAACAGCAAATGGTTTGCCAGTTCAGGTGACCGTGAAATGAAGTAAGGCTATCACTTGAGAAGAAACGATTCATCATGCAGTCGTATACAGCAGTAACAGTACTTCCTGACCCCAGTCCAGTAACACTCTATTGCGCTAACGCACTGTTAATTCCAAAGTTGTGTTGCTTGCCCTCTTGGATTTTGTGCTTTTACAAAAATGTTGAGAAATCAGTTCAGTGGACGTCTACAATGCTTTTTTCCTCTAATGTTCCACAGATTGATTTGAACGATTATATACATACATACATACATACATACATACATACATACATACACACACACACACACATACATACATACATACATACATACATACATACATACATACATACATACATAAGGACTAATCTACTATGAAAACAAACGATTTCGTGAGCATTTGATGTTGAATAATGATGTTGCAGCTGCCAGTGCCGGGTACACTGTTTTCGTCGACACGGTAAAGTGAGAATCAGGTTCGTTGCAAAGTCCCCTTTTCTTTTCTCAGGGAGTCTGAGTAGATTGTTGCCGATTTATTTTGTTTTCTCTAATTGTTAGAATAAAATAAATCGCACCCTTTTGATTGTCTATTAAATGACTATCAAATGGAGCCTTTTGAAACATTCAAAGGTAACACTATCAATACGTGATACATGCAGATTCCTGTTCTCCAAATTGGTCGCACTTCCTGGACCAAAGTTTTCAGCCAGAGACTTTCAGTAGATCCCCAGGATCTCTATTTTGGCCGGACACATTTTAATGGGTTTGTTCTGTGTTTAAGGGTAATTTCGAGCGCTGAAAGACTTTGATATTCGCAGTATACGAGCAGGTTGGACACTTCTTGTGTAAATCATGGCAAACTGTAATTGCTCGCAAGCATATACAGAGTAAATTGTTTGCTGCTTGTCTTTACACAGAGTTTAAACAGATATGTTGACAAAGTAAGCGTAACTGCAGATTTCCCATAAATTTCCCTAAAACATATCAAGCTGAATCTCACTCATCGCGGATATCCGCGTGACGGTGGTCAGGGAGCGGCGGCTTCCACATCGTCACGGATGCGTAGAACTGCGCTATAGCACGGGATTCACCATCCACAAAAAACTCTCAATTATAATGCTCATATCTCTTTGTTGTACCTTTTTTATTTCAAGTACAAGTGATTCATAGCATTACACATTTTTATGGACCAAACCGTGAGCACATACATTTTTCCTACCAGAGTACTGCAAGTACGGCCTCAACACTTGCGCCAGGTAACCTCTCACTTCAAGGTCAACCATTTTTTTCCAAGTAATTACTTTGGAACAATTATTGATCCGTCGAAAGATAGGACATTTTGAAAGGACTGAAATATATATGTATATATATATATATATATATATATATATATATATATATATATATATATATATATATATATATATATATATATATATATATATATATATATATATATATATATATATATATATATATATATATATATATATATATGGCCAAAAGATTAAGTTACCTATCCCAGGGTTTGCCAACTCATGAATATATCAAGTTATGTGCTTGATAGGATTGCCCCATCTTCTTCCAATGTTTGCTCCATTGTGGGTTTGTCCCATAAAGCACACCTGAACAATAGAGACGTCACCCAAGTATCAATCATCAGTGACATTTGTCAAAGTTTCTCTTGAAACGCTTTCAAAAGAAATGAAAATTTTCTATACTCGCTTGTCTAGACAGCAAAAAACGAATTGGCCAGATTGGGAAAACTAGATTATGTCCTTCTTGATGTTCCATGTATGTCAATTTGCAGTTCACTTATACTTTGTCACATACATGTCTATGGAAAGTAAGTCCAACTGCTTTTGTTCTTAACTTTTTGCCATGGTTCGGTAGACAATTAAGATGCCTGACTAACACATAATTAGAGAAGTACACGTACATATAAAACCCCATTTTTTGCCCGTTTTTGTATCTGCATTTACAATTTTTTACGCCGCATATGTACTGATTCTCTGCAAGTCACACTCTATAGTCGTGTCTGCCTTTAGCTCTACCTACTTCCCGCAATCTTCAATATAACTGGCATCAAACAATATCCGTTTTGCTGCAGGAAAAATTACCTGCTATTTCTGTATGAATTCATACTCCAGCCAAGTAAGATATAAATCAGCGAGTAAAGATGAGTAGTTACCGCTCCAGTGCGTAAACATCCTTACACTTTGTACTCGTGAAAAGCATTCACACAAGGAGCCTCACTCCAGCAAAACTGGTTGCCTCTGGAAAACACAGGTGAAAAAGAAACGGTGCAAAGGAACACCACTCGTAAAATAAGTCATGTATTATGCTAAAATAATATATCATTATAATATGATCATAGCATAGTGCTGAACATCCCCCACAAGTGGAGATGCCATGCGTTCCTGTATACTAAAAAGCCTGATATAAACTTTTTTTGACAGGGATTCTTAAAGACATTCTCTCCACCTTGAAATGGCGAAGGTCACCGAGGAACTCGCAGAAACGTGTCTGCTAGGAACTATCCAATCACTTCCCAGGTCGAGAATTGTATTGTATTGTGAATATTTTTATTTAACCTGGATTGCCTTACATCTATATTTCATGTTCGGAACGAGCGGGACTCGAACCTGCAACCTTTGGCACCAGTCGCCTAGCTGAAATGGGAAACGCACATATCCACTCGACCAAATCCCCATTCCTAAAAAAGAATGGTTCAATGGAGGTAGTTATAAAATGTAACAAATCTGGAGGCTTCCCAGACAAACAAGAAACACATTCAATATATACAAACACACAGGACGGACATGGGTCCATGTAATAACTATCTTAAATCATAATACAATACAATAGTAATGCGATTTCCACCTTCATTGAGCATTCGATTAAAATTTGTAGCCCCGGAGTCTGCACGAGGAGGCTAACATGCGTGCAGGGTGGTGCATGCGTACAAGAAGAGCTACAGTCATGAATACCTGGACCAGGGATGTGGAAAGACATACCTGCCTGGACATACAGATTGCCATCAA
This sequence comes from Hermodice carunculata, assembly GCA_964020975.1. NCBI lineage: Eukaryota > Metazoa > Annelida > Polychaeta > Eunicida > Amphinomidae > Hermodice > Hermodice carunculata. The sequence goes on along the minus strand of OZ026612.1, from coordinate 3,996,112 downwards.
GGCAGCACCCTCTCGCCTTCGCAGAATATTAGATAAAGTTGCATTGTGTAGTTACTATGGTCCCATGAATCAGAATTCAAATCGTTAGGAGCTACAGATAAATACTTGTACATTAGTGAATAACTCTTCGTTCGAGGAAATATCCAAGTTTGGGCTTCCTTCCAGCAACATTTTAAGGTAATAATCACAATCTGCCGGGACCACAATTGAAGCAACATTCCACAACAGTTAAGCGCAAAAAATAGCATATCTCGGGGAAACTAAACAAAAAATGTTCAGTTGTTTCAACTGGATGTCCACAATATCAAGCGGGATCTGGGATGATGTTGACATTACACTAGTCAGAATGCAAACAAAAATGACGTAATCGAAGCTGATTATGACAAGTGTTGGCACAGCGTTGACCATGGACAAAATAAGATGGGGGCTTATCCATAAACATCAGTTTCTTAAGCTTTGTCTTAAATCAAAATAGTGTGGTAGTTTCCCTTATTTCTGCAAGTAGATTGTTCCAAAGTTTTGTTGCAAGGGGACAGAGGATTGTTATAACCGATTGGTTTGGGCTTTAAATTGACGTACGTCTCGAGTGTTTCTCAGATACCATCCACAAAATGTCGACACTGATGGTGGAACTAAATCAGCAAGGTATGTTGGTATCTGGTTAGTAATCATCTTGTAAAATAAACTGAAGTTGAAGTACCTGCTCCTATTTGTCAATGTCTCCCATCCTAGTTCAAAGAGCACCCTATACCGATTTGTGTGACGCTTTGCTCCGATGAAATCTATTGCTGGCTGGAATTGCATATGTTCTAACAGGTAAGGCATATTTGATTCACAGTTGTTAAACAAGACACAACCATACTTCAGTATAGATCTGCTACTATATTTTTACATTTTGACAAAGCTGTTTGAGACAGATTTAATTTAAATCTACGTAGTAAAGCAATTTATTAGCGATTAGAGTAATATGTTCTCTCCATGATAGATTTGCTGATTTTTTCTCCTTCTGCCAAAGGGTTACAAAAACTCATCAATGTGTGTTCTGATTATGCTATTAAATTTGAGATACTGTTTAATGCTGAAAAAAAACCACGCTGTATGATTTTTCAATCTCATACTTTAAAGATGCATAAAACTCCTCAATTATATCTTGATGGGGGAAAAATTGTTTTATATGCAAGCTAATATTCTATTAAGAAAATTTCATGATTGTTCAAAGGATGTCAAGTCAACGCTGTTCAAATCCTACTGGACCCCAATGTATTGTGTGTTTCTCTGGCCTTTTTTCTGTAAGAGTTACATACGTAAAGTTCGTGCCAGTATAATAATGCCTTCAGACGTTTCTTTGGGTATGCTCGAAATTGTAATGCCGGCGCTATGTTAGCAACTAATAGATCCCCTACATATGACTCTCTGTGGAGAAAGCAGATATTTAATCTACAGCAAAGACTTGCAAATAGCCAAAATAAGTTGATTTCCACGGTGTTATCCTCTTACATTTTCTCTTATTCTCCAGTGCACAGACACTAGAGTAATATGTTGTATTTGATACATCCTTAATGTAACAACTAACTTACCGTGGCAACGATACTGTCAGCTGATTTTGTATGTATCTCCCTGAATGTTTGTCAGATATTGTAACACTATTGTGTACATGACGTTATAATTTTTTTATAATGTGTAAATGTATGGACCATTTGCATGTGTCTGAAATAAAGAAATGTATATATATATATATATATATATATATATATATAGCTGAGGATAATTGCAAGATGTGTATGACTAGACTTTTAAGGTACTTCCACGCCATTCTGGAGCAAAGGATCATGCTTTATTTTGGTACGTTTGAAAGAAACTATGACAGACAGAGATTTTGATCCATTGAAGGTATCTCTCCATATGCGCCCCCACATAGTAAGAGGTTTGTCTTCAACCTTATGCACAAAAAACAAGATGACCTAATTTGAAAAGTAAATATCAGTGCCACACCTTGTCAAAACACCTTAAAGACATTTAAAAACACCATTCTACCCTCATTGTTGTGTTCTCGGCCATTATAAATTTATGCTAGATACTAACTAGTTGGTTCACTGTCGAATCCTTATCTTTAAATTCCCATTTTTTTCTGTTAGTGGATTGTTAGCAATAAATTATTCATAGAATTTATTCGAAACCATCGGCCCTAGGACTTTAAACACGTTACACAAAACAAGAGGTTGGTCTAAAATTCGATTATCTTGGCGATCACCCTGTATAAAAACTGGGCACAAGTTTGATTTTTTGTTTGTTTTATCATCGATCTCGAGGAAAGGGTCCAACCCAATATGTCTTGGTGCAGTTGACAGATAATCATTTAGATCGTCATAGTTAACACAGTTAAAATCCCATATTCTACTTTCAAAGTCTTTTTTATTTTGGGGGGAGGGAGGGAGAGAGAGAGAGAGAGAGAGAGAGAGAGAGAGAGAGAGAGAGAGAGAGAGAGAGAGAGAGAGAGAGAGAGAGAGAGAGATCGTGTCGTGAATGACAACGTGATGTGAATCGGAAATGGGAGTCAGGACCTCGTTGAACCGAACCTGGGTTGCAAATTATGAACGGCGAGCCTGTTACCGTTCAGTGAACCGTCTACTGGTACTATGGTTGTAAAAAAGTGAAAGAATAGAATGTCACGTCTGCCATGCACAGGGAAAGATGACGTTGTCTATGGTACAATGGCAAACAAGGACAGCCACAGTTTTTTTACAAAAAATATTTTTTTTCGCTTCGTCAACTTTCAACACGCTATTATCATTCATTTTTCATATATGGAAATGCAGTAATGAAAGTTGAGTTTTTTTTACTGCACGGTACTTGATAACAATCTCAATTTCTTCACTTTTCCTGAGAGGAAACTTTTCAAAGCTCCTCAAAATTGTGCATGTTAAAAAAGAAAAACACGCTGCGCATAAATGACCTAAACTTTAATTCCCTTTAATGACGTGTGGTATTAATCCCTAATATTCAATCACCAGTGTATAGAGGACGACTGTAAAGCATTATTTAATTACGTACAATTCTTTCTTGCCTTTTTTTGCTACCTTTAAGGTCCTTGCAATTAAACTTTACCACGTTTAAAAGTGATTTAGAAAACTTGAATACACATGGCATTCACAAAAATCTTATTGAATCAAATGCTGATTTATTCATGGCATTGGCGGTTACACCCACCTTGCTAAAACCAGAGTGAACAAAAAATAGAGCAGGAGCTCATTCTCTATAAGTGCATACCTTTTGGGTCACAAACATACAAAATAAAATATTAACCTCTACAAAAAAGAGGTGCCCATCTTTTGTGACATAATGACACAACATTCAAACTCCAGGAAAAAGAAACTTTGATTCAATTACAATGTAGAACGTGCTTGGCACGAACGGGAAGAGATAGTAATATTGGCATGTTGAACCATACAGTCGAGTACTTGATGGGGGTTAACTTGACAGTGGTGGTTTTGAAATCAACTGCAGGCTATGAATGGTCCATTCAATTTCTTAACAAACACGCATCATGAGGACAGGACTTTGGACTACCGTTTGGGTGTTTGTTCTATCATCTTAAAAATTATATTTATTGTTACATACACCAATTAATAGCTGCCAATTGGAGTTTCCAGGATCATATTTCAAAGTACTGGTATTCATTACGTTTGCACATACAGTCACAGACGCACCGGCACGCCAAAAACTACCATAATAAACCAGTCTCTAACAAATGGTATTTTTCCTGACAAACTGAAAATTGCCAAAGTCATACCCTTACACAAAAAGGATGGCAATACATTTTTGCAAAATTTCAGGCCAATATCTTTACTTCCAGCAACTTCCAAAATTTTTGAAAAAAGTAGTTTATAATCAACTTTATGAATACTTTATCACCCATTCCTTATTTTATAGTTGTCAACATGGTTTTAAGAAAATGCATTACACCGAAATTGCAGTCCTCAAATTTATTGATACAGTTACTCAAACTATAATTCTGGTAAAATACCCGTCAGTATATTTTTGGACCTATCAAAAGCATTTGATACTTTGGATCATCAAATTCTTTGTAGGAAGCTGCATTATAATGGTATTACTGGCACCGCTTTACGTTGGTCTCAAAATAACCTAGAAAACAGATTTCAGTATGTTCAATTTGATGAAGGTAGTTCTAAATTATTATCCATCAAAACCGGTGTGCCACAAGGATCCCTTCTTGGTCCGCTCCTTTTCATTATCTATACAAATGATATTGATACAGCATCCTCAAAATTTAAATCAATTCTTTATGCAGATGATACTACTTTGGTCAGTCCTTTATGTTCCTTTTCATTTACCTCTGATATTCAAATTAATGGACAAGATGTGTCAACTAATGTAAATACAGAATTAAACAAGATTTATAACTGGCTATCTGCAAATAAGTTATCGTTAAATATACTGAAGACAAAATACATGTTATTTCATATCTATCAAAAGAAAATTAATTTCAATTTGGACTTACAGATAAACAATATTTCAATTTCTAAAATTGAAGAATTTGATTTTCTAGGATTAGTTATCTAAGAAAATTTAAATTGGAGAGCCCATATTAACAAAATCGGCAATAAACTTTCCAAAGTAGTCGGTATTTTCAAGAGATTATATGAATATATTCCTACAACAATGCTATTATTAATTTGCAATTCTCTTTTTCTATCCCATCTTAATTATTCAATTCTTGCTTGGGGTTTCTCATGTGATCGTATATACACCCTACAGAAAAAAATGTACGTCTTTCTTGTTCTGAAAAATTCAATGCTCATACAAATCTACTTTTTCAAAAGCTTAATATTTTAAAGGTTAAAGACATTTATAGATTAAGGGCGATGAAGTTTTATTTTCGATATATCCAGGATCAATTACCTTCATATTTCAATGATATATTTGCAACTCCACTTCAACATACCCACTCCTACGGAACTAGAAATAGAGAAAATATCCATCTTGCAAAGCCTTACAAAGTTACTTCAGAACACTGCGTTCGATACTATATCCCTTCCCTAATTAGAGACCTCCCTTCTTGCATCACCGAACAATTGTATACACACTCATATCATGGCTTATCAAATTATGCTAAATCTCATTTCCCACGTCAATACCGAGTTGTGTGTCGTATGCCAAATCGTTATGTATGTAATAGTTGAATAACTTGTCTTTGTTTATGCTTAATTACATGTCTATTAATTCAATATCCTGACTATATCTTCTTGTCATCACTCTTCGTATTTTTAGTATTTAGTAATAGAACATAAAATATAGGCCTTCATTTGCAATATTGCATTTGTGTCTTTTTGTCCAAAACCGCTTCCTAGTAGTCATTACCCTATTCCGCAGTCCGAACTCTTTACTCTCCATAAGCTAACCTGTCCCTGTCTAACTTACATACATAGAAGTACTATTGTCCATATTGCACACGGTCCTCTGTAAAATTTTGACATAGGCTGTATCAGCCCAAATAAATTAAAGGGTCTTCAGTGGGTAACTACTCAATATGTTTTGGAGCCTTTTACCCGTACATGTCTCTCTGAGTAGCGGCTCCTTGTCTAAGCTAAATATTCAGCAAAGACAACCCACATAATAAAGAATAAATATGAACGTGGCAAATGATGAATTAGCTAAATACGTGAAGTTTTGCTTATAAATGCAGAACTTCATTATGAAAGAAGAATACCTGTCAAACAAACCATAATTACCAAATTTGCATAGTACAGGTTCAGATAATCAGCTTATCGTAGTTAAACCATCCGCCAATGTTTAACTGAAGTGAAGTATAAATATTTTTTTTATTTTGTCTCTCTTGATCCCAGGTGGCCCAAGTGTTAGCGGACAAGCCGTCTTTAACTGGGGTCATCCTGACAGTTCTGTTCACATTTCTGCAAACAATACCATGGACTTATATCTATCAATTATTACATACTGTTTGTTATGTTTCTTTACCTGTACTTTCTGTCAAATAAAAAAATTCTGACTCTGACTCTGACTCTTAAAAGTCTCTTAAGAACATTTGACTCCAACAAGTCCAAGCATTTTATTAGATAGATTTTAAAAAGAAAAAAAAAAAGAGAAAACAACCCTCTAATAGACGCATCATGTAATTCATAATGGACGCTATCCCGATACACACACAAAAAAAAAGAAAGAAAAGAAAAGTCCAAAGTGGTATTCCTATGAAGGGGACCAACTTATTCCAAAGTGCGCCAACTAGCAAAGAGTGACTTCAAAGTTGCTACTGTATTTTAGGAATCATTTCCACGACGATGTATTCAGAGTCTCTGTGAAATGAATTACGAGTTATGACTGACAAATTTATTGAGTATGAAGTATGAAAAAAAAATGCGTTCTAATTGTTTGGAGACAATGCAACTTTCTTTATTACAGCAGTTCAAATTAAGCTAATTGTCTGTACATTACAAAAGGCAAATTATAGTGCATTCCATCCATTGTACATAAAAATCTGATTTTATTGTTTTGGTACAATATATGCTTTTTTATCCTGATTCTTCTTCCATTGTAAATTCTTCTTGTGGCTCTAAATTTACAAAAAATGAAATTTACGCACTCGAGTGCCCTTAACGTGATTTTGCCGATCACGATGTCGTTCAGGACGCGACATTGTCAGCAAATAAAAAGGTCATCCGTTTGGTTGGCGCGCTTGACCAGTGATAAACGTCGATAAGTCCCGGTCAAGAACTTTTGGTGTATTAGATTGCTCCCTGGGATATCGACCATTTTGGTCACTAATCTCGGCCTAGTTTAATGGGCTGCCATGAAGTACTCCTGGCGGAAAGATTTGCCCACGATTCTTTCTCTGCGAATGAAACCCTGTACGATTGGCAGGGCTGCCTCATGGCCATGCCTTTGGCTGGTCATCATGAGTAAAGCCACAATGATGTATATATATATATATGTATATATATGTATATATATATATATTGTATTTGTGTCTTTTTTTGCCCGGAACCACTTCCTAGTAGTCATTACCCTATTCCGCAGTCCGAACTCTTTACTCTCCATAAGCTAACCTGTCCCTGTCTAACCTATCTACATATGGAATTACTATTGTCCATATTGCATATTCCTCTGTAAAAGTTTGACATAGGCTGTATCAGCCCAAATAAATTAAAGGGTCTTCAGTGGGTAACTACTCAACATGTTTCGGAGCCTTTTACCCATACATGTCTCTCTGAGTAGCGGCTCCTTGTCTAAGCTGAATATTCAGCAAAGACAACCCACATAATAAAGAATAAATATGAACGTGGCAAATGATGAATTAGCTAAATACGTGAAGTTTTGCTCATAAATGCAGAACTTCATTATGAAAGAAGAATACCTGTCAAACAAACTATATTTACTAAATTTGTATAGTCCAGGTTCAGATAAGAACAATTTGACTTACCCCTGAACCAATATGTACCCTTTCTATCTAGACAGCTTGTCATGGTTAAACCACCCGCCAGTGTATAACTGAAGTGGAAACAAGCTATGGCATTATATTCAGTCCCAGTGATAGTAAAATAAACATTTGCAGCTAGACCACCTGTACAAACCAAGGTAAATCCTAACAAGGACTGCAACAATGGACATCCTGGATCAGAAATGTAAAACAAACTCTATGATGACACCTACCCCTCAAACAATTAAGTTCTATTGAACTGCCAACCATGAGTCAAAGTATCAACGTAATGTGTCAGGTTTGTGACATTTGAGAAAATACTGTCAATTTTGAGTAATTTTTTGAAAAATTGAATAAATATATATATATTTAAACATGGGTTTTATGACAATTCAATCATATATTCTAAAGCAACTATTTTATTAACTGTAGAATCACGAGAAATCTGTCTAAAATGGTTACCTTTGTTAAGCCCTGCACCAACTTTTTAGCCTTACCGGACGCGCTCATCATGGACGGATACAAACAAACAATAAAACCGAATTCTTCATCTGAACAATGCTGTCTTTTTTCCCCAGCAAATTTTCGTAAAATATTCGACGTGCTGTGGTCAACCACTTATCAGCTTAGAAATTCCTTTAAAGTTGTATACTGTATTCAGGATTGGGTTTACTCTTCTAAATCCTTTGTTGACAGAAAAGCTCGGTCGGTAATTGTTCAGTCACAAACAATGTACTTTTGCAAGCCTCACAGAACAAAGGTTTATCAGGGTGCGGCTTGGTTCGATTAGCACTGGAAATGGGGTGAACCCAACGTTTGATTGCTGACAGCACGAACTCAGGATAAGACCCAGGACGCTGCACCAACAGAACTTCCCATGGAGTTGATGCTGTTAGGATACCAATACTGATGAACCTGGTCAAAGCGCTTGATTGGTCTCATTGTTTTCAGTTGCAACTCTAAAGCACATTTATAAAACCTTTGCAAACTTGTTCATACGGTCGTTTTTTTTACGAAATTGTGCTTGATTGATAAAAAGCAGCCAGTGCGTGTCTATCGCACTGTAAATCAATCAATTTCACGTAAATACTGGTTTCGACTAATTGCAACTGCAGCGAAAGAAAGCGGTGGGTACTGGCCCATTTTCTCTTTCTCTCTCCCCCCCGGGGGGGGGGGAATATCAAGGGTAGAATACTCCTAACTGGCTAATTTACAGCAGCTCTTGCAAACAAATTTCCCTTTCCACCTGCGATACTCCATTCGCAACATACATTGGCAACGTATATTTTTCTCGCATTTGTACCGGTGCCATGCAGCACATTGAGAACTTATTTTATTCTATGACCGTGTGTTTATTGCGTGCTTTGTGTTTATTAAAGTGTGTGTGTCGACACACACTTTTCTGTTTTTCTAGGAATTCTTTATTAAAGTGTGTGTGTCAGCACACACTTTTCTGTTTCTCTAGGAATTCTTTATTTCTTTCTTTCTTTCTTCTTTCTTTCTTTCTTTCTTTCTTTACATGCAAATTTGTCCGACATTTCATTTGAAAAGTATAACACGCAGAAACTCCAAACTTGGCACAATTATACTTCAATACATAAAGTCTGGCCTTTTCATAATGAGAGGTCATGCTTTTCAAAATTATGCAAATGAGGGCTAATTAAAGTTTTTAGATCTTCAAAATGTTATATACTATACAGTATGTGTCTGCCACCCCACCAAACACACACGACCAGTGACAGTGAATGATTGGTATCAAATTGTCAGCTTATTCCAAAGTCCTGGCAAGTGTAACCACATCAAAATAAACCCTACCCTTTCCTCCTTAAGTTTATGTGTATTTTATTACCCCCAATAGAATTCACTCATAATCCACAGCCTTTATCAACACCGTAAGACCTGTGGGACATTTTTACAGGGGTGTCAGATCTCAATTAAACTGCAAACAAGCCATAATCCTGGTATATATTTTACAAGATGTGACATCAAAATGACACTTTGAAAATGCGGCATCCCTTGACTCATTCAGGACAGAAGTCTTCATTTACTGACTGTAAAATTTGTATCAAAGGGATATACTGAGTATTCTTATCTTTTAAATTAGGGGGTTCTGATTTAAAATATCTGACAATCATAAAAGAATATAATATCTGCTCATGATTTGTGATATTCTGACCTTTTTTATTTGTTTCACACATTGTATTAGCAATGCAAATTTGAAAGAATTACAAAAGGCATATCCTTTGGGTGTATCACTGAATGAGTTAATTTTGTCATATAAACATTGGCTGCATTGATTGAATGGCTATGTCTGTTTGGTAATTTAATTATAAGTTAATGTTTTCTTTCTGGACACCAGTCAGTTCAGTGGCTCTTAAAGAAAACATTTTGGGCTACATTATTTATATACAATTACACAGTCCAGGAAATGCTCAAGATCCCTGCTCATGCATTCTATCATTAAAGTGTGTGTGTGTCAACACACACTTTTCTTTCTTTCTTTCTTTCTTTCTTTCTTTCTTTCTTTCTTTCTTTCTTTCTTTCTGTCTGTCTGTCTTTCTTTCTTTCTTTCTTTTTCTTTCTCCCTCCCTCCCTTCCTTCCTTCCTTCTTTCCTCCCTTCCTTCCTTCCTTCCTTCCTTCCTTCCTTCTTTCTTTCTTTCTTTCTTTCTTTCTTTCTGAATTTGAAAATTTCAATCTTGAATATCTTCAACAGTATAATAGAGATGTCATTCCAACTTCTACTAGGGGGTTGTTGACCATTGGCACCTAATCACCTAATGAATTAAAAATAAAAGTTGTAGCAATTTAAATTATGTAAAAAAGCACCATTAGAAATTTTAAATCTTGAATAACTTCAAAGCTATAATAGACAGAGATGCCATTCCAACTTCTACTCCTGTTTTATGGAATAGTTGTACATTGCCATACCAATATGCTTTGAAGACACACACACTGATTTGCTAGCAAATCATCTTTCCTAGTTTCTTTCTTTCTTTCTTTCTTCTTTCTTTCTTTCTTTACAGGCAAATTTGTACGACATTTCATTTGAAAAGTATTACATGCAGAAACTCCAAACTTGGCACAATTATACTTCTATAGATAAAGTCTGGCCTTTTTATAATGAGAGGTCATGCTTTTCAAAATTATGCAAATGAGGGCTAATTAAAGTTTTAAATCTTCAATATCTTATATACTATAGTAGATGTGGTTCCGAGTGTTTAGGAGTTTGATCATAGCAAGGTAAAGGCCATCTCAAATGTCAAGGTCATGTCAAGGTCAAAGGTCAGTTTTAGGCCAAGATGTCATTTTTCAGGTTAAGGTTCACTTCAGGTAGAGGTCATCTCAAGGTCAAAGGTCATTTCAAGGTCAAAGGCCACTTTCGATGGTGGCTTTCTTCTAGCCATAACTTGGTCAATTTTTATTCAATTTTGATCATGTTTGGCTCAAATTGTAGTTAATGCAACACTGCACATTTTGAAAATTACATGTGACCCCTAAAGGTCAAAGGGCAATGTCATATGGACCTTTGGAAGTTTCACCCAGCCATAACTCGGCCAATTTCCATCTAATTCTAATCATGTTGAATTTATGTGTGACCTGTAAAGGTTAAAGGTCAAAGGTCAAGGTTATTTGGACTTGGAAATATCATCCAGCTATAAGCTTAATGGAATGTGAAGTACCTAAGCACAAAAGTTTTGAAGGCACACAGACAGATTTGCTTTAAAACAAATCTTCCTTTCTAGTTCGTTTCTGTGTTTCTTATCCGTGGGGCTCCCAGCCATATTCGAAACTTAATGGCACACACTGGTCAGTATACTTTTGATTTATGTCACTATGCCATCAGGCGTCCTTGTTAGTGCTTTATCATTTAGGTGCCACTGATGAATGTATCTCTACAGGAATGTATATTGTCACGACTTTGGTACATTGTTTAGTGCACACTTTCATTTCTCTCTCCTCAAAATGCAATCACATGTCATTGTCCATTATTTTTACAATGCAGTTCTCACTCAAAACATTGCGTCTGCCTGTACTGCAATTGACTTACTGCGCATTATAGTCCATTTCTCAACCAATGGGTAATGTGGTGATGTACAGCACACTGATGAACCACTTCATCTTTAACCCAACCTATCATGTTTGCTTCAATCCGTTATGGTTCGAGTTCATTTTCAATAAGTACTTAATGAACGTATTAGTCTTTTTCAAGGGATACTTATTGTCTATTCATGTCTTATCTTAAAATGTTTATACGCAGTTATATCAGTCCTAACAATTACCATAGAATTTATTATATCGAGGTCTTATCATATCGTGTGTCGGAATCTGATCCCACAACGTTATGTATACTTCACGATTATTTGCTTTTGATTGTGGACCGCTTATATCGCCATAGGAAAATGTATTGTATTAACAAATTCCAAATCTTTGCCTCACGATAGCACATCACGCTTGGCTGACCGCTAGTACACACGACACACATGTAATAATTTACAAGAAGCTGATAAAGTACTTTCACTTTATATTAATCTGCCATGTCTCCTATAGCCCTCTATGGTTTAGATATATCTTTATTATGCATTTCATTTTTGGTACTTTCTTAAGAATTCTTACGTTTTTGATAAGGGTTATTACTGTGCAAGTGTATGATCTTTTTACTCATGCTTACGTGTATAACTTGTTAACAGCCACCCCAGACTGCATACCCGTTCTATTTTGTGCTCAAACGTCATGACCTGGAAAGCCCTGATATTGAACTATTGTGGGTTGAAATCCAACTTCACATTAATAAACTTTTATTGGGGGGGGGGGGGCTGTCTACAGAGCTCCAAATTACCCAGCGTCTTTCTGGGACAAGCTACAAACAAATCTTCACCATGTAAAAACTGTTGGTACTCACAATATTATCATAATTGGCGACCTCAATGCCGACTTCTCAACAGCCCCAGGCAAAAAACTTGAATATTTTTGTTCAACCAATTTTCTTGTTCCTCATATTCAAGAACCCACCCACATAACTAGTAATAGCTCGCTCTGCTTAGACCAAATTATCTCCAACATTCCAAATTACATCCATGAAATAAGCGTCTTGCCACTTCGAACTGCAACCATAGTATTGTATCCGCAAATATTTTGTTTCGGCGTAAGAAGGAACTCGTCTATAAGAGATTAATCTGGGAGTATGATAAGGCAAACTTGGATTATTTTCGTGAGTATTTAAGTAGAATACAGTGGCGCAATTTCTTTTTATCTAATGACGTAAACGAATGTTGTATCTCTTAGACTGAATGTTTTTTTTTGCGCGCTGCTAAAGAATGTGTTCCAAACAAAGAAGTTTCAATACGTCCTGATGACCTTTCATGGTACTCTTCATCCCTACGATGTGACAAGCGCAGGGTCATGTGCGCTTACACTAAAGCCAAAAATAACAAAATTGACCCCATAGTCATGAATTGTGGGCTACCTATAACCGACTTTGTAACCAATACAAGGAGAACTAGGAAAGATGATTTGCTGCATAGCAAATCAGTGTGTGTGTCTTCAAAGCATATTGGTATGGCAATGTACAACTATTCCATAAAACAGGAGTAGAAGTTGGAATGGCATCTCTATCTATTATAGCTTTGAAGTTATTCAAGATTTAAAATTTCTAATGGTACTTTTTAACATAATTTAAATTGCTACAACTTTTATTTTTAATTCATTAGGTGATCAGGTGCCAATGGTCAACAACCCCCTAGTAGAAGATGGAATGACATCTCTATTATACAGTTGAAGATATTCAAGATTGAAATTTTCAAATTCAGAAAGAAAGAAAGAAAGAAAGAAAAAAAGAAAGAAAGAAAGAAAGAAAGAAAGAAAGAAAGAAAGAAAGAAAGAAAAGTGTGTGTTGACACACACACACTTTAATGATAGACTACATGAGCGGGAATCTTTCAGAGCATTTCCTGGACTGTGTAATTGTACATAAATAATGTAGCCCAATATGTTTTCTTAGAGAGCCACTGAACTGACTGGTGTCCAGAAAGAAAACTTTAACTTATAATTAAATTACCAAACAGACATAGATATTCAATCAATGCAGCCAATGTTTAAAAGACAAAATTAACTCATTCAGTGATGAACCCAAAGGATATGCTCTTTGCTAATGCTTTCAAATTTGCATTGCTAATACAATGTGTGAAACAAATAAAAAAAGCTCAGAACATCACAAATCATGAGCAGATATTATATTTTATTATGATTGTCAGAAATTTTAAATCAGAACCCCCTAATTTAAAAGATAAGAATACTCAGTATATCCTTTTGATACAAATTTTACTGAAAGTAAATGAAGACTTCTGTCCTGAATGAGTCAAGGGATGCCTCATTTTCAAAGGGTCATTTTGATGTCACATCTTGTAAAATATATACCAGGATTATGGTAACGCATTTGTTACCCCTAACTATATATATGGAACATTTTGAAATCCCTGCCAGTGCCTGATGAGACCTAGACAGGTCGAAATGCGTGGCACAGTTTCCAGTTGCCTCTTCTCGGCTACTTGCTTTGTCTAAATCACCCCTGTAAAAATGTCCCACAGGTCTTACGATGCTGATAAAGGCTGTGGATTATGAGGGAAATCTATTGGGGTAATAAAATACACATAAACTTAAGGCCGAAAGGGTAGGGTTTATTTTGATGTGGCTACACTAGCCAGGACTTTGGAATAAGCTGGCCATTTGATACCAATCATTCACTGTCACTGGTCATGTGTGTTTGGTGGGCTGGCAGACACATAGTAGGGCCAGCTCCACAGTAAAATGGTGTCCCTTTAGCCGGATTATCAGTGATAGACTGTTTGGCCCACTAGCACTGTGGTAACAACTAATGAGACGGCCCCCAGAGCTCAAGTTGGAATGCACTGTATAGTATATAACACATTGAAGATTTAAAACTTTAATTAGCCCTCATTTGCATAATTTTGAAAAGCATGACCTCTCATAATAAAAAGGCCAGACTTTATCAATAGAAGTATAATTGTGCCAAGTTTGGAGTTTCTACGTGTTATACTTTTCAAATGAAATGTCGGACAAATTTGCCTGTAAAGAAAGAAAGAAGAAAGAAAGAAAGAAAGAAAGAAATAAAGAATTCCTAGAAAAATAGAAAAGTGTGTGCTGACACACACACTTTAATTTAAGTAAAGCTGAACAACACCACACCAATCTGAGCAACTCTTTAACCCCCCCCCACACACACACACAAAGAAAAACAAAATATGGTGGAAGACTGTAAAACATTTTCTAAATAGGAATCACTTTCAGACTATACCCTCTTTGTTATGTGGAAGGAGACAATGTAACTGATAATTTATCCAAAGCCGGGGCATTTAATTATTTTTTCTTGAACCAGAGTAATCTCGATACTTCTACAGCTCATAACCCTATACGCCCTACGCATCTTATAAATACTACTGAAGATTCGAATATTTGCGAAAATGAAGTTTTGGATATTCTTGAAAGCCTGGATACCTCCAAAGCAACAGGTACGGATGAAATAAGTATTAGACTCTTGAAAGAAGCTGATCCGTCCATTGCCAAACCCCTCACATTGGACGAATGGCATAACGAATGGTTAGTCTCCTTCAATGCCTTTAAAATGGACATTATGCTCATTTCTCTGAAGAGACAGACTCCTGACCATCCACCGCTCACTTTTTAGGGGCATCTATTACTTAACGTACCCGAACATAAGCACTTAGGTCTCACTCTGAAATCTGATCTAAAATGGAACGACCATATAAAATAAATTGCCACCAAGGCCTCCAAACAGATAAACATAATGAAGTCTTTACAGCACCGCTTAGATCGAGAAATGCTCGAGACAACCTGTTTCTCCTTCATACGGCCCACTCTGGAATACGGCAGCGTAGTCTGTGATGGTTGTGCACAAAATGACGGAAAACTTCTGGAGGACTTACAATTGATTGCGGCCCGTATTGTAACGGGACCACCTAGTGCACAATTGAACGAAGAAGCTTTATTGTATACTTACGGTATCCTGGCGGATGATCTCTATAGAAAGGCCACACTTGAGGACTCAGGGTATTTGCCTTAAAATATTCAAATACATTCTGTCATTTCCTGGCAGATCGATCTATCTAACATGTTTTGTTTCCAGTGTATACGTGTTTCTGTCTCAGAATTATAAATCAATTACACAGGTACATTTTAATGCTAGGATTGCACCTGATTGAGTTGGTTTAAACATATTTTATTCGGAGAATTACAATTGGGAAGGAGGGCGTAGCCCTGTATTAATCCCTCTTGTGGAAAAAGACAAGTTCACAGGACAGACGTTATAGCACATCCTCTGCGCCGGCACTCGTCGAGTCAGGCACGGACGTCGGTGGCTGTTGGCAGCGCGCAGCCGACTAGTCACCGTCGCCCATGTGGACAAGTGAGGACTAGAAGAGAGGCGAAACAGACGCAAAACAGGGAAAAGAAGGACGCCACTAACACTAGGCACAGATAGCGGGGCTTTCACCAAAAATCAACTGGTGATTGAAAAAAAAAAACAAAGTTGTGTCCACTTTCACAGGTTTCAAGGTATTAATGGCAGTATAATTGAAGTATCACTAATATATTGGTTCGACATCGAAGTGTTTGCTTTTTTCTATGAATTCTTGCACTGATAAGAATATAGTAGTATTTTTCTCAAGGTTGCACTCACTCTCGCCAAACAGAATTGTATTAAGACAGAATGATGCAGAAATAGAATTAAAAGACAGATGCAGAATACCGCGTACAGGAACATATCGGGGACATGTGAGGAAGTAATGCCAGATATTTTCGCTGGCAGCGCCACACGAACAGACTGGGAACTCCCTTATTCCTATTTGAAAAAGGTGTTCGTGCTGTTGATTGCGGCCCATACGCATCCTAGAATGTCCAATGGATAAATATTTCTTGCCCACATTCAAACGTTCGCGATATTTCACGGGGCATGTTTTGGGGCTTGAAATACGCTTTCAAAATTGCTTATGTCTAGTAGTAAAAGATTCCATCATTTAATCGTAGAGGGAAAAGGATTTACCAAACAGTGTTAATCGAGTTTGGAATGGAGGAAAGGAGGGACGTCTGCTTATATCAGACTGTCTCCTGGTGTTAAAGGGATGATTTTTATCGGGAGCTGAGAGATTTGGGAGAGCACCGTTTAAATTACTAGGCGTTAATCTGTTAATTATTTTGAACATCATGGCAAGTTTGGACAGCTCCCTACGTTTGGACAAAGTCTCCCAGCCAGTTACTTTTGTACATATTGAAAATATATACGTGATATTTTTGAAGCCCCGTCTACTTGAAACAAAAGGTCATGATGTACACAAGTTCGAATGGCCGCTTTTGCATGTTTTCTGTCTGTGTACTTTGGATTTCACTGCCTGCCTATTTTCACCAAACTTTTTATACGTATTGAAAATATGTATGTGATATTTCTGAAGACCCGTGACCTGGAAACAAACAGGTCATGATGTACACGAGCAAAAAGGGTCTTTCTAGAGGGATATTTCCCTACTGGTATTCTTCTGCACTTTATTTTCTTACCACCATACTGGAAGCTTTCTAACTTTCCGTATACTTTGCAATGGGCATTATTTTGGAATGACCTTATTTTCGGTATGCTATCTTGGTCCAAAATTATTTCGTGTTCTAGTGTAATTCCACCTGACCCCCTTTTGCAGTGCATATATTTCCTGGTTTTTTTTATGAATTCAGCAACAAGCTGTCAATTCCACAGCCTTTGAGCACATGCTCATCAGCTGAACGACAACCACAAATGTATCTAAAATATCAACCATCTTTTCTTCCTGCTTTATATTTATGAGGGATTGAACCCTACAAATCCTGTCAATTAGTATAAGTTTACTGAAATATATCAGCTCCATGTGATCATAAGCTGCAACATCCTAATAAATACACTTGTACACCTGGTGCATGTGGCTACCACTGTGTCATGTGACCCTTGACAATAGGTACACTAAACCTTAGGCCTAAGCTCTGGATACAAACACCCAACACTTGTCCGTGGAATGCGACATTTCTACAGTTACCACATCTAACCCTCCTTTTGGCACTTTCCTGGCTGCCTCCTCTATGAATATTTTGTTCATATTCTTTGTTGAGGTTTCTGTCTTTGTGTTTTGTTCACGGCAATAGAGTGCAGCATTTTTTTTCTTCTTTTCTGTTATTAAGGGTCTGGTTGGCACAAGATGTGCTGAGTAAAGCCTCGTCGTAACACAGTTAACATTCAGACATCAGAGAACATGAATAACACATTTGACAGTATTTGAAAAACCATCAGCGTTCATAAGTCTCAAGTACTTTAGTTTTACTTTCACTCTTCATTTACATGTGACCTTCCTTCACAAATGCCATGCGAGAAAGGAGTTCCTAAGGAGTAGAAATTTATGTATTACACGTACTTCTTTCTCCTAATTACGAGAAAAAACTCTTAATATCCAGTTTTAAAAATTCGTTACTATGAGAAACAACTTGTATTTACGAGGACAAAGTCGTAATTACAGGCCAAAACTGGTAATTAATTAAAAGAACAAACTCCGAAATACGAGAAAAAAAATGCTTTATTTCGAGTTTCAAAACTCGTTATTATGAAAAGAAACTCGTAATTTTGAGTTACCTAAACTCGTTTTTACGAGATAAAACTCGCACTTACGAGAAAAAATCGCAATTAGGAGGAAAAACTCGTAAATTCGACTCTTAAAAACTCGTTATAACGAGAAAAATCTCGTAATCACGTGAAATACCTCTGAATTGCCAGTTTGAAAAACTTGTAATTACGAGTTTTTGAAATTAAGTTTGGTGGTCTCATTAGGATTCCGTACATAAATGTAAATTTAAGAATGTTTTTATGTGGTTCATTGGATATACCTGCAGCGCAAACCTTTGAATTGAAGTTGAAATGGCACCTCGAATAGTTTTAAAGATATCGAACTTTAAAGTTTTGAGGTGTCCATAATTAGCATAAATTTAAGTTTTACAACTGTGGTCATGTGTCCAATACATTCGCAGCCCCAACAAATGTAAAATGGAACCAACATTTGGGCCTCTATTTTGAACATTTTGGAAGCCTAAAGGGATTGAAATTTTAAAATGGCACCGATTTGCATAATTTACAACCAGTTGCCTATTCTGAATGACATGCAAAACCTTATCATAAGAGGTATATCCATGCCAAAATTAATGTTTCTGGGCCAAATGGTGTCTGAGTTTAAACCGACACAAATATAAAGTGGAAAGACAGAAAAGAAAGAGAGATTTAAAGACTGAAGGAAATATAGAATATTGCGAAAAATAATATGTCTGTATTCACATAGAAATTATTAAAAGCACTTCACACATCAAAAACTGCTCCCCCTGGCAATGGAGATGAGAAGGCAACCGAGCAGAGTGGCTGCGATTGTGCAAAAACTTGTGTATGGGTGACTTGTCTATGTGATTAAAGGCGTCTGTGTTCTCTTCCCCTTTGGCTGGACAGTTCAAATAAGGCAATCCATAAAAGTGAGCGTCACCGATTGGCTCCTCTTCGATGATTCAACTTTTCTACGGAACCCGTGAAAATAACGATTTTCTACCAAAGTGTAATTTATTTGACTTAAGGACATTCTCATTTGGTCAAGTAATCGGAAACAAACATTGTTCAAATGAAATGTAACATCAATTTGCGATGATAGTTACTTGCAACACTATTTTCTGGGCACCTCGGTTTGATACATGTTGCGTGATTAGAAATAAATCAGTTTTGAATGATCTGCTCCGGCACGGGTCATCCATTTCACCCGAACTAATGCATTCGGGATGCTACATATTCAGTTTATGGAGAAGAATGTATTATAAATAGATCATGGAGTGAAACATTTGTCTGATACGTTATTCGCCATTTACAGATGAGATGAAGTGCCAATCTTTACACGCTATCGGTGGGCCTTCTGGTCTTCAATGAAAAGGCTGTAAATTGGAGGGGAAAAGTGTGAAAAGCAGAAGAGAAATTGCAAATGAATATCCTCAGAGCGCTCTTTGATAACTAGGGTTACCTTTAGGTATTTGTCATTGATTGACAGGACATTAATCTACTGGAAATTCTTACCCAGCACACGAGTGGTAATTGGACAATTGTTACATGTGACAAGCTGTCTGTTTGGACTCTTTCACACATTCGGACAATTGAGCCAATTTCCTATAATTGTTGTGATCAAATATGATCATCGTCACCAAAAAAATAACATTTTTTTTTAACACATAACGGGCGGCTGCCAGAGTGAAGTGTTAATGAGGACACCAAGTTTGTTGTCAGCCTTAATGAACTCATTCAGGGTCGCTGGAGTCCTTGAGAACAGACTATTCACATTAGCTTTAGAGAATCATATACAAAGTATAGCAGTGGAGCTGGTATCGTATGGTTATAAATGTGGAAAAGTATGAAGGAGAAGCGTTTTCTCATTTATTTATTCTCATTTATATATATATCTGTTAATTAAATATGTATGTTGAGTAATGTAGTCAACCATAGCTTTTCTGCCCTGGCTCCTTGGTACATTAAACATATAATCAAAGTTTTAAAAAGCAGTCAGGACACATTGGTGCTACAAGGTAATGCAAGAAGTTTGACATGTGAACACTTATTTTACTGATGATATTTTAATTCATCTATTTATTTATGCATTTATGTTGCTGTACTTTAGTATTTTGAACAGTCACACGAGGACGCCACTTTGATATAGCCTATGACAAGTTCAGTTTGTTCTTGCCTTGGCCCCCTGAGGGCGTTTTGTGCAAATAAACCTGTTTTCTCTCTGTATAATGTATGGTGGCACAAAAGTGCCAACTAAAATTTTTTCTCTCTCCATAAAAATGCGAAGTCCAAAATAAGAAAACAGGACAGCGAAATATAGTGGCACAAAAGTGCCAACTAATTTTTTTTCTCTCTCTCCATAAGAATGCAAAGGCGAAAATACGACAGAAATTATGTCGTGTTTCCTCACTCGCATTTTCGTGTTTTCGCATTAGCGTTTTCTCGGTTTACTGTTTTCTTTTCTTGATCAAAAATGTCCCAACTTGATAAAGGAAGTATTGAAATTTTCAGAATTTCACGTAAAAGTTTTTTTCAAGGTGAGTTTTATGTTATTATATTATGTATGTTACCTAACGGAATTAATCTACTGAACACTTTAACTTTATAGTTTGTAACTGTATTTTACGAATGGATTCAAAGGAAATGTATGGACGCACCAAATAACCCCGTTTTATTGGTGCCCCTGTTGTAACGGAGTAGTTATTATTATTATTATTATTATTATTATTATTATTATTATTATTATTATTATTATTATTATTATTATTATTATTATTATTATTATTATTACTATACCTCGCTTATACTAACCTGAACTGCTTGGCAGACGGCCATGATACCAAGATCGAGCGAACAGGTAAAACTGGTATTAGAAAGCACACTTTTATACATGTTGTATTTGTAGTAGTATTTACGGTTGATATTAGATTTTGATCCTTGAACTAAACTCTGTACACAAGCTAACAAGCATACAAGTAAACAAACAAATAAACTTAAATCGTTCGTTGAAAAAAAAGGGTTCTCAATAGAGTGTTTTGACATAATACTTTTACCTGATCATGTCATGCCATATGAAAAAAAAAATGCATTCACTAGTTGTTGCTGGAACAAGGTGTGCAGGATGCACCGAAACGTGTCCGTGAATTTCACTGACATAAGTCCCAGAACGCCGGTTTGGTGATTGATCACTTAAAAGATTGCTATTTGATAGTTTTCATTGTAATACACAATTGAGGTCTTTGTGGCAGAGTTTTCTTTTCTACACGATGAAGTCCAGCAAGCATGTTTTAAGGTACATTTTTGCATGTGATTAAAGTGCATGCCCTAATATGTAGTTCTGTAGTTCTAAATCATTGCATACATAAACGTCCTTATTTCATTTTAAGAACATATCATATTCACCAAATTTGAATTTAAAAGGATACGTGTAGGCTTTTTTAACCTCTGTGTAAAAAATGGGTCATCAGTGGGGAACCAGCGCAAGACTTGTTTCAGTGCCATTTATCCCAAAATATTATATTCATGTAATCTTCGTTATTTTTGTGTTTTACATATTACAGTCACATGAATGTGATATGAGATAGTAACAAAATGATGGCTAACTAATGATAAGAGATTTTGTGTTTCATATATACAAGGATGTGATGTGAAATAGTGAAAATATGATTGATAACTTAATTAGGTCTATATGTTTCCTTGTACACGTTTTGCAATTTGCTTGTATACATTTATTTGAAGTTATCGCGAATAATCTTCCGTACACTGTCATGATGTACGATTAAATACCTAGGAAAATGCACGAGTCTTATATTTCTTTGTAAAAACATAAATCACAATTGTTTTTCAAACATGAATCGAAAGTCTATTTTACATTTTGCTCGTATATATATATATATATATATATATATATATATATATATATATATATATATATATATATATATATATATATATATATGCATGCATGCATGCGTGCGTGCGTGCGTGTGTGTGTGTGTGTGTGTGTGTGTGTGTGTGTGTGCATCTTAACGACTTCGATATTTCCGTATCAACATTCAGATGTGATCAGATATCTTGTTACATACTGTAAACTCCATCCGGTAAAGCAAGTTAAAGTTATTAAACTTTATATCATGGCTACACACCAGAAGGATGTAAATATTCTTGTCATCATAATATGGACACAATAACTATATTTTTGGCTACACAGACTTCCTCATTGGACTGCCAGATTGTTGTATAAAAAAAGCATGATTATTATTTTTATCACTTAGTGGATCACGTAACTTTGATACTCTCAACACTGCCTGGCAATTGTTGGGACAGAAAACCGCACATTGCCATAAAATGTCTTCCATGCGTTTATTGGAGTGAAATACACCACCTGGTCATTAGGCAGTTTGCATTTTATTTATGCTTTTCTAAATATCTTAAAACCCACTCTATTTCATTGTGGGGTCCCATTTTTAAATTCGAAAGAAAAAGTCATACAGTACTGCAATCCTTAGGGTAGATCCAGGAATATTTGTTCTTTTGCATTGGCACGGTGTGGTGCGATTGGAATGCATATGGGGCATATGGTAAAACGCGGAACGGAACTGCCGCAACCACTCGTTCCGACCATGTTCGAGGTGGGTGGGTGAGGGCATCCAGGTCGGAACCTGCTGTCCTTATATCATATGCATTTCTCCGGCCTCTTTCACCTTCCCAGACCTAGTTGACACTTTTATCTTTCTTGCCTGGTAATACTATTAGCTTTTTAGGATGGTTCCACAGCACCTGATACAAGTCTACTGCAATAGACCAGTTCATAGGACTCCGGTTTTTTCGGTTCACTTCGGGAAGCGCTCCATGCTTTTTTATGTCTGGTTGTCCATCCAGACATTTTGTTTTTTTAAGAAATCTTTTTTCTTTCTTACCTTCTTTACGACCAAATTTATCCTGAGTTTTTCTCGGCCGCTATTTTTCCGAAAACCACAACCTTGCCATGGTGACTGAGCAACCAATGAAATTGTGCACTTGGTTTCGAATAGTCATGATGTTTGAAATTATGCAAATGAGGGGCAACTAAAATTTTAAAAGCTCATATCTTCCAAATTATTGCAGACTGACAAAAAATTTCAATGTGCATGTTTAGGTTTGTGGCACCTGCCAATAAAAAGGACTGTAAATGAAAGTTGTGGAATTTCAAATTCTGCTAATTATGGGCATTGAAAAATTCAAAAGTTGATTATCTCCAAAACTATTCTAGATAGAGTAGCCGTTCCAACTTCAAATTATAGGCTTGTGGCAAAGCCGCATCCAATGAACTATAAACCAAAGTCGTAGGCTTTTAATATATGTAAATTAGGTGAATATTGAAAATTCAAATTTTGAATCGTTTGAAAATATTATGGATAGTGGTGTCATTCGAACCTCAAATTAAAGGTTTGTAACATAGCCGAATCTAATGAACCATATACAAAATTATAAAATTTTAATTGACGCAAATAAGGTGAATACACAAAATTTAAATCTTTTTGAATAACTTCAAAATTATCATAGAAAGAGGTGTCATCCTAACTTCAATTTAAAGGTTTGTAACATAGACGCATCCAATAAAACAAAACTGTAAAATTTTAATTCATGCAAATTAATTGAATACACAAAATTCAAATCTTAAACAACATCAAAACTATTATATATAGAGGTGCTATCCCAGTTCAATTTGTAGGCTTGGGACATAGCCGCATCTTATGAACCATGAACCACGTTGCAGAATTTTAATTTATACAAATTAGATGAATACACAAAATTTAAATCTTGTTTAGCTTCAAAACTCTCATAGAGGTGCCATTTCAAATTCACTCTGTATGTTTGTGGCATAGGTGCATCCAATGAACCATAAACCAAGTTTGTAGGATTTCAATTTATGCGAGTAAGGCTAATACACAAAATCTAAATCTTCAATAACTTCAAAACTATTTTACCTAAAGGTACCACTGCAACTTCAATCAGTAGTTTGGGACAAAGGTGCATCCTATGTACCATGAACCAAAGTTATGGACCTTTAATTGATTCAAATAATGCAATACACAAAATTTAAATCTTGAATAGCTTCATAACTGCTGTAGATAATGGTGTCATTCAAAAACTTCAGTTTATAAGTTTGTGACATAGCCACATCCAATAAACCTAGAACCAAAGCATTTTAATTTATATAGAACCAAAGTTGTAGCATTTTAATTTATACAAATTAGGCCCATACACAAAATTTAGATTATGTTGAAAAATGGCAAAGTGTAACTTTTCAAACTGTTCTCATTTTGAAGGCACCCACACAGATTTGCTGTGAAGCAAATCTTCTTTTCTAGTTTACTTTTTGTGCTCCACCACGCAGGCCAGATTACACGTGGAAGGATCACGAAGTAAAACACAGAAAGTGCGTTGGTTTAATGAAAAATCAAACTGTCAGCAAACTAAAAATGCACGTTCACCACTGATGGGATATTTTAGGTAAAAGATTTGCACTGTTAAGCTTAATACATGCTGTAATCACTAGCGTTAGCTGTTGCATCCGTTGTGAATATACGAAGGCGTGGATCAGACTCGGCCACTTCCTGATTGAATAATCCGGCCAACAATGGAATGCATAATTAATTAGGGTCCGGAAATTTCGGTAAAAGTCTGTAACAACAGGTCTAGTATGAGTACAATAAAATCTCTTGAAGTACTGATCTAACAGTGTTCAATACTAGAGAAATTCTTAGAGCACCAATATAAACAAGAATAGAAGTGCTTCACAGCAAATCTGACTGGGTGCATTCAAAATGAGACCAGTTTGAAATGCCCCACTTTGCCATTGTTCAACATAATCTAAATTTTGTGTATTAGCCTATTTTTTTATAAAGTAAAAACTTTGGTTCTTGGTTCATTGGATGTGGCGATGTCACAAACTTAGACAATAAAGTTTGAATGAGACTACTACTATGTGTACTAGTTTTGAAGCTATTCAAATTTTTAATTTTGTGCATTCGCCTAATTTGCAAAAATTAAAATCCTACAACTTTGGTTCATGGTTCATTGGATGCGGCTTTGCCACAAACCTATACATTGAAGTTGAAATGGCATGTCTATGTATAATAGTTTTGGAGATATTCAACTTTGAAACTTTTCAAAGCCCCTTATTAGAATTTTTTGAAATTCTACTTAATTGAAACTGTCCACTATATCGGCAGGTGTCACAAACCTGTATAAGCACATTGACATTTTGAGTATCTGCAATATTTTGGAAGATATGGTGCTTTACAAATTTTAATTGCCCCAAAATTTGCATACTTGTAAACATCATGACTATTCAAAATGAGATGCACAGTTTCACTGGTTAGGTCAGTCACCATAGCAAGTTTGGTGCTTTTTGGGAATATAGTGCTTGAAAAAATCTCCAGACCAACTTGGTTGTAAAGAAGAAAGAAAGAAAAAAAGAAAGAAAGAAAGAAAGAAAGGAAGAAAGAAAGAAAGAAAGGAAGGAAGGAAGGTAGGAAGGAAAGAGAGAGAAAGAGAGAAAATTCCAGTGTTTACTAATACTGTTAAACCTCTCGAAAGTGGTCACCCTTGGAACCAGAGAAAAGTCATCCATGGGACCAGAGAGAAGGACCCACTCTTGAGAAGGTCATCCCTTCTGGGCAGTATGGATGAGTATGTGTGCATGTATATGTACATTATTCATATATGCACATATATATGTACACTTAGTTGAGCATTTTTTTCTAATTACAGATTTCTAATTCAGATCTGCTTTGGAAGACACCTGTGTAACAACTTGCCTAAGGTAAACTGCATATTAGTATCTGTACATGACATAATTGCAAAATTTTATATTACTCCCATTTCCATGAAATTTGGCAAGAGGCTTTGTGCTTTTTCAAACAATTCATTGCGTTTATCCACGAAAACTATGCATTCTATAAAAAAGTGAGGCCTGTCGTCTACAACTCCGAGATAACACCGTACATAGTAGCGGCAATAGGAAGTTTAGGTTTGAGGTTCGGCACGGCGTCCAAGTTCTATTTTGTGAGAGCTCAATCTAAGTCTGGCAATGCACTGAATGCATGTAACGCTAGGTACAATTTGTATGCATGATTCTAAGCGAAATTCCTTTTGAAAACTTCATATAATTGTAGCTTTTTGTCATCTTCTAGGGAGTGACGCATAGGTTCACACTTTTGGATATAATCCCTGTACAATTATTCTTTTAATTTTTTTATAAAGGTAAAATCGTCTTCCACAAGGTGAGAATACCAGAAAGAAATGAGCTTGGCTGAAGAAAGAATTTCAGTACCGTTGTACACCAATTTGTTTGTGCTGCATGCTACATCTCGAGTAGCATATTCTATGCTGATTTCAATACATGTTCAGATGGCAGTGTTAAGATATACAACCAATATTTAATTAATCTGACCTGCTGTCTGATGAATAAGGGGAATCTATCTGTATCCATGTAAACACCTAGGGTTGGTGTTTCCTGTCTTACACCCAACCTTCTGTTCAGAAAACTTCATAGTATACTTTCAATCACATCACATGGTCTGACAGAGGTCCAGACTTCACAACCATATTCCAGAATAGGAAGAATTTGGGCATCAAATAATTTAAACATGCATGATGGGGTAGGCTTGCCCAGTGATCCATAATACATTTTTAGGCAGCAGAATATTGCTCGATTTGCCTGCTCAGCGAGATATACATGTGTTGACTGTAAGACCTGTGTTTTGTTTGAATCAGAGATTATGCCCAAGTATTTATATTGTGAGACAGTTTTCAACAACTGGTCACTGAAGTAAATACACAGCATATGTTTACGTTTATAAAACACCATAATTCTTGTTTTGGGCAAACTAACTATAAAATGCCATTTTTGACAGTAGTTCTTCAATTGGTTTACCTGGTATTGAAGGCCAGCATCCGTGTCAGAGAAAAGCACCAAATCATCAGCATATGATAAGTAGCACAGCAATTCATCTAAAAATATACCTACTGCGTCTGTGAAGTGGTCTCTAATATCAGACAGGCACTCATTGAACAGTTTTGGGGGAGATAATTCCACTTTGGAGTACCCCATGTGAGCAATTCATACTTTTGCTTAGAAAGCCCTGCCATTTTATCTTGCCCTTAGATTTACCAAACATATTCCTCAAGACAGTTAAATAATTTACAGATATACCTTTTTCTGTCGGAGTTTATAAAAGAAAGCACCGCTGTCATCATAATCAAACGCTTCGGTAAAAATCGACAAAGCATACATACAAATGTTTCCCATGGAATGAGGCATACAAGAATAAAAGCATAAGTACTTGTTCTTTTGTTCTGACAGAAACCACCTTGGAACATATCATCATCTTCAGACATATTATTCTTCGATATCAGTGGACCATTAAGTATAGATTCAAAAGGTTTGCCAATGAGACGAGTACAGTAATTTTTCCTGTAATTAGCAGGGTCTGCCTTGTTACCAGATTTGTGAAGCGGATTAATTATGCCTTCTGACCACTGAACAGGGAAATTAGCACACTTAAGGTTGAAATTGTAAAGACACACAAGTGGGCAAGTCAGGAGAGACTCTGCATATTTTAGAAATTCGGCACCAATTCTATCTCTACCTGGTGCTTTATGGGTTTTAAGATTTCTTAGATGTGTTTTTAATTCACTTTCAGTTATAAAAGAATTAAGAATTTCTCGTTCTATTAAGATTTTTTGAAGATCTGATTCGTCATGTATATCATCCAAATTAGCATTTCTGATATCCACCATCAATTGTAAATCAAACTACTCTATAGCAGGTGGGGAAGCAGACTCTGAAAAAAATGATAACATTTTTGTAAATCTATTTCATTGTTAGCTTTCTTGTTTGATAAACCTTTCAGTAAACGCCAATAGTCGCTAGGGTTGTTGGAACGCAAGGTTTCGAGCTTAAGCCTTACTTTATACATCTATTGTCTGCGTTTTTTCTGCACCGCTTGTTTATAGTCTATTTGTAACTGGTTAAATTTCGAGTGGTTATTTTGTCAGATGAGTCATTACATTTTACAAAACCATATGCTTGAGCTTTTGAAGCCTTACATTCACTGTCAAACCGGCGATTTGATATTAAGTTTGTTTTGGAGTGCAAATTGCATTCCTGGAATGCATTTTTGATAACATTGCCCAGCAATCTATAAAATCCAGCACAGACATCTTCCACTGTTTTTGCAGGGGAAAGCATACTTCAGAAATCCGCCAGTTTATTTTTAAAGCAACATTGGTAGTCAATTCTTCGTAGTACTGAAAACACACGTAGAATCCAATTTATAATAACTGAACCTACAATGTATTACCTTCAATCTCAGTTGTCCTCACTGAAGGCCTACATTTAGGTCCAAATTTCAAATTAAAAACAACGGGACAGTGATCAGATTATACTCTAAGCGGTTCGATCTCAAAGTTAGATACATAGTTGAGACATGAACGACTAGATATGATATTCAACAACACTTCGTCCACGAGGGGTAAAACGAGTGAACTTCCCTATACCTTTTTGTAGGTCAAACCGACCATTACATATAATCAAGTTTGCAGATTTATATGAATTTAGCAATTCTTTTCCATATTTGTTCATCTTCTCTCTGACTTGGGATATTCTAGGAGAAATATTCTTGTCACATGGACGAGAAGTATGAGTGACAGGACAGGAATGACAATGGATTAAAATAGATCTTAAATGTCTATTGTCGCTCTCAAATCTTGTCAAAAACATCTTAAACATAATGAGTTATGATGACAATATCCTATTGCATTTTTTCTTATTCATGTGATAAGCTGCAAATATCTATATAACTCTGCCAAAGTCAGCATGTATTAGAATTATAAAATATATTGATATTCATTCAGTGAATGATTGTGGCTTGAACAACTCAATCGATCCCTATTATATATATAAATATATATATATATATATATATATATATATATATATATATATATATAGAGAGAGAGAGAGAGAGAGAGAGAGAGAGAGAGAGAGAGAGAGAGAGATAGAGACAGAGAGACAGAGACCGAGAGACAGAGACGGAGAGACAGACAGAGAGACAGAGAGAGAGAGAGAGAGAGAGAGAGAGAGAGAGAGAGAGAGAGAGAGCTGTTTTAAGATCACCTGCCATAATATACATTGCATGCCTACTTTCGTCTAGTATAGGGCCGACACATACGTAATGGAACCTGCTACATGTGGTCAGCCATTCAGGCAAGAAAAAGTGACCACATACAGAGCAGGGACCACTGTGTGTGTGTGTGTGTGTGTGTGTGTGTGTGTGTGTGTGTGTGTGTGTGTGTGTGTGTGTGTTACATCCCTTAAGACGTTTCCCATTCCCCTCCAAAAAAAGAGAAAAAGGAAAAGAACAGAAAAAATTCACATAGAACCAATCAAGCCACCGAATCGTGTGTGTGCAGTCTGTGCACCGAGGGGCACAAGGGGTAAATCGTTGCAGAGAGAGAGAGAGAGAGAGAGAGAGAGAGAGAGAGAGAGAGAGAGAGAGAGAGAGAGAGAGAGAGAGAGAGAGAGAGAGAGAGAGAGAGAGAGAGAGAGAGAGAGACTTGTACATGACAGTCCCAGCCCTTTTCTATTTGTTCAAAAAATGTATATTGCCATTTTTTCATGTTATTCCCCGTGCAGTCAGACATGTTTTTTTTACTTTCTATGTAAACAAGGAGAAGAATTTGAAATAAGCCTCCAACTAATTTTTAAATCCTCTTTTTATCCCTTGCCCCCTTTAGAGAAGTAAACCATATCAAAAACAGACGGAGAGAAAGAGAGATGTCGTTTTGTATGCAAGTTCCATGCTGCATACACTATGCCAGATGGGCGGTCTTCATAGATCATGATCATGACGAGATGACAACTGAGATACGTGTCCTGTTGATGATAAACAAACGTCAATCCCAGCATATACTAGAATTTTAAAAAATGAAAAAAAACACCCTATATGTGTTGAGAATCCATTAGTTTCAACGTTGTATTAGTGATAATACTGTGCATTGCCACATGTGAATAACCAACTCTATTCGTTTCCTAGATCAGACACAGAGGCTAATAGTACACAATGACCGAGGTGATGATGTTACTGTTTGGACGCATGGGTAATTAAAGTGCGTGTTTCAACACACACTTTTCTGTTCTTTCTTTCTTTCTCTCTTTACCAGCTAATTTGTCCGACACTTTTTTTCGGACAATATTATATCATGATGTAATACATCAGCTCGGGATGTTTGTATTGGAAATGCAAACATGGTGCCGCCAGTTAGCAGAATGACTTGTCCGGGGATTGATGGCACCGAAACAAGTCTTGCGCTTGTTCCCCGCTGATGACCCGATTTTTTAAAGGCTAATAATGCCTAAAACTTTCTTCTAAATTTCAAATTTTATGAATATGATTTGTTCCTTTCATAAATTAATTTGCTATTATGATTTAGAACAATACAGTTTTTCAGTGAATGGTACGAAATAGGACTTTGCTCTTAGAATATCGGATTTCATCATGGGCTTACAGAATTAGGTTTGTTAAGTTTCTCTTTGTATTAAATAGAAACTCCAAACTTTGCATGACTGTACCTCCATACAAGAAGTTTGACCGTCTTATACACAGGAATGAAGATGTTTAAAATTATGCAAATTAGGGGCATTTGAAATTTTAAATCTTGAATATCTTCAAAAGTACACTAGATAGAGATGTCATTCCAACTTCTAGTACGGGGTTATTGACCATTGCATATCTAATGAATTTGAAACAAAAGTTATAGCAATTTAAATTATGCTTAATCAGCATCTCAAATTTTAAAACTTTAATATCTTCAAAACTATTATAGATAGAGATGTCATTTTAACTTCCACTAGGGGGTTACTGACCATTGTGCATGTAATGAATCTAAAGCAAAAGTTATAGCAATTTCTATTATGCTAATTAACAGCATTTCATAGTTTAAAACTTGAATATCTTCAAAACTATTATAGATAGAGAAGTCATTTCAACTTCTACTAGGGGGTAGTTGGCCATTGCAAATGTAATGAATCTAAAACAAAAGTTGTAGCAATTTACATTATGCTAATTAGCAGTGTTCGAAAGTTTTCAATCTTGAATATCTTCAACGATATAATAGATAGAGGTGTCTTTCCAACTTCTACTAGGGGGGTGGTGACCATTGCGCACAGAATGAATTAAAAATAAAAGTAGCAATTTAAATTATCATAAATAGCACCATTAGAAATTTTAAATCTTGAATAACTTCAAAGTTATAATAGATAGAGATGCCATTCCAACTCCTACTCCTGTGTTATGGAATAGTTGTACATTGCCATACCAATATGTTTTAAAGGCACACACACTGATTTGCTATGCAGCAAATAAAAATCTCCTGGTTGTTTCTTGCATGCCAAGGCGAACTCTGTTTGTTTACATTATTGATCTTACAGTGCGACACGCATTTCAATCGCCATTTAGCAATAACGCAAAGTAAGTCTGTTTTGCAGGCAAGAAAGTTTCCAATTCCCTCAACACGGAATTGGGAAAGGGATGGGGCAATTAGGGCAGAGTTCAGTATTCGTGGCTTTGGCTTGGGTGTGGGTATGTAAGGTTGTCAGGAGTGTTAATTATATGCCAAGCCTATTTCACTGGTTTTTCTGCAAAGTTTGGCCTTTCTCGTGGTAAAGGGGACCATACAAACTGTCATGCTTTTCCCCGGTTGTGTCATTCATATATTAGGGCCTAATATATAATTTCATTCAGTGGAGATATGTAGGTTACAGACCACAGTTGTGATTGACTGGTTGCGCATCCCAACGGAGATAGTCCGTAATTGTGAAAATACTGTGTTTGCAGCATGCTGTAGCTTCTGTTTAAATAAAGTTAGCTAAGTCAGGTTTGCTGCATCGCAGAGTTGCTTCATTGGTGGCCATATAGGTGCACTGTCTTCCAGGCCAGGTGGGAACTTTATGGTGGGGAAGGACAATGATGTGACCCTGGCAAGAGCACAGTTCATACACCTGTATAAAGCTGACATCCAGGTGTTGTTTCGTATTTCAATTATCACAAATTAACGAGCTGGGAATTGTATGACAAAAATCCGTCCATATTTTTCTGACATTTTTATCTGTTAAATGCCGTTCACGGAATTTCAAAATACCAAAATGCTGATTTTTTAGACTAAAAAATGCTAATATGAAAAATAGAAGGATTTATAACTGTAGTCTGTGGCCTGTAACCAGTGTTGCTTTACAAATGAAGATCTGCAATAAACTAATCGCGACACAAAACCGAATCTTCGTCACTGGGGTGCAGCGGTAACGCGACATCGCACATTATACTTGACCGATCGACCAAATAAAAAGCAGTGTGCAGAGCCACTTTGCAGACAGACTATGAAAAAGCAAAGACATGCGTCACAGCTCTATGGTACAAATTTATATGTACCTGTTAAAACAAACGTGATCTCGCAAATGTTTCTGATGTATTGTACTTTTTCTGACAAGATTCTTGGCAGCACACATGGTGTAAGCTGTAGTTTGGCATTTGCATGTGGGTGGGCTTCCGTGTAGACCTCCATGTGCATTGTTTGGAGTTACATATCTTTTAATATTGTGGTCTCCTGCTAGGGTTTCAACCCAAAAATTTCCGATAAAGTAAAATCAGATAAAAATAATCAGCTGTTAAGTTTAATGCTGTATCAGTATAATTTAAAAAGCGATGTACAATATGCACGCAAGTTTGATCTTGTACAGCCACCTCAATTATGTTTAATTTTGTTCCTTAAATTCCTTCAACATATAAAATCATAAATGCTGCACAAACTTCGTTGATATGATACCAATACTTGATGTAATATTCTGCCCGATGATAGATTCCTATAAGCGAGTGCACTTTTATCACATGCAGAAATGTAGCTCAACACATGCTTGGTGGACTTTATCGTGTAGAAAAGCAAAAAAAAAAAAAAAAAAAAAAAAAAAAACCCGGCTACAAAGAGCTCAATTATGTATTACAATGAAAACTATCAAATAGCAATATTTTCAAGTGATCAACCACCGGACCGGAGTTCTGGGAGTAATGCCAATGAAATTCGCGGACACGTTTCGGTGCGTCATGCACACCTTGTTCCAGCAACAAATAGTGATTGCATTTTTTTTTCATATGACATGACATATTGGGGTAAATATGATGACTTTTATGTCAAAACACTGTATTAAAGACCCATTTTTTCAACAAAGGATTATTTTTCCATACGAACACTACCTATGAAGGACTTGTCCTCTTGGTCCTTGGCGCTGATAATTTTGTAAACAGGATTTCCATGAATCAACATGAATTTCCTCAAACATCACTGGCTTTAAGTTTATTTGTTTGTTTACTTATATGCTTGTTGGCTTGTATACAGAGTTTAGTTCAAGGACCAAAGTCTAATATTTACCGTAAATATTGTCATTAATGCAACATGTATTAAAACGTGTTTCGAATGACAGTTTAACCTGTTCGATCAATCTTGGCCGTCCGCTAAGCAGTTCTGGTTAATATTAGCGAAATATAATAATAATAATAATAATAATAATAATAATAATAATAATAATAATAATAATAATAATAATAATAATAATAATAATAATAATAATACTTCTACTACTTAAAATAATAATAATAATAATAATAATAATAATAATAATAATAATAATAATAATAATAATAATAATAATAATAATAATTACGAGATATAATAATAACAAAAACAAAAACAGTGTATTTGGAAAACTACCCCGTTGCAACAGGGTCAGCAGTCAAGCGGGGCTATTTCATGGTGCGTCCATACATTTTCTTTGAATTCATGTGTGAAATACAAGTGTAAACCATAAAAGTTAAAGTGTTCAGTAGATTAATTCCCGTTATGTAGCATAAATGATGTACATACATGCATGATGTAATAATATAAACCTCATCTAGAAAAAAAAACATGCACGTGAAATTCTGAAAAATCTCAAATTACTTCCATTATCAAGTTGTGACATTTTTGATCAAAGAGAGAAAACAGTAAACAAGAAAACGAGAAAACGCTAATACGAAAACAGGAAAAGGCTAGTGCGAAAAAACGACATAATTTCTGTCGTATTTTCGCGGTTGTGTTTTTGCATTTTCGTCCTCGTGTTTTATATTTTAGTGTTGTCGCATTCGTGTTTTTAGTTTTCGACCAAGGGAAGAAAACAGTTAAACAAGAAAACGGGAAAACGCTAAGACGAAAACACGAAAATGAGAGTGCGAAAACGCAACATAATTTCTGTCGTATTTTCGCCGTTGTGTTTTCGCATTTCGCCTTGGTGTTTTTTTTCGCTGTTCTGTTTTCTTATTTTCTTGTTTTTGCTTTCGCATTTTTATGGAGAAAGAAAAATGTTTTAGTTGGCACTGTCTGCCAGCATAATAATGTCATATATTACGGATGCTCATTGGTGTCAACCTAATCTCTCATTTTTTTATTGTCGTAACCACATTTTTTTTCTTATAACAAAAAAAAATTGTTATCCCTTAAAAAAACGAAATGCTGGGATCATGCTGGATATTGCTGGGCGTGGTGGAAAATGCTGGAAAAACATCTGTCATAATCCAGCATTTTCTGCCAAGCATTCAGGAATATCTAGCATATTTCCCAGCCAGTTCCAACAAAATTTCGCTGGATTATGTTGGGATTTAAACAAATCCCGACCAAATCCAGCAAAATACTTGAGATTTATTTTTAAAAATGCTAGCTAGCTTAGTTGCACTTGAATTTTCAAAATGCGCAGCATTCTTAATGGCAAAGATCTTTTCAGGAATCTGCTGGAAGTGTACCAGCAACAACCAGCAATCACTCTATGTCCGACTGTATAATTTAATTGGGCATCTGGTCCAGCCGATTCCATCGTGTAAGTTTACATCTGCAAGTTTGCAAACTTGTATGCTGGAATCGGCTGGACCAGGTGCCAGTGAGTTGGGAATGCTGGAACCTGTATGCATGCTGCTGGTTTGCAGCAATCTCCTTGGAAGGATGGACTTTGGTAGTTGACTTGAATGCTGGAATCTACTAGAAATTGGCCAGCAAAATCCAGTGATGGTAGACAATACTGGATTTTTGCTGGAATAACACCAGCAAAATCCAGCAAGAGCAGACAATGCTGGATTTTGCTGGGATTCAACCATATCCGAGCAAATTTAGCACGTTAACTGGTATGCTGGAATTTGCATCGAGAGTGCTGGAATCGTGCAAACAAAATCCAGCAACATGAAGACAATGCTGAATTTTGCTGGGATTTTTTCACATCCCAGCAAATTTATGGTATGCTGAAGTTTGCTGGAATTGTGCCAGTATTATCAAGCAAGCGTGAAAAATGCTGGATTTTACCATATCCCAGCAAATTCCAGCATGTCAATGTATGCTGAAATTTGCTGCAATTGTGCCAGCGACATCCAGCAAGCTTACAGACGCGATGGATTTAATGAAATCCCATCGTGCTAGCCTGTATATGCCGTATTCATGGTGGAATCTGCTGGAAGTGCTGGAACCTGCTGGCTACATTGCAATCCACTGGATTTATGCTGGAATCTGTTAGACCCTAGGCTTGTGCCAGTAAGATTGGCATGTTGGAATCTGCTGGGATTGCTGGAACTTGCAGGACCCTTTCTTCACAACTGCACATGCTCAAATATGTTACTTCCAAAAAAAAAAGAGTCACTTTATGACAAATATAATGACAAATGAGGTATATATGAAAGTTCCAGGCCCAGCACCACATTATTAATGTACTGTCAGAAGTGTAACATTTAAAAAATAATAATGCTGCTTCCTGCAATAGATGATGCACCCAATAAGGACAAAATATGCCCTCATTCATACATTAACTAAATAAAGGACCAAAAACTGAACTTTTTGTTTATGTTACAACAATATTTAAAAATATATATACAGGGCATCACAACACACAGATCGATGTGTTTGTACGAGAACCAGTGATAGCTTAAAGATTATCAATCTTTCCAATCTTTACTCGGTTTGGACACCTACATGCCATAAAACTGTACAGTCAGAAAACACTAAATTGCAATAATGGAACCAAAGAATATAATTATACAATTGATTACATGGCTTGTCATGAAAAATAATTCAGCTGTTATAGTTTGTCAGGAATGTAACACAATTCTCCAAAATGACTTGCTTGCATTTCCTACCTTATGAAACAAATGAGTGAAGGTTGTGCTCTATAAAGTTTGGACATTCATTTTACTTGGCGTGGGGATTAAATCATCATGTTGGCATCCATTTAGAATGTAAGTCACAAAGGATCCCGTCATGAAACTCCCTTTCTATAAACTAGTATTAACATGAAATTGATAAAAATATTCCCATTTTTGGGTAATTTGTTATGCAAAATAGCAATACATCTATCTCATAATTAGAACATATTTGGTTTTATGAGTAATACAAAACTACATATATTTATCCAGAATTTTGATCCATAGTATTACAAAAAAAAAAAATAATAATAATAAGAGGACTGTGCCAGTACTGTGCTGAGCTGACATGTATTTACATATGTACATATACAATTGCGATTTTTTAAGATTTGCCATAAAAAAAAAAAAAAGAAATTCATAAAAACATCCAAAAATCAGTGGAGCTAAACTGTTTGAACAGAACTGGTTGAGACCCACCCACATTACCACCAACTTTGAAGTCAATCTGACAGACGGTTTCAGAGAAGAAATAAAAATGTGAATAAGTATTAGAATGGCCATTGACTTAAATAGTAATTAATAGGGAAGGTGTATTTACCGACAAATACCCAATTTGAGGAAATTGTTCAAAATCAGGAATCCGCAGCAATCCCACTTAGTGAAGAACTTTGTTTGGCCCTTCCTCAAGGAGCATATCCACCAAGTTTCAGCTTAATCTGAGTGTTGGTTCTGGAGAAGTAAAAAATAGCAATAACACACAAAAAAATCGAAAAAATCGAAAAAAATCACAGCCGTACTTGGTGAACAAATTCAGAACTAGGTAGTGTCCCTGTGCGATGCCAAAGCAATTGGGTGAGCGGCTTTGGAGAAGAAGATTATTTAAGATTTGCCCCCCAAAGAACAACAAAATGCATAAAAAATCCAAATTAACTGGAGCGTGACCATTTGCACATACTTGGTAGAGTGCCACTCAAAGCACATCCCCACCAAGTTTGAAGTGAATTTGGCTGACGGTTTTAGGGAAGAAGTCGAAATTGTGAATTGTGCACAGACGGACGACAGACCCTGGCAAAAGATCAGCTGACTGACGAGTCAGCTGAGCTTAAAATGGGGGAAAAGTTTTAATGTGTAAATGTTTAATGTTATAACAATCACTTTGGGGCTTTTTGTGTTGATAGTTACACCCTGGTAGTTGTACTACAATATCATGGAGGCTGAGTTCAGGTGGGTTTCGCTGAGGTTTGGTGAGTTCAGGTGGGGTATGGTGAGTTTTGATGGGTTTAGGTGGGGTTTGGTGTTTAGTGTGACCCCATGAAAGGCATGATTTCATATTTTACATTTTACATTGTACATCAAATCCATCGTGATTGTACCTCTACCATACTGAGTTGCATTGGTTCATGTCAATAAAGATATTCACACTGTGTATTAATCCAGTAACGTTAAGACATGAAAGTTCATGAGTTAATAATAGTTTATTCACAAGCCATTTCCATTATGATAGCCTTGTGAATTATCCCCAGCCATTGCAGTGTCTGAACATCCACCTCTTCCCCAATACCTTGCTCGCATTGAAGGCTTGTGATGATTGCGCAGGTTTAATCACTGCCAATGTTTGATCCGACCACAAGGGAAAAACTACTAGATATTTAAATTTGTTGCCTTGCCCCATGCTTTGTTGAATTCTGCAGTCATTCAACACTGCACAACAGAACGCAGTCTTCACAATCCATAAATTCAGTTAAACAAAAATTCACGCTTTGCAAACCTTTGAGAACGAGGCTAACCAATGATCGAATATTTTGTATCTTCATTCAATATTTTGATGGGTACAAGTTCAAAGAATTTTCCAAAAATCTGGCATGGGTAATTAAAGATCCAGTCAGAAGATATATACATAAAAATTGCATACCAAAATAAAACTTTTGGGGCTAATTAATAATGCTGAAACATCAAGATTATAATTGGAACTTGAGCGAAAGTAGAGCACTTGTTCCTCCTTTTTCGCCCATGCTGCCTTCCTTCCACAGAAATCTTGACCATTGAATATCTTACCAAGATCAAGATCTATTTAAATCGTAATCTAGCAGGGCCAGCAAAAAAAAAAAAAAAAAAAAAAAAAAAAACCTAATCATTTCCTGGGTTGAGAAATGTGAAAAATCTAGCAAAACCACACTGAGGTAAGCACTTAAGAATTTGCTGGACTATAAATTGTGCCAGTAAATTTCAGCAAAATCTGAAGTCCAGCATGTTCATCAAAAACTAGGCAGTAACAACATTTAACACTGTGCTGGATTCTGCTGGGCTGTCAAAGACTCAAGATTCAAAATTTTGTATGTTATGTACGCTGAGGCCTGCAGCAAAATCCAGCATCTTTAACAAAAATCTGACATTCTAAAATTTTACAAGTTCTTTTCCCAGCGAAATCCCGCATGTTCCCAGCAATTTCCAGCATTCGAAGCAAAAACAAGAAAACACTGAAAAAAAACTAAGTCCAGGAAAATCCAGCCTGTTTCCAGCAATACCCAGCATTACCAGCAACAATGAGAATACCCTGAAAAAAAAACTAAGTTCTTTTTCTACCAAAACGCAGCATGTTTTCACCAATATCCAGCATTTGTAGCGAAACCCCGAAAATCGAGAAAAATCAAAGTCCTTTTTTCAGCAAAATGCAACGTGGTTCCAGCACTTCTCAGCAACTCCAGCAAATACCAGCAAAATCCAGCATGATCCCAGAATTTTGATTTTGTAAGGGATAAGAACTTTTTTTCTTGTTATAACAAGAAAATTTCTTGTGACTTCAACTTTTTTTTATTAAAACAAGAAAAAAATTGTTATTACGACTTTTTTTGTTATAACAAGAAATAATCTTGTTATTACAACTTTTTCGTCATTACAACATTCTTCTTGTTATAACAAGCAAAATGTTGTTATTACAACATTGTAATAACAAGACAAATTCTTGTTATTACACCTTCTTGATTGTTATAACAAGAAAACATTGCTATTTCAACTTTGTTTTCTCGTTATAACTTATTAGAGGCAGATGATCACTTCCTTGTATATTCAGCTGAGGAAGTGCTAGGCTGGATATTACCTGACTGTTGCTTTTGGAAACATTGAAAAGGTATACCATTTGCCCAGTTGAACACATTTTATTTCTCCCCTCACATTACCAAAGTACCTCCAGGTCCTAGTTCACATAAATAAATGAATCAATCAATCAATCAATCAATCAATCAATGAACCAAGA
Organism: Hermodice carunculata; assembly: GCA_964020975.1. Lineage (NCBI taxonomy): Eukaryota > Metazoa > Annelida > Polychaeta > Eunicida > Amphinomidae > Hermodice > Hermodice carunculata. The sequence goes on along the minus strand of OZ026612.1, from coordinate 3,956,524 downwards.
AACAAACAAACAAATAAATAAATAAATAAATAAATAAATAAATAAATAAATAAATAAATAAATAAATAAATAAAGTGTCCAAAGGACACGGATGCCACCACATGCATGTCATTGCCCCCATCATTATTGGAAGTAGTGTGTAATTGGTGTAAGACTCCAAACGTATTCTGAAATCTTCACATGGGTAATAAGTATATACACATAACGTTCCATATATTGATTGACATTTCTAGCAAATTCCATGGCTATACCTGAAATACTTCCTGTGCTACAGATGGCACAAGTTTGACAAAAACCAATACTCATATTCCGGCAATTGTCATTTTCACTATTTTAATTAATTGTAATCAACCGAGGATAATAACCCAAGAGACAATCAGAACACCGGGAGTACATTGTCCCATATTGATTAATCTTTCTACCAAGTTTCATATCTGTAACTCAAACACTTGGTGATAAACACGACACGTTCGACAGGAGCCAACATGTTCACTAAATATCCATTTCCGACTAAGTTCATTAATGAAATATGAACAGAAGTATATTAACCCAAGAGACAAAAGAAACCTAGGGTGCACATATTCATTAATTGAAAAATTATTCTGTTAAGTTTATTAGCCTTACGTAAAAAAAAACAACTTCCTTAGATATGCGCGACACATATCTGGCAAGTCTAACATCGAATCAATATCTTCAATAATTAATGAATTACTATCAGACAAAAATTAATCCAAGAGACAAACAAAACCCCAGGTCCACACCTTCATTAATTGACAAATGTTCGCACAATGTTTCATGGTTGTACCCCAAATGCGCTTTAGATCCATGCGACACAAATGTGACAATTTCGATGTCGGATAGACGGACAGAAAAAGACAAATTCATATGCCCCCACCCTCTCCGGGTGGGCATAAAATAGACTGATGAAACAGTTCAAATGAAGAATTTAAGGTCAAAATACAAGATTTGTTTCTCGTTCGAGCAAGAACAAAAAGTTGAAATAACAACATTTTTTCTTTAAATAACAAAAACAGTTGTAATAACAAGAATTTTTCTTGTTATAATAAAGAAAAAAGTCGAAATGACTTGATTTTTTTGGTTGCTTTAACGAAGAAAAGTTGTAATAACAAGAACTGTCTTGCAATAAGAAGAAACGAGTTGAAATAACAAGATGTTTTCTTCATATAACAAGCAGAAAGTTGTAGTAACAAGATTTTTTCTTGTTAACGAGGAAAAGTTGTAATAACAAGAATTTTCTTGTAATAACTAGAAAAAAGTTGTAGTAACAAGATTGATTCTTGTTACAACAAGAGAAAAGTAATAATAACAAGATGAAAAATGTTAAAACAGCAAGATTTTTTCTTGTTATAACAAGAATGAGAGCTGAAATAACAAGATTATTCCTTATTATGTCAAGTAGAAAAGATGAAATAACAAAATGTTTTATTGTTATAACAAGAAAAAAATTCAAAAGCAAGATTTTTTCTTGTTATTATAAGAAAAAGGTATAATAACAAGACATTTTCTTGTTATAACAAAAATAACGGTTAAGACAATTACATGTAGGTGTCTGCTCGTTATAACAAGAAAAATCTTGTTATACCAAGAAAAGAGTTGTAATGACAAGATAAAATTGTAGTAACAAAGTTTTTTCATTGTTATAGCAAGACAAAAACTTTTTTTCTTATAACATAAAAAATATGGTAATAGCAAGAAGAAAGGAGAGATGAGGTTTGAAAACCAACAAAAAATGTGGTTATAGCAAGAAGAAAAGAGAGATGAGGTTTGAAAAACAACAAAAAATGTGGTTATAACAAGAATAAGAAAAGAGATTAGGTTGACACCGATGAGCTTCCGTGAAATATAATACAGTCAAGGGAGGAGAAGTAAAATTAACTTATTATATACAAATGTAAACTGTGAACATCATTATGAAAACGAATAATATATGGTAAAACAGTGCCTGATATGCTGTGCAAAAATCATAACCAATTTAGACAGTGTCATTACCATATCCAAACCGTAGTCCTAATGAAACAAATCCAAGTCAATTCCGACCAAAGGCAATGTTCCTTGGTATGTATAGCTTAAACACATGAATTTAGAGTTCGTATTTACCCAAAAGAGATCAAAGCGTAAGTGTAAAGGTCCATAGGGTCGAAACAGCCATTTCTAGTTTTAACATGACAGACTGCAAAAGGTTTGTTTGAAATTATAGGCCTATTTCAGTAAATTGGTTTGAACAGGTGCATCATTTATGCGCATACAGGACCATACAATTTATGAAAAGGGACCAAAATTTGCAGCTCATCAGAGAACTTGTAAGCGGAGGCCCCCTAGGCCTAAAATGACCATCAACAAGAATCCAAACAACATGATTATATAATTCGATGTGTTTTAGGCATGTAGTTAAAGACATGATGTTGTTTTAAAGGAGATAAAATAAGAGTATGTCAAAAAGAAAAGTGTTTGGATTTGCCAATATGGTAAGTACAGTAGCTCTTTACCAATCACTGCAGGTAGCAAAACTCCAGGATTAAGCAGAAATTTGTTCTTATTGTTTTCAAACATCTCCGAAGAGTTAACTGACATATTTTCTTTTGGCAACTTGTCCTAGCACTGAGCGTGACAAAAGTAAAAGATCGGAATTATTTTTAACTGTTTGGAAAACATTGCTCTTTGATCGAATTATATTACATCTAGTACACAAAAGCAGCCGAAAGCCGCTAAAACTGGCGACAGTACAAGAGAGAGAAGAGGGACCCTGAAAGATGACTAGTAAAAGACAATGATGCTAGTCTGACATAAGATGTCGTTTCTCTTCTTCTGTTAATATTCATCCCAGAAGATGCATCCTACTGAACAGCACACCGGAACAATAATTACCCTTTCAATTCCTAGCAAACCTTTTTCACTATAGGCCAAATTCCGACTTTTAGGGCCAATATGAATTGATTGTTTTTGTGGTCATCGCTGTTGTTCTTATACGGAATGCGTGATTTAGATTCATTACATTTAAATTCTCTTGACCTTCCTCATTGATTAGCAGGACGCCTTCAAAAAATTCCACAGTTCATTACTCCGTAAATCTGGTGTTATTGAGTGCACATCGCCATTTAACTAGAATCTTGTCTGTACACATTAAACTTGTTACATCATGTCTGTACACATTAAACTTGTTACATCATGTCTGTACACATTAAACTTGTTACATCATGTCTGTACACATTAAACTTGTTACATCTTGTCTGTACACATTAAAGCTGTTACTGTGAAGTAATCCCTCTGCAAACAAGCATATTGCAATTTTTCCTATTTGCTTTCAAAATGTTTTAATCCATCAATTTTTGTGACTTCATGGATTTTCATAATGAAACGCCCATGATCTGTTTTCCATACTAAGTCTTTTGGAATTATACTGCAATCAGGAGGAGAGTATATCTGATGATAATATGAAAAACGTACTGATATAGGCACGCTCAGTGCATGGGTCTCTTTAATTTGGTTTTCCCAAATGCCATACGATTATTCTGTATAGCTTTCGTGCCCAGATATCAATATTAACCACAGGCAATGCCCATGAATTTGGGATGGGAAAGATCAATTGGATATATGTTGACGACTTTCAAGGTGTGCAGGTTACTCATCCACGAGTTTTTCAATTAAATCAAGTTTTTCATGTTAAAGTCGGCTGCATATATTCAAAAACAACACAAAAAGCACACTCAAAATCTATGTACGACTAAAAGGTATTTTATAAGAGGAGGCAGCAGCAAGGTGCAGGTGTCCCTTTGATTCAGCGCACAAAGTACACGACAGCTATACATAATAATTAACATATTGTTAAATAGTTCGCTTATTCTGTGCACGGAAAACGTCCTTAAAATATGAAAATGATTGGCTCGTATACATCACACACAGATACATATCCGCTGCAAGGCCAGGGACGCAACGGTATAGATATGTATTTGAAATAAGGCGAACGGCCTTCACCAAACCTTGTCACAAGTGTGTCTGGGCTAGGTTCAGAGCGAAGCCGGAATAGAATTCAGATTTAAGAAACCATCTAAAATATACTGACGGACACTGAGCCATTGTTGATTTGAAACCAATATATCACACAAGCCTGGATTCAAGCTAGTCTTTTGCATCCGGGCACAAAATTCACAAATAAAACTTTGTCTGCAAAACAGCCTAATTTCCACGTGGAGTGTAAAAAGAAACATAGCATTTAGTGTGCTTGTAATAGTTTAACGATCTTGGTACTGATTTACAATGACATAGACAAACACTTCTATAAATCGACAGATTTAGGCAAAAAGTGTTGCAAATTAAATATTCAAGGTAAGCTACAAAAAACCCTTGACCTCTTTTCTGACACAGTATATGTCCTTTGTTCTCTGTTTATATAGGTTTTTTAGCTTTCCAAAAAATGTATAATTTGTAGCAATTTTTGTTTGAATCTGTTGATTTGTGGAATCATTTGAACATGTGTTCGTGAATCAGTTCTTGGCCTTTCGGCATCTTTTTTTACTGCGAATAAACTGGCGTAGATTACCAGTCACAGTTTTTGCACATAATTGTGCATTTGATTTGATTTGTCCCCGAATATACAAAAGCAAGTCCGGGTACCACCCCGTTTTCTTAAATTCCGTTTCACCAGTTTACGGTAATCCTCTTCCGGTGAAATTCGTTCTGTATATAAGACCATGTTATCCTTTAGCCTCTGTCATTTTATTCTTTCGCGGGATAACTTCATTCATTCATTATTTAGCGTGTGGGCTTATGCAGTAAAATGATAATGCATTTTCTTACGTTTCTCGCCAATTCAGCAATCACATTTCATTTTGACCAGAGATAGTACTAACAAAAGATATATTTGGTGTATATACTTCTGCACGAGTGCTGGTTGGATACAAAGCCTGCTTTTTTATGTTTTTACACATAATAGCAAAGGAAAGCCAACTGCGCACGACCCCTGGTGACAAAAATGTATTCATTGAACACAATCAATGCTATGCTTGATTGGGATGCTGTGGCAAACCACTTTATTTTCGTGCATGATTTCTACACGAGGAAGGCATAAGTGTACAACGCGAAAGGTTCCAAACTGATCACTATGAAGTGATCATCTCAGGCATTTGGTTGAACTGACTTAAGCAAAGACCTACGCACCATGGTCACAAAGGACAAATCTAAAGAGAGCGGATAAAATCGGAACACGCTGACAGAGCACATGCTGGGCGTACGCGTGCTTTTCAGGGTCTTCACAAGTGGCTCTTCTTATTATATTAAAGGTCATTGCATACATTACAGACGTGTATAAGAGAATACGTAGTCTTATTATAGCGTTAAATGCATTAAACTTAGATTGGTAGCTGATTATTCATCCCAGTGGTGGGAACGATTCTTTCTTCTGTAATTCCAGTAGACCCACATCTGAATAAGATGTTCTCAGTATTGTCCTGAAATATTTCAATGAACGGAAATACAGGTGGATTGATATCTGTATTGTACTGAGTATCACATACAGCGCACCCTATCTATTGTGGAGACGTTTGGTCACGCACAAAAACGTCTTGATTCCTGTTTGGATCCAGGCATTACAACTGCTTGTTTGGTGTTGGCAATCGGAATTTCCGACTGCTCCGCTGTTTATAGTTGTTGAAACCTTTACAACTCAGTCTGAGCATTAACCCTCTCCACCCTGTACTACTCTTCCTTATTGATATCTTCATCTAATTGTTACCCTACCCCTCCCACTACTCCTTGTTGATATACTCACGATTGCCTAATTGTTTGACCTACCTCTCCTACTCTCCCACTACTCCTTGTTGATATCCTCACGATTGTCTAATTGTTAAAATACCTCTTCTACTCTACCACTACTCCTTGTTGATATCCATACGATTGTCTAATTGTTAACCCTCTACAAATCTGCTACTTTTCCTTTTTGACATCCTCACAAATCAGTTGGAGATTTAACCCTGTTACCTAATTTAGGTCAAAGGGCGACGCCACCTCTGGTTTTAGCCTGGTATGGGTGGACCCATCTTGGTGCTTAAAAGCATTATATGTGCGTGATATAAAAAGCGTGAACAGTTCCTGATCCCTTCCCTATGAGCGGACTTTTAAAGGGGAACAGCAGTGAAAGTTTTTACTTTTTTTAGTCATTAATGGGCATTTTAGGTGTTCATGTGACAAATTTTCAATATTATTTCTCAATTTCTGATATTGGTTCACATTTATTATATGAAACAACTCAAAAATTGTAAATTATCACCGCAGTACCCCTTTAATACAATCAAGGGAATTATGACAATTGTGGTTACAGAGCACAGTTGTGATTGGCTGTTGCGCACCCAACGGAGATAGTCCGTAATTGTGAAAATACTGTGTTTTCAGCATGCTGTAGTTTCTGTTTTAATACAGGTAGGTAAGTCAGGTTTGCTGCATCACAAAATTGCTTCATTGGTGGTCATAAAAGTACACGCTTTTCCTGGCCAGGTGGGCACTTTATGGTGGGGGAAGGACAATGATGTGACCCTGGCAAGAGCACAGTTCATACACCTGTATAAAACTAACATCGAGGTGTTGTTTCGTATTTCAGTTATCACAAATTAACGAGCTGGAAATTATATGAAAAAAGATCCATCCATGCTTTTCTGACTCTTTTATCTGTTAAATGTCGTTCACAGAATTTTAAAATACCAAAATGCTGATTGTTTTGACTGAAAAGTGCTAATATGAAAAATTGAAGGATTTATAACTGTGGTCTGTGGCCTATTAGGGATAACTCTGCATGTATTGGTGCTCACATGGTTATGTTGTTAATCTATTATCGTCCATCAAGCAAAGTTAAAAATATGAAGTCAGCACTTTTTAGCTGCCTGGACAATGTTTAGAATAAATAGAATAGAATAATTTTGATTGCAATAAACGCCCTATGCCGCCAATGCATACAGAGTGCCCTCTGTTAGGCTTGGATTTCACTAGTCTACAAATACAATACAAGAGATCAGCTGTGGTGATCCTAACAACTTTTGCATGGATGGGACATGCAAGATATGGCCCTGGGACCGCAGAACACAAGGCAAATGGTTTGGGTTATGGTATTGTGTACCTCAGGCGAGCTTATGATTTTTATATCGCCATTGAACTAGTGCCGTATCCGGATGCAGAGACGTAGTGCGTATGGAGAGAGATTGTTGGATTGTTGCACGACAACACCAAAATCGGAGCAGGCTTTGGGCAACATGGCGTTCGGGCCTCTGGAGGGATAAGTGTGACTGGAAGTTGCGATTTGGAAGGCCCCAAGAAGTGACCTGGTGACTGCACAGTGTGCAGATATTAGTAAAGTGAGACGCACCATGCGCAACAAGTACTACATACTTTGGGATGTTTATTTAGGTTACCCTCACACCTGTCAAGTTTTTCTATTCCGCGGAAACCCATTTCCAGCCCCAGAAGCGCGTTTGCCAGGTCCACGTTCCATCGAGGTGTTAGAGATGCAAGTCGACAAGTCGGTGAATCGTTATGATTCATTACGCTCTGCCGACAATGTTTTCTGAAGCCCAGTCATGAATTATTGACATGATTTCCATAAAAGCCGGTAAGTTTCAGACTTTGGTGTAAATAAAACTGCGAAAATTTCCCGGGGTGCCTAAAAAAGCAATGTCTGCGCCCGTGTGCGCATGCGCAGTAAGGGATGACGAAGAAAATCAACTTCGTTGGATCGATACTGGGTACTCTTCTGATTGGATAATTTACCGTTCTGTTACATCCTGTATTCACACGTGTTTATGGTAAGAGCTCCCTGCCGCTCACTAATAACAGGATTCACTCCAAGACATTTAACAAGTGCACAGGCCACGCCTCATTTGCTGACTGCTTGGTAGATAGATAACTTCCATAGTCCTTTGTATTTAGTGATGCCTCACAGGTTCCCCACAGGTAATCATATGTGTGTACGAGAAATTAACATTGCTAATATCATATGAATAAATTATGCTAATCCCATTAATATGAAACTTAGTAACCCTGCCTTTCAAACTTTTAATTTTGTAGTATTGTCATTGCAGGCCTACAGCCTCCATTCATATGCAGAGCTGTTTATACAAAATCATGTGAGAGTGATTTTGGGCATACCAGAAGAAATGCGCATTTTCTGTCAGTAGAACTGTCCAAATATTAGATAAAATGTATTTTTTTTTTGCTTTTTTGGTTTTGTTTTTGCTTCACCCCCCCCCCCCTTTTTCTTTTTTTTTCCTTTTTCTTTTCTTTTCTTTTTTTGCGAGACAAAGACTTACATGTATATTTGTCATTTGGCTGGGGTAAATTATTTAAAATCAGTCATGGTGACTTTGGTGAGCTGTTTGAGTTCATCAGTTATATTTTCACATAAATGAATCAATTTATATCCATAAATATGAATGCCAGCACTTATTAACTGCAGATCTTATAACTTTTACCAAACTAGTGTATATAGGTGGCAAAACATTTGAACTTACTCATACAACCACATATAATAACACGAGTTTCAGAAAGAGAAACAAGGGAAAAAATAAGTAAACTTCCATTAAACACTTGCCTGAAATCACTTATGCCTGATAATTGGATTGATAATTGGAAGCTTCTCAAATTAAAATCAGAGCACTTGTATATACAAATATGTATTTATCATATTAGAGTAACTGTACAAACTTTTGTCATTTTCTTTCACCTGTGTGCACATACACCAGTAAGCATGTCAATAAACCACAGCTAATGCAGTCTACTGCAGAAAAAAGCGTAGCACTATTGGTTTGTGGGTGCTGGATCACCCCAACTGCCCTCCTAATGTTCAAACAGTGGGCACATTGAAATTCCATACTTTTAGCAGGAAAAAAACATAATTTGCTGAATACTACTACCCTAATCGCTGACTTACTGGTCTTAAACTCTGCACTTTAATGGGCTAATAATGTTTAAACACTGAACATATTCCATTGTCTGCCATAATTCAGATTATGTCATGAAAATCCTGCCATCATGACTAGTATTAAATGCTGACTTGGTGCAGCTGATAACCCCCCCCCCCCCCACTAATGCCTCAGCAGTGATAGATGTCATATTTACGAATCTACCCGTAAATAGTAAAAAAGCACCAATTTCACCTAAAAATTAATAAAATATTAGCAATATATTCAAAATTTGGGTTGAAATTAAGGGGTGGGGCATTGTTATTTGATCTCTCATTGTAAGGGCAAGACATGCAGGAAAGTGAAAAAAAGTGTGCATCATAGCCCACTGTGTATCGTATTCATATTGAACAGAAAAGAATTGATTGGATGCAATTATATAATTTTCCTCAAAATTTTAATAAATTATTTTATTTGTCAGAAAAACGGATTTTTCAGATTGAAAGGTTGCTTGCAAAAAATTGAAATTTTCCTAAATGTCGAAGTTTGGTAATGTTAGTGTAAATCCTTTGCAGAAAACAAGTTGTGGCTTCAGTTTAACAAGTTTGAAAATTTTTGATAAGTCTATTAGGGCTGCATGTATTTGGGGCTCACATGGTCATGCTGTTATTCTATTATCGTCCATCAAGCAAGTTAAAAATGGGAAGTCAGCACTTTTTGATAGCTGCCAGGACAATAGTGCATGTACCTGAAATGCATGAGTGAACTTGAAGAACAATAGAAAGTCCTGCAAACTTTGATAAATTTGAATAAAATATATATTCCACCATTGATTGAGCATGTCAGATTTTAAGTAGGTAAAACAGTAAGTGTGAATGAACAACTTTCTTTTCAACTTTTTTTCATACAAAGTGTATCCCTGGTTTCAGTGGTCAGTTTTTAAGGAAAATGTACGTATTCCTAGTGTATTTCTTTGTAAAATACCCACACCCTTGCAGGACATCAGGCAAGGCTACTGGGGCTTGACATGTGTATTCAGTTATCAACAGTCCAAATAATCCATTGCTCTTGTATACTCACCCATTTTTTAGACTGAAAAATGCTGATATGAAAAATAAAAGGATTTATAACCGTGGTCTGTGGTCTGTGGCCTTGAGAACGGCTACTTACCCAGTTACGTGGTAAGACTGGAGTCGCCAGGCCACATCAGTGCATTCCGGGCTTTTAAACTGAGCTGAGTGCCTCTTTTTTCGTAATTATAAACGAATATTCCTGCAATTATGGCATTTGCTCATACCACTCTACATTAATATGACACAGATTTGGGTTATTAGTTGTCAGTCTGTTAGCAAGCTACCCAACGGCAGACACCAGGCAGCACCTTATATATATATATATATATCATCGAGCATATGTTTATTGGCAAAAACAACAGCTATTCCTTGTGTACCTGGCCTATGTGCCTGAACACGTTCATATCCCCTAAAGCAATTATGCACCAGATATTCAAATTGAGACACATCAATGCGTGACAGCGGGTGAATGTGATGAATGAAGCACCAAAGTAATTAAAGTTGAATCACATTCAACATGCACGGAACAATAGGGCATGTGAGTTACGCTGTTGTGCAAGGTGGCAGCACTTGTTTCCCGTGCCACATGATAGTTTTAACCAGTAAATGTAGCAAGTTTTGTTTATGCCCGAGGTGTCTCCATCTGTAATAGAAGGATACCAGAAGAGAAGTGTTTTGACTATAGGTGACATGCTCCATTATGTTCAGTATTTTATAGCTGAAAGGAGAATGCGCTGTGCGTTGGGACTGTTTTGTGCATCTACGTTTTCTGTAAAGCACATAAATCACGTTCGTCAAGAAAGCTGCTGCGAGCAAAAGGAAACTGCGTTAAAAATGGTGAAAATCAATTACCATTTGTCAAACATTTTGGGGTATCGCGTGAAAATTCAAAATATGTGTATATAATTAGCATTGGTATTTGTGAAACCTGCGGAAACGTCCGAGGAGTCTGTCAAAATGTACACATAATATGTAAACGACTGGCGCTGTGAAAAGCGAGCGCAGCTTTAATTCTTGTAGTATTGTGCATCTTTATTCTATTGTGCGCCAATCATCATTAGGCCTGTGCACTTTCCATGGTAGGAACATGGTAGAAACACAGTTCATGTACGTAAGTTGCAATAAGAGCTCGCTTGCGCTCGCTTTTAATAATTTTATCAATACTATTTTTTGGTTATCTGTTAGGTGCATTTTGCAAATATTATGGTATATCTACGCATTTATACGTCTTAGGTAAATATGTGGCCACAAGCCCATGTGGACATAAACCCTGCCATGATTGGATGAGCCAGCCGATTGATGTGACGCCCGATTCTCCCAAAAGAAAGCTGTTCACCGGGTACCAGTCTTATCTGCAGTTCTCCCCACGGACAAGCTATTACTTTTGGTCGTATCTACGGTTCTCACCACAGACAAGCTATATCAATATGTCTTATATACAGTTCTCACAGACAACAAGCTATCACTATAGGTTTTATCTACAGTTCTTACCACGGACAAGCTATTACAATAGATCTTATCCAGAGTTCTCACCGCAGACAAGGTATCACATTAGGTCTTATCTACAGTACGTACCGGGGACAAGCTATTGCAACAGGTCCTATATGCAGTTCTCACCACGGAAAAGCTGTTAGAATAGGTCTTATTAATAGTTCTTACCACGAACAAGCTTTAACAATAGGTCTTATTAACAGTTCTCAACGCGGACAAGCTATTACAATGGGTCTTATCTACAATTCTTACTGCACACAAGCTACTGCAGTAGGTCTTATCTTCAGTTCTCACCGTGGACAACCTGTATCAAATGCGTATTCTACAGTTCACTCCAGGGACATACTATTACAATAGGTCTTACCTACAGTTCTCGCCAGGGGTAGCCATTACAATAGGACTTGTCTGCAGTTCTTACTGCAGCCTATTTATTATAATATGCCTTATCTACAGCCGTTGCCCGGGGACAACATATTACCATAGGTCTAATCTATAATTCTCACTACGGAAAAGCTATTATCAAAGTTACTATCTACAGTTCTTACCGGGCACAAGCTTTTACAACAGATCGTATATACAGGTGTCACCGTGGGTAACCTATTACAATAGGTCTTATCTAAAGTTTTCGCTAGGGACAAGCAATTACAATAGGTGCTATCTCAGTTATCACGAGGGACTTAGTATTACAATAGGTTTTGTCCGCAGTTCTCACCTGGGACATGTTATTACAAGAGGCCGTATCTACAGTTTGCAGCCTAATGTTTTCTGTCGATGCGGAAATTTACATATAGGTAGACGGAAATTTACATCTGCGCACTTTTTAATGATTTGATTAGTAAAGGGTTGAATTAAAAATAACTAATATACCTCATTTACGGCTATTATGGAGGCCAGTAATGAACAACAGAGCAATATTTCTTGATATTTATTTGTGCATAACCCTATTAAGGAGCCTTACCCGTAATGTTCTTTACTTTTGAAACATATAAGAATCTGTAGGTCTATGACTTCTTGTTGAAAGAATAAGTGAAATTAGGTACACATTTTCCAAAAGAGTGCACCCTGCTGGTCACAAATACCCGACGGAGTAGTTTTATTTCCTACATGCTATCATACAGCAAAGATTAAAAGTATTTAAGGAATTTTTGGCATTTTGCATTGTCTTTTTGCGCTTATGTATCGTGCGGGAGTTGACAGGCATTTATAGCATAAAGTGGCCCATGGTGCAAATGTCCGACAGCCCCTGCAGGGTATAAAAGCGCATAAACACATTGTAAATGGAGTTTTCATTGCTCGTGCTTATATTTTTCCTGTTGTTACATGCTACAACATGAAATATGTGACTTACCTGTTCATTGTTTCGGACATCTCCGTAATAATAAAATTATTACTAGATGGCGTAAACAGACAGACATGAGAGTGCAAAAAAATATTTCACATGTTTATTAACCGTTTTTCCTTTTCTGCTTCATACATATATTACGTATAAACCAAACGTTAAAACTTTCAGCATTTTATGATTAACAAGGGGCTATTCTGATGCCTGTGTGCATCAGGTAGATGGAGTGGATTATGGCGTGGGATGCCATATGCTTTGGCTGGAGGTGGGACCTGGCGCTGGAGGAAGGAGTCATGACAGCTGTCAGATACAGGGACACTATCCTGGCTCAGCATGGTATTCCAAGAATACAGCAGTCTGCACATCTGTTCATGAATATGATGCATGGCTTCATGTTGGTTTAGTGTGTCTGGACATTCTGGAAGACCTTAATGTGAATGTCCTTTCTTAACCACCTTGCTCACCACATTCTTCTATAGAGCATCTGTGGGATCTCCTGGACACACATGTGAGACGGAGAACAAGTTTACACATGCATAACTCTATACAGCTCTTGTTGGGAGTGAAATGTCATTCCACCACACAGTATCAATAGCCCAGTGATGTCAATGCCCTGGTGTTGTGGGACAGTACAATAAGCTTATGGTAGCCACACCCGGTACTGTATTGCAAAGCTCGCTGGCAGGGTACATCACTTTGGGCGCACTCCACTCTGCAGCCACAGATTACGCACTTGTGTTTTCCTAGGATACTACTGACGACATAGAACTCTTTCATATGGTGTACCTGTGGCATTCATTGGTTATGATTACATAATTAAATTATAAGGATGAAAGCCATTTTGCCTTGCTTTTCCTGTTTAGTATATTGGCTTAAAATTGATCGATTCTGATACCAGAAGTTGTGGAATCACTCGTCAGGTGAGAAAGTTTCATAACTTCAAACATGTTCGCAAAATCAGCAAAGAGGTTGGAGATGGTAAAAAAGTTCCTGGACTAAGCATCTGCAAATAACGCACCTTTTGACAGTCTTGAGTTACAGCTGACTCTAACAGTGCACATTGACTTCGGAAAGTTATACAGATTATATGCATATGAAAACAGTTGTTAGCATGTTGTGGCTCATGGAGCTGTGGGAAAGTAAAAAAAGGTACCAGGATTCATTGCACATTGTAAAGAGGTCAAAGTGGCTATGTATTGTGGTCTTACACGCATAAACTGCACTTAATTTGCTGTTCCCATTCTGCTTATGCTAAAAACTTGACTACAAATTCCTAAATGGTCACCTTTATTATAACAAAATTGCACCACATTTGGACTGGATTTTTATGTGTCCGTATTTAGAGGATATGTGGTACACTTTATCTACTTCCAGCTGGGCAAGACTAACTCAATGCCGTCAAAGATATGGTAGCTGGATATAAATACATCAATACCAGGGTAAGATCTTGCGTAGAGAAGCAGATTGCCACCGATAAACCGTTCGTTTTAAATTATCCTGCTAATTCCTGGTGTCCCGCTGTCATCCCTGGGGCTTCATATTTTTAATTGCTACGTACTTGCGACGCTTCTGATGGGCATTTTTTTTTTTACAGACGATGACAGTTATTGCACCTTTTTTTTGATTAAAAGAAAATTAACAGCGCCTAACGGGTGTAATTGACAACTGTGACTTATGAACTTATGTGCCTCATTCAGAACAACTTACAAGAAACGCTAGAAAATAGAGCTAGAATTTGCAACAAATAACCTTTCGTATCCGGGAAAATTAGCCTGAAAGACGGGACAAAGGTTAAAAAGAGATCAAGGAAATTAGGACAGCTGTCAATTTGGCATGTCTAAGAGGTATAAAATCAGAATAGTTAAAGACGCTTTACAGGCGGCTTTGCTCCTCCAGATTTTCGGTTAAATGATGATTACGCATATTATGAGACATTACTTTCCACATACACATGTCTTGATAAAGACAATTTTATTAACGATTCCCATTAACTGGGGTAGTTTTTCCCTTGTTGCGGAAATTATTATGATAGCAGAATTTAAATACCACCCATTGAGATGCGCAATTCCGAAGGAAAATCACGAGGTATGCTTTTTTCTCAGTACCCTTAAGTAATTCAATACGCTATGAGTTCCTGAAGAACTAATGAGGATATAAAACACTTCAACTGAGCAATGTTCTGCAACCCATTTGTGATCCTGCTTAGGACGGCACAAAGCTAGTTACATGCTTTGTTCAAATGTTAGGGTGATCTTACACCAAATTATTTTTCTTGTTTATGTTGTAAAGAAATACACGTATGTCCAATTATTTAGAAGTATTAATTGCAAGACTTGTTTTCTCAAATCACTGATCTGGGTCAAATATGGTACTAAAGTTAAAAGAATCCCAGTTTTTATTTTCCAGAATGGTTGTGCTTGGGAAGTGCAAAAAATATGCTTACAGCATACCTCGTGATCATTTTCAGCCGTTGTTCATTTCAATATCAGTAAATTTTCCATTAGTTATTAAGATGAACTATGCCAGGAAAAGTATGCCACGCATACCTAGTTAGATGGCAATCGCAAAATTCCCTCAGCTGTTCACACAGTTATGAGTGGATCACATCAAGTTTATACATGTACTTTTCCTACGTTTGTATGCTGTTGAGGTGCCTACACGTTAACATCACTGATATGTCAAGTACTAAAAAGATGATATTTTTTAGCCTTTGAATCTATCGCAGTATCTAGGTTTTGGATTTGTGAAAATCCTGTATCTTACATTCCTATGTTGGTCGCCACTAGTCAAAAGTCCTGGGATAACCAAAGAAATGACATTTTCACAAAAATGCATGAGTGATTACCAGATATTTAGGTGTTACAAGCCTTAAAGCTGGAAACTTGTGCCAATTTTAGGGTTTATACAAATGTAAGGGCAAAATTTTCCAAAGCATGCAATAGAATGAAAATAGTTATGAAGTCTTAGTTAACTTGATAGCAGTATTGCTTAATTTTGTTGCCTTATTGGCATGAGAATAGAGACATCCTTTCATATGTTGATTACAATCTACATCCGTAAGTCAATAAAACCTGGCGTTAAAATTATACCTACAACTAACTCTGAAAAAGTATGAATTAAACTGAGCCAAGCATACTTCCAATTACCAAAAGATAATTACATCGCTTTTGTGTGCATAGGTCCATGCTACTCCTCGCCCAGTAAAAATCGTGAAGACATACTTGCATTATTGGACAAAGATATAGCAAAATGCTCTGCAATTTGAGAATGCTTAGTCTGTGGCGACTTTAACGCCTGTACTGGGGAAGAATGGGATTTTATCTCCCAGGGCTCCAATAAGCACTTGCCCCTTCCAGACTGGTACAAAGTAGACACGCACTCAGACAGAAACAATATGGATAAAGCTCCAGTTGACTTGTAGGGAAAAAAGTTATTAGAAGTTTGCAGAGTCTCTGGTTTTAGGATAGCCAATGGTAGAACTTTCAGAGATACAAGAGGTAATCACACCTGTTACAGTCATACTGGGGCACCATGTGTAATAGATGACATGCTTGTACAGCAATCATTTCAAAGTAGAGGTGAGTGCTTTCATGTCCAGAACGTAACCCCCTGGTCTATTCATTGCATATTGTCCATTAGTATTTCCACTGGCAGTTACTCTGTTTTCGTAGATAGAGGGACCTGCACTAATACCCACAGATTTTTATGGGGGAAAGGAGACGAAACAAGGTTCGTATCGCAATGATAGATAGAAACATACAGGAGGAAATACATGACTTAATCATGAACTTAGAATCCCATAGGCTGGAAGATACAAATTGTGCAGTGAACAGAATGAATAACATCTTCTACTCAGCTGCTGATATAGCAAATGTGAATAAATTTCGGCCCTCCTCAACAAAAACGAAGAATAATGGAAAGAAAAGGTGGCACAAAAAATGGTATGACCAAAGCTGTGGTGATTTATATTAACAGCTTACAAAAGTGGGAGTACAGCTTAGAACTGACCCTGAAAACGTAGCCCTTTTCACCCTGTATAGAAGGGAAAAGAAGCAATATAAAAAAAAACCTAATAAACCATAAGAAAAAGGCCTTCAACAAGGCCTTTTTGATAGACTCTATTCAGAACAAAGACCGCAAATTATTCTGGAACATATACAATTGACTTAATAAAATTAAAGCAAAGAAAAAAAATTGTAATCCCAATAGCCCTAGTGAGTGGTTCCAACCCCCCAAAAAAACTCTTGAACAAGCCAGGAAACTATACTGATTCACACACTGAAGACTTCATCAGAGAAAATAAGATATAAAGTATTTAATGAACTTAATTTTAGAATAACTTCTGGAGTAGTACTTAAGGTAGTTTCTAAACTGAAAAACAAGAAATCAGTTCGATATAATGGACTCAAAAATGAAATAATAAAAAGTGCTATTGCTACTTCCAGTACTTACCATTTTGTTCAAATTATTTGCTATTGGAACTTTCCAAGACTTGTGGAGAGTAAATTTGTTAACTCCTGTACACAAAAATGTAGCGTCTGCTGTCCAGTTAATTATAAAGGGATTGCTGTTTCTAGCCATTCATGTAAACTGATGTGCACAATTTTGAATAACAGGCTAACAGACTTTACTGAAGAACACAATTATTTCCCAATTAACGAAACTGGTTTTAGACCTACATGTAAAACCACAAATCGTATCTTAACCCTGTAAACTATCATCGTTAAATACACAACAAATTGCGAAGGAAATATTTATTTACCAGATTTGTTGATTTTAAATCTGCATTCGATACTGGGTGGCGTCAGGCCCTCTTCTACAAACTCATAAAGTGTGGTGAAAGTGATACCTTCTCATCTACACTTACTGATATGTATAATGATGTCTCAAATGCAGTCAGAACCAGTCATGGTGTCACTGCAAAATTCACATCTAATGTTGGGGTGAAAGTGGGATGTGTTTTGAGTCTCAGCATGTTCAATATATTCCTGCATGATTTACCAAGCATCTTTGATCGCACAAGTAACCCTCTACAACTTGCAGATAGTAACTTAAATTGTTTAATGTATGTTGACGATTTAATTTTTTGTAAGATTCACACACTGGTCTACAAAATGTACTGAATAAGCTACAGGCTGACTGTGACAGATGAGGCAACTGTGACCTCATCATCTCAAACAGGGAGTAAAAGCTACCATCTTCTCTCGAGACACTGACATTCATGAGTCCGTCAAGACCTTTCTCACTACCCTCCACACAGCCTGAGGTGATCTGTCCATGACAGGCAGGAATACTACAAATGTCTGGAATTCCAGGTTGCAGATGCAACCTTCGACAAATTGTATGTTCAGGCGGTGATATGATGGACGATATTTCCCACAAACCTAATTGAAACACTGTGACACAGCTGTATCAGACATGTAATTCCCTGAAAGAGCTCACAGGATATATATGTAATGCACACCAAATACCCCCAAAGAGAAATGGCACAGTGGCCAAAGTGACGGAAGCACCAAACTGCTCGGTTTCAACTAGCCATGTGACAGGTGTGGTGTGTGTCACAAGAGTTCACGTGATCAGCTGTGATTCTGAATGACCTGTTTGTTCAGTGCGAGCCACCACAGTGAGAGACCTAGGTATTATGCAATGTTTGCACTAAATCATCAGATGAATAAGAAACAACCGTCAATTAATTGCGTCTCATGTGCAAACTCATGGTTTATCAACACCAGAGACCACACGTGACATGCATGATTTCAACTTCATGTGGTGAAAGGGACGAATTTGAAAGTGAAACAATCGTATAAAGTCTATTTGTCTGACAGCATAGAGACAGGGACTTCAAAAACATTGCCCATATGCATGCAATTTAGTGCTGGCTGTATTACCATAAGGAAGAAGCATTTGATGGCTTTATTTGTATCTTTAAGTGTGAAGAACACTACATTTACCATACAATGTGATAACAAATCTTTACAACACTGTTCTATTGCTAAGATTGTATTGGTTGTTACAGAAATTATTCCAGTTCTTTTGAATATTGCTACAAGCCATCTCACGCTTATGCTCGTTAGGTGGACTATGACCGAGCTTCCATTTCTTCCATAGACTCGACATATCTATAAGCTTCAATTCTCATGCACAAATCGTTGTTTTAATGCTTGTAGCTTACATTCTATACAATGTGCATAAGAGGCAAAATATTTCTTAAAGTTGAGAGTTGCTAGCATCAAATAGATTGAAACTTCTACAGACTTTTGTTGATACCTGTTTCAAGTCTGGAGGGAAATGTTTTCTTTCATGCTACATTTCGTATTCGATAACATATGTATAAAAATATCAAGGTTGTTGGTATGTCTACCTTGAACAGCTGGATTTTGATCTGGCTTGTTTAAGACTGAAAGTTTTTGATGTTTACTCAGATTCTCGGTGCAGCTTCTCTAACATTGTTGAAAACTGTTGCTTATTTTTATTTTTCGCAAAAATCATTATTTCTACACTGTCGTTTTGGCATCTTCTCTTCATATGTTCCAAGATAATTAATTAGTTGATGGCTATTCAAGTCTTGCTGTTGTGTCTGGTGATGTTCATGTTGCTAAACCTGTCAAGATCTGGACAGTTTCAGACGTGGATTGATTTTCAACTACGATATTGACATGTATCATTACTATTTGTTTTGGACACCATACGCCTCAGAGATGAAATTGATGAACTTTAGAGGTGTCATCAAGATGACTTTCTGCACCTATATCTTGAAAAAATAGCTTTATACTAATGTTTCAAGGTGCCTGCCCACTTTATGCCAATGCTCCTGTACCAATTGGCAAGTGGACAAATAGTGATAGAACAACTTTCACATTATTTATTAATTACAATACTATACAATGTTGTTTGACCCCAGATCGCAATGAACAACTTGACAAATATCTTCTAAGGATATCAATATCAATATATATATATATATAGGCTATGTGATATAGTCATCTGAATTTACGCGAATATCCTAAGACAGTTTGTGTACAAATTCCTGCAAAACAGCTCTTCTAAACTTATTTATGCTTCACGGGAATTGAGTCCTATGCTATCCCATAATCAGCTTATGTGGGCTTCACATTTGAATGCAAACATGGTGGTGAAAGATCAACGGCTTGTCATAGACTGATATCTGATTGTCTGTACGGTGGTGTAGTAGAGTACCGTAATATAATATAGGGGATGATGGAAAAATATGTCAGATTATTGTGCATGCAGCAGCACTCTTCTTAAATATCTGTACTCTCTGTTTAAGCGATGGAGAGAATATCGATAATTCTGTGCCAATGCGGCAGTCAGCTTCTGAAGAGAAGACTGATCATAATCAAATTTCTCTTGAATAAATTGAAAAAATATTGAAACCTTGGGAACCAATAGACAGTCGCAATGCTTTTTTGTATGCACATATTTCAAAAGTATTCTGACAGGATCACTGAGGCATGCCTGAAGACAGTTATTGAAACCATTCCACTCTCTGTCTCTCACAGAGCTAAGGTTGTACCCGGATTGAATGATTAACTGGAGTATTGCAAACAACAAACTCTCCTCTGGCATTTTATTTGGGAGTCTAATAACTACTAATAAGAAGGTGATTGTAAAAGAGAAGTAGATGTCAATTATGTGTACCTGTGACTCAACCATGTAGGTACGAATACATACGATTATTCATTTTTCTTTCTTTATTCTAGTTATGAAATGTTATTTCAATAAACGGATAAAACGTTACTTCTTGGTCTGTCTTCGTTGAATGGAAACCACATGATAAAAAAAGGACATAATGTCTACCAATACCACCGTGATATCGGGGGAGGATTCAGGTGCTCCAGGCAGTTCCAGTGTGATACGGGCATGCCCGTGGTAAGTGTCCTGTGTGGAGCACACGCACAGGCTGTGCTGAGCGCTCTTTATGGGGTTGTAGAGTCATTGTGTATAAAGGCTAAAGATCTCTGGGGGTGGTTTAACATTTAAGTTTATTGGCCTCTGTAAGCTGAGCGTGCTGGTGGAATCACTTGCTGGTATGAAAATTTTAAAGGTTTTACATTTTCCAGCATTTTGACAAATACTGAAATAAATATTTTAGTTGCTTTCTCGTAAGAACTGGCACCTAATGTAGTCGACGTCGACGTTAAAAGTCCATGCTAGGATACAAGTTTCCACGTGGACATTTTAAAGCGGGTTGGTTTTTTTTTTTTTTTTGTAATGTAAGTTGGCAAAATAAGAGTTCTGTTGAGTGAATTATTACTTGTTCACTGTGATATATTCTGCTTATGGTATTGATTATGAGGTTTTTATATGTCTCGATTGCATGTTTTTTGCTTTGCATAATATTCAGTTGCAATATGGCTGAAGAAAACAGGATGGCTCAGGCGGTAGCCAAAGGGAAAATTATAATGTTATGTAACCGTTTGAGTCGTGTTATCGCAGAGGACAATGGGTCTGATACAGTTCGAAGTTTGGTTGCAAATTTGAGAAGCTGTTTAAGTGAGTTCTCTGTGATATATTACACAGTTGTGGAATCTGAAAAAGATAAAATTGATTAAAATAAGAAATATTATGTAGAGGTTGAAAATAAGTATATTGATGTATTGACAAAAACTAAGGAGGTGAAGAAGCAGGTCATTGATCAAATTGGAGCATTGGTTGAAGATAGAGATCAGAATGAGATGATAGTAATGTTAACTCTTTCTCAAGTAGGGATCGAAACTTTCTCTGGCGATCCTCTAAAATATATTGCCTTTATTAAATCCTTTGAGGCCAATGTTGACAAGGTATTTCGGATTCAGACGCACGTTTGGCGCGTTTATTGCAATACACAAGTAAAGACGCCATGCTGTTATTCTTTTGTAGAGTATATATAGGAGGTGATACACGGTTTCAACAGGCTTTAGCTGCACTCAAGAGTTTATTTGGGTCTAAACGCAGAATAACTCAAGATGTGATCAAATGGTTACGCAATGCTAAATATGCTAAGTCTGGTAGTGATATATAACTCCTTTGTCATGAACTTAGGAATGCATATTGTATTCTTGAAAACATACCTGTTTGGGAGAAGCAAATTGCTCAAGTAATTATATTTGATGTTGTCGCTCGCTTGCGAAGTTTTGTTCAAAATTGATGAACTAAAGAGGATCTAAAATCAAAAAGAGAAATCAATTCTTATCTAGATTTTAAATTGCTTGTGGATTTCGTGGATCAGATTAGTCAGGAACTTAATGATCCCCTTTGTGGGTCGTTAGCTAGAGATGAGCGTATTTGGCAGAGGAAGACAGTCACATCAAATGCAAATAGAGATGAACAGAGTGAGCCATCTTCTAGCTCCACTCGTAATAAGGATAAACCTAACGGTCCTCAAGTGCAGTTCCTACAAGACTCAACAGACCGCGCTAACGCTAAAGGTGACACTACTAATGTCATACAGGGTACTGGGAGTAGGCCTACTGTGTCTCCTGATTCAGATGGGAATTATACACGTAAAACTTTGCCTCGTATATTGTGTTCTCATACTCTCATGCGTTGTCTAAGTTTTAGAGCTTTGAAGGTTCCAGAGCGCATTACTTTCACAGAGTCGCACAAATTGTGCAGCAATTGTCTTGTACATGGAGATCAGGATGCGTCAAGTTTGGCTGCTAGTATCATTGAGTGCTATATGCCAATCAGAGTATGTGTGGATGACGAATTGATTAATATGATGATTTTGCCGATGCCATTTTGCTTTTGGAGATTAAGAAAGGGTTACCAGGCCAACCTTATGCTATCAAGTATAGCTAGACGGAAATGTTTTCATGCAAGCCATGTAGTTGTTTGAAATTTTACACTAGCCTCTCAAAATGTAGTAATATTATTCCAAATGACATAACTGCAACTAGTGAGACTGATGGCTTTCGGTTTGAGAAACATCATCTGGAAGAGCTTGGTATGTCAGTACAAGATAAAAGGGTGATCGACCTATGGGATAGTACCTGTTGTAATATTCAGGGTCACTATAAGCTCCCAATTCCATGGAAAAATCCACCTGCAAATTTTCCTAATAACTTCGTTTCAGCTAAGAATAGACTGGGTTAGCTGGTCAAACATTTAAAACGTGATGATTCTTTTTCACGTTATGACCAGGAAATAACAAAGTTACTGCAACTGGGTTACGCAGAATATGTACCTGATAAAGCCATCTCACATTTAGATCGAATTTGGTACTTGTTACAAGTAAAGCAAACCAGGAAAACTGCATGTAGTATTCTACTGCGCCTCACGTTTTCAAAGTAGTTCATTGAATGATCGATGCTTTTCAGGGTCCCAAATTAATAAATAACTTAGTGTCGGTTGTACTACGTTTTCGCCTTTATGGTTATGCAATTCAAAGTGATGCAACTTCCATGTATAATACGGTAATCATACCACCCCATGACACAGATTCCTTACATTTTCTTTGGCTGGAAGATGGTAAGATCGTACATTTGCACATGAAAAGTCATTTTTTTGGAGGGATTTAGTGTGCTTCCATCAGTGCCTATGCCCTGAGGAGAACTGTATTGGATCATCCTAATATTGATCCTTTAATAAAGGATGCAGTAATAAATCCGATGATTTGACACACTCAGTAAATTATAAATCAGAAAATCATCATAGGTGTGCCCGTGGTTTTAGAGACGGGTGGCTTTGTGTTAACTACATTTGCGGTCAATGATGACGATTTGTCGGCAACTATTCCAATTGAGTTTCAAGCAAAGGCAGTACATATGTTTCCCAGTGAGCTTATTGGGCGCTAAATGGGTATTCAAAGGCATATTCAGAATGACGCATTTAAGTTTTCCATCAAAAAAGCCCAGGAAGTTCAGGTGATACGGCTTTATATGCTCAGTTTTACATTTTCAGTATATGATCCGTCAACAATCAGCACTCCATGGTTATTACAAGGTAAGCTACTCATGCAAGATGCAACACGTTTGAAGCTAGAGTGGGTTCAAGTGGTGCCTAGTGACATTTGTAAGCAGTGGAATGCGTGGATTGGTTTCTTATCAGATATTCCAAATAGTACTATTTCACGATGCGTGAAGACCGTCACTTTTGATGACAGTTACTATGAATAATATACATTTTCTGACAGTACAACAAGCCTTTATAGTGCAATGGTGTTTCTTAGATATGTGAGTAAGAAAGTGAAATGTCATACTGAGGTAGAATGGACCCTAAGTTTTATTAGGGCCAAATTTTGGCTTGTTAATGCTAGGAAGTTAGTCAAATGCATTGTGAAGAAGTGTGCGTTCTACAGGAAAATGTATGTGACACCAGCTTGGCAGATAATGGCCCATTTGACCGTGGAAAGGATAACGCCAAATTCTGCCTCCTTTTGATTATATAGGGATAGACGTATTTGGCCTTTATCACACACAATTGTGCAGATTGAAAAAAAAAAAGATATGGCTGTATGTTTACCTGTATGACAGCGAGTGCAGCACACATTGAGATGTTGTACTCCCTCTGAGGCTGATTTTTAAAAGAAGTTTCGTTGCACGTAGATCAACTCCATAAAAGATGTTGACGGATAACCAATTTCTTGAGGCATTTATACATCACACAACATATTTTCTATATTCTCATGCTTCCTCACATTCCATTACTTGGCATTTTATCCCACCCCACAATCCGCATCAACGTGGTTTCTATGAGCGCCTGATTGGTGTTATCAAAAGGGTATTTAGCGCTGTATTACCTAGAGTATCACATTTTGCAGATGAAGTGTTGTCGTCAAGTTTCTGTAAAATTGAGTCAATTGTGAAGAATGTAACACTAACTAAAATGAGTGAAGATGTGAAGGCTCATACTCCACTCATCCCGAACAGTCCACCGGCACTGAGGCATCCAAGTGAAATACCAGCCAATGTAGGATCTCCCTCTGATATCTATCCTAGTAGATAGAAGCACATTCAGCATGTTACTGAAAGTAGGGGGAGCTAGTACTAATTTACCTTCCACGTAACCTTTGGTCATTGGCTACAGTTAAAAATGTGACAATCGGTCAAGATGGCAGAGTGTGATCAGCTATTGGTAAAACACGTCCTAAGACCAATAACTCGGATAGCACGTTTAGAAATTGATTGTGAACAGTAAATACAGGGTAAAAATGTATTTACAAAGAATAATTAAACGTGTTATTTTACAAATGTACAGCAAATAAAATGCGCATTGAAATAAATATAAAGATTATGTTGTCTAAATATCATATAATCGAGTCAGCTATCATGATTATTTTGCCATTCAAATATTCATGCTATAATGGTCAAGTGTAGTAAGACACTTACCTGAGAATATCTCAATGGGGTATTGAGTTCTCATTGCAATAATGACGAGTTATACTGGCGTACAAAGGTCATTTTATGAGAGAGGTTTTAGTTATACGTTCCCATGTTACGTGTGCGCATGGCGCTGTCAATTACCATAGGATCCGTGCACATTGGCTAAAACACGGTTTAGTTACATGTGCATCAGGCAGCAACAGAACTACCCGGATGTTAGTACCTTGAATCCCTTCAATATACCCATTCTCTACTCATATGGCCAATATTAGTTGTGTTTATGTTGTATTTTGCGTTATAGCCATAATGTACATGATGTAAATGTGAAATCTCAGCGCCATTAAACACAAAATGCACTGATGTAGGTGCATCGTGCTAAACTAACAGTCGTTAATTTAATACCATATGAAGTTCTAATAAATAACGAGCACTTAAATAATAATTACAGGTTTATTGTTAATACTGAGGACCTAACTCAATGGAGAGATATAAAAAAACCATTAAAACACAATCCCGAACAGTCAGATCAGATCTATACAATCATATAATAGGCGGGGCGTACCATATAATAATAAACTAAGCCAACAAACTGTCTTTAAAAACTAGGAATATATAGGCTTTTGAAAGTTTTTTTTTCAGATTTGGATGGTTCTTTGCTATATTAGAATAGAAATGATGGAACATTTGTAGCCTGTGCATAAGTTTAAAAAAAGAAAAGGTGCCGCTGTGAAAGATAAGCTTAAAACAGATATGCTGTTTGTGTACAAATTCCCGTAGGCCTCTGGGCCTAAAGTCATGATACTCAGTAAAGTCTCCATCTTGCCTTTTTATGGGCCGACATTTTTTTTAATACTTATGGGTAATTGGGCCATTTTCTTCAGAATGTAAAAAAAATTAGATAGATAAATTTTACAGAGGGTTGGTACGGAAAGCGGAACAACTACCCCACCCCCGCCACACACACACGTGTCCAACCCAAAGGCTAATGAATTATTTTATATGTATTAAAAAGTTAAACGATGTATGAAAATTGTACTGGAACAAATTGCCATTTTAAGTTGACCAGTAGGCCTATCTTGATTGATCAGTATTTTGTAGACATTAAACGAGTGCGGATGTGTGCATACGTGGCTGTGCAACTGACAACGGCCAGTCTACATGTGTATATACTGTACACATTACACAATTCCATGACCTATTCCTTCCCTCTGGACTTATTTGGGTTTTCCTCTGGCATTTGAATGTACAAAGCAGTAAATGGAAGTAAATTACTAGGTTCAGTTCCTGATTAAATTTGATGAAATGAGAAGAATAACAAAATAAAACATTTTTGGGGTTCCTCTTAATCTATCTAGTAAAGTCAGGATGAATCATAGGCCTGCGCTATGCACACGGCCAATTATATGGTAGCCAGCGATCACAAACTTAATTAACTCTTTCGCTGCTATAAGAGACTTTAGTAGAAATTAGGCAAATGATACCTCTTGTGAACTACCATTATAAAGCTCACTGAATATGTGTGGACTTCTAAAAGTGCACCAAGGTCCATGCTGTTCTGGCCAGTATAATAGGCCTGAATAAATTAACCAGCGTAAAGCGGTTAAATGGAAATGGACTGTGTTAGCTGATATAAAGTAAAGGCAAGAAGGGATTCAGTTATCAATAAAAATTGGACAACGTGAGATAATCGGTCAAAAAAAGAGGACTTTAAATAACGTAGCTATCCGACAACGTGCAATTAGGCTGTATTAGCGAGCAGAGCGAGCTATATATATAACACATGAAAATTTTAAAAAAGTAAGGTAATTCATCGATCCAAACCTACAGTCTATACAACTTGAAAAGCGTGGTCAAATCCAATTTATCATCATTAAGTAGCTCGCCAGCACAGTGTATGGGAACCCATTCACGTGGATCATTGATTAGCATTAAGGTCTCTCATTTGCTGCATTTGGCATTTTTTTTTTTTTTTTTTTTTTTTTTTTTTTGTCCATGGAATTTAAAACTTCCGGTTAGGCTGGTAACAACTGCGCATGGCAGAAGTTTCAGAATGCCAATCACTGTGTGACGTATCTATCTAGTACCTAGGGTAGTCTTTTGAATTTAGATGATGACGTCGAGGCCCCCAAAGGGCATTTTGCCAATGAACGCTCTGATTTGGTGTTGTCGTGCGAGATTCCAACCATAATCCTAGAGGGACCTAGCAACCAGGTGCTACTACCTGATCTATCGATGTTATTTTTGATACTTGGTTATGCTGCCATTCGCTTATTAGGCTATGCCTACAACATATTTAGTACTAATGATCCGCTCGCTACTAGGTTGAACCTACTTCCATATTAACATTATTGGTCTACTCTATGAAATGAGGCGGTATTCAGCTGTTACATTACATGGATAAACCAACTGCTCACTCGTCAAATTTAGCTGTTTTCACATCACCTTGAATAATGCAAAATCCAGTCAAATATGGTACCATAGGCACTCATATGTGTACAATTGCGTTGAAAGAGCTTTCGTGATAACAAGCATCAGCGAGCTCTTACCATAAACACATGTGAATATAGGATATAACAGAACAGTAAATTATCCAATCAGAAGAGTACTCAGTATCTATCCAACGAAGTTGATTTCCCTGTCATCCCCTACTGTGCATGCACACATGGGCGCAGCCATTGTGCTTCAGAAAACGTTGCGGCAGAGTGTAGGCCTAATAAATGATAACGATTCGCCAACATGCATCGTTAACACCTCCATGGAACCTGGACTTGCAAAACACGCTTCTGGGGCTGGAAATGGGTTTCCGTGGAATAGAAAAACTTGACAGGTGTGAGGGTAACCTAAATAAACATCCCAAAGTTTGTAGTATTTGTTGCCCATGCTTCATCTCACCTTACTAATATCTGCACACTGTGCAGTCACCAACTTGCTTCTTGGGCCTTTTCAGATCGCAACTTCCAGTCACCCTTATCCCCCAGGGGCCCCAAAACGCCATGTTGCCAAAGCCTGCTCCGATTTGTCATGCAACAATCCAACAATCACTCTCCGTACGTACTACGTCTCTGCCACAGGATATGGCACTAGTTCAATGGCGATCTTGGGAACAACACTTATTTGTGGAGCAGTGTCTAATAAAAAGAAAGGCTATGATAGGACAGATAATTTCGTTCAGCTGTTCTAGGTGGTTTGGCCCCGCCCTGTAGACTGGTTTAAAGGGCCGCTGGAGGCACCTAACGACCAGTTGCTACTGCCTGATCCACCGACGTTATTATCGATACTTTGTAATGTTTGATGCTCGCATCTTATGCTATGCCTACAACATATTAATATACATCAGTAATTCGTGACGACGTTGTTTTTAGAGGTCAGAAAACGGGCGTGAATAGTCCGTACGGACAGTGCAGTGTCTGCGCGTTGTGTACGGATGAAGCATGCAACAGTGAGTACCGTATATACAATACCAAATGACTAACTGAACTGGTGACGTAGCACACACACTTCTATCTGCGCTGGGGGGAGGAATGTGTAACAAAACCTCTTTATTGTGTCACACATGTACGTACAAAAATTGAATGGTTCTCCATGCAAGTCATTAAGATGTACCTGAGAAAGGGGTGTCTTAATGGCCAAACCTGCCATATAGTAAATCTTGGATGGGCTCTGAGTGCTGTTATACTAAGGAATTCTATCTCGTATAAAATAATCAAAATATTGCCCACTTCTGGATATATTCATATATAAATCCAGAGAGGGGGAATGTCATTTCTTATCATGGGAAATGAATTTTATAGGAATGCATTTGTAACTTTCTTTGTAATGAGGTTTTAGAAATCCGGTTTGACCACTGGAATTTGACATAAAAGGCATAGCATTTCCGTTGGGAGGATCATTTTAAAGATAGTCACTAGTCGAGAAGGCATATTCTGTCAGTGGTCTCTGCACACGTTTGGTGGTGGGTTCGTCCATATGAATGTTTCCTCTTGAGATATTTTTAGAAGCTACAGACGTAAGTTAGCGTTTTTTATATCTTATATGTTATTATTTCTACGGAAACACTTATTCTAAATCTTCAAGTTGCAGGTTCGTTATTAAGATATTTATATCTAAACCTTACTTTGTCTTTTTTTTCTGATGACAACCAAGTCTTCAGACATGTACTGGTGTACGTGGTGTTTTCAGAGAGTAGTTTGTGTTAGGTTACCAGAAGTCTTGACCATAGGCCCACTATGTCCTTGTGAGTTGTAATACATGAATTTAGACATGCATAAGTTTGTAGCGCTTGTGTGGTAAAATATGTGTTGTTCATGACGCTCTGCTATATGCGCGTAATTCTCAATCTTTTACGCAAGGTATTAATGTTTAAATATCTAAATGTATCCCCGCGTATATTAATTCTCTGAGGAAGCATACTAAAAGTTTTAAACTTTACACACGTCATTAGTTACATATGTAATTTTGATATATGATAATGATATAAGGACGCGTAATATTTCTTTCATGCGGTAAAAAGGTAATAAGAGATGATTATAAAATGTCAAATATGTGTATCACTGGTGTCTATTATGTAAATACGAATACTAACAATAATTTTTTTGTACTTTCTTCAAGTTATGAAATGTTATTTCAATAAATGGATAAAGCGTTACCTTATGGTCTGTCTTCATTGATTGGAAACCAAAGTGATTAGTGTGTTAGGGATGCATATATCTGTTATATTTCGTCTAGAAATCGTCGATTTTCCCAGGTAAACATTATTTTAAATCGACCATCTCGCCCTAGAAATGTAATTTCAACACCACAGGGAAAGAGAAGAATGGAAAAAGCAGGCACGTGGCATGTAAAACGAACCACCCTTTACTTGTAAATGTTACGTTTTGATAAAAATATATGACTTAGAAGGAAACAGATTATATTGATCTGCACTGAAATGCAAAGGTTGACACTTGAACGAAATACTGCCGATTCATGGTGATTTCAATTTTGAATTTGTTTAAGTATAATTATTAAAGTGTTTGGTAAACGCTTATTTGTTGCATAATTTCTTAATTGCCATATTTACAAAGAGGAGTCGTCTATGACGCGGCATAATATAACTGTATATTCAAGCATATTGCCTTTGTGAATAGATCCGTCAGCAACTTGCATAAAATGCCATAAGATCTTGCCTAGGATCATAATTATGAAGCGTCTAGTGTTAGGCATGTAACTATTATTAGTGGACGTGATAGGTTAGGAGTGAGTAACGAAAGTACAGCTATAATGTTACATAATGTATTTAGGATATTTCATCTCGAAGGTTGTCATGGAAACATGGTACACGGAATGTAAGAGAACATCGGTTTGTATTTCGAGTAAGTTTGTGTGAAATGTAAGCTATAAGCCCACTACGTATAGTATCACACTAGCCGTGCCAACAGGTGCATCTTCATTTTGTCTGATTGATGCAATTATGGTTGCAAGACTTTATAAGATATCCTGCTCAAAAAACAAACGAGTCGCCAAAATTCTGAGTTATATATGTAGTGTATTGTAATCTACATATGTCTATTAAACCTGGATTGTCTTGTAGCTGTACAATGCAGGTAATCTGGAGGCTTTCAAACAAACAAAACACACGTTCAACGCATACATAACATACAGGACAGACACTGGTCCAAGCAATAAGTATCTTAAATCATAATAAAATACACTAGTAATGCAACTTTCACATTCATTAAGTATTCAATTAAAATTTGTAAACCGGCGTCTGCACAAGGAGGCTGACATGCCTACAGGGTCTGTGCGAGCGTGCAACAAAAGTTACAGTCATGAATACCAGGACACACGGATTACCCTCCAGGCAGCATCCTTACGCCTCGCCCCGACTATTAGATTAAATTTGATCGTGTTGTGACCGTGGTCCCAGGAGTCAGAATTCAAATCGATCGGCGCTACAAATCAATACTTGTACACTAGTGAATAATTCTTTCCTGGAATAATTGTACAAGTCCGGGATCCTTCCAGACACATTTAACCCTTTACTGCCTGTCACGAATTGCCCATTTTACCAAATTTCACCTACAGAATTTAATTAAGACGATTTATTGAAAAAAATATAAAAAATTGACTGCACAAAGTATATATCATTTTAAAGCTTTGGTGATGGGGCTTTTATGAGTTATAGCCATCATCTTAATTTGAGGTCATTTCAAGGTCATCTGGTGACCTGAATATAGGACACGGATACAATAATAACCAACATTTGCATTAAATTTAAACCTTTTTTATTCCCCAAGACCCAAAATATATTCAAGATAACCATATTTCTGGCTCTGATAGCTGAAATAGACCTGAACCTGTAAATTGAAGCAAAAAAACATGGTACTAACATATTTCCATTGTTGACCTTGGCCTTTCCAACCACAATGATAAGCGCATTATGTGTGTTCATGCCGGTAAAATCGCAGTATATGATACATATTTATGATACAAATTATAATGTTGTGCTAGCTATAAGCCTGCATGCTTGCATTACAAATACTTCATCAATGTTAATTTACAGGTCAGAAAATAGTGTGGCATATAGTTTTATGAAACACTAATGTTCAAGGGCATTTCAAGGTCAAAGGGTACAATTATATGACAACATAAATATATGCCATTGTCAAATGTGCCATGACATTACATACAACGTTGCTGTATATTTTCTATGCAGTTAACCTCTGGCTCCTTAGCAGGGACACATGTCAATTTTAACACAATAAATGTATAATTATTCACACTTGACTGCCAGCAAAGTAAAATAAAATGCATTACTATATATGATAATCTAAATTGTGCTTCCACACAGAGATAAAAACGTGCTCATAGTGTAAAAGGTCACATATTTGGGCTGGGACCCCGAGATTTATCATACTGGTTGGAGGAAAATGAAGCAATAGTACAAAACATACACCAAAAGTGGGTAAAATATCATCCTGTATGTTTAGTATAATAATTTAAACTATAATTGCCATGATCAAATAAATATTCTATGTTTGAGGGGGGGGGGGAGGAACTATCAATAAATATATATGGGGTGAGGGTAATGGAATGGCGGGAGGTGGATAGACAACTGTCTTCACCTATCGCCAGCATATGTTATGTGCCATTGCTGTCCATGCATGAGAACATGCTACTCTGAAGAAAAAAAAAAAAAGAGCTAAATCATGTTCATTATGTTCACTTGTACATTACTTGCTATAGCCCACACCCATCTACTCTAGATAAAGCAGGCAAATGCATGTCCATTCAGTTCTTATTCCCATGTTGAAATTGTGTCCCTGTTCAGTGTCGCTTGTTGTTAAATTCGGCTGAGTGCCAACGGGCAAAACAATTTCTGTCCAGCTTCACACACAGATAGACTTTGACACACACTGCAATGCTGCACCTCCAGCTGGTCTTCACTTGTTTGGGTTTCCCACTTGCCTCCCTCTGTGTAAGGAAGCAAACCCGACAGTTGAACCTCCCATCAACAGCCACAGGTACATGTGCTGTGAGGTAGCTTTGGTGTGGTGGGAATACTGCCTTGTCAAAGGTTGGCACCTCCTCTGTGTCTTCAATCCCAGAAAACTGCCTCACAAGTTCCTCCCTGAACTCCAGGTGACTATACTCTACAAAGTGTGACAAATACACATTCCATTATAATGATTATCTCCCAAAGCAGTAACATATTCCTACAAATAAAACATTAAACTCAGGGTCAGTCTGCAACTTTGAGCAACATGATACAGGTAATATAAAAATCCTATCCACCTGATTCCTGAAAGATTTCCTTATTTAACAGAATTTTTTTCATTAGCTTGAGTTATCTGTTTAGGCTATAAGTAAGTTTTTTTCTGACAGAGACTGAGATTACTGAAGGTCTGGCAAAATCTTGGGACATTTCTACCTAAAAAATGCTTCTGATTACAACTACAACTTACTTCCCACATTTGAAATTAATTCAATAGAGCATGTTATTCACAATATGTAGGATGTTGTATATTAACAAAACAAAAAAAAAATTTAGTATGAGATTTATGGATAACATATTTAAATAACACATTTTTGCAATTTTCTTTTTTTAAAGTTACAATGTAGAAATTTGTTTTTAACCTGATATGATTTTTTTGCTGTTTCTATGTAATGACTTACGTGCGCTCCGCTGGAGCTCTGGAACCTCTGGATGCAGATTTCTCCATGCCTGAAAGAGCAGATAGCTATTTAGCACTGCAACATCAACCATGTGGAAGAACAAAGTCTTCCACCACCTCATTGACTTCATTAGCAAGTTGTATGAGGTTAGCAGCTGGTCGGATTTGTCTACTCCACCCATGTACTGGTTGTAGTCATGAATAACTGCCGGTCTCCTCACCAACCATGTGCGCCACTCCTCTCCAACTTTGACACAGCGACGTACCCACTCCGCCTCGGTAGCCTTATGGGCTGAAGAACAAATGGTGACCACCTATATGTAAAAGGAAGAAGGGGGAGATAACTTTAAGTTGCAACTTGCAACCACAATTAAAAAAACTGTGATTTGCTTTAATGAATGAGAGTACAACAGTTAATTTTAGATAATATGGTGGAATCAAATATCTACTTTTTTCTTACATTACAAAAATGAAAGACACTGCTGAATCTACATGTCAATTTCAATACATGGTGAATAAAAATTCAAAAAATATATACAGTGTATAATGTTTCTCATCAGATGTCTTAATATTTGGCATATTGAATTGGGTTTTCAATATATTCATGTGAATGTCCAACTCACTTTGTTGTCCTTCCACTGCAGGTATAACACCTTTCCCTGCCTAACGAAGCGCATATTCCCCTGCTCTGACTTGTTCTTCCATTCTACATCTTTCAATATATCAGGGAAGTGCCGCCTGTTGACCATTGAAGTACCACAGGAGAGAAATCCAGTTCTGTATAACTCTTCAATCAGAAACGTGGAAGTAAAGAAGTTGTCGAAGTACACCCTATGAAAAGAAAGTAATCTGAATTCATATACATGTACATGTACAATGTATATATACAAGCAACACTGAGTTTGACTGGCTGTACCAAAATTAAACACTTGAAGATTACTTACTATGAAGATATTTTATTCTGTGAGTACTTTTTCCAATTAGTGATCCAGTTGTCTTCTCAGCACAAATATGGGCTAATACCCTTAGGACCCATTCTTACCAGGGTCATGGGTGTACATGTATAACTAACTTCATTTGGCCAGTATTACCTTGAAATTATATGTATGCGAAGGTCTGGGAATAATGATCTCATCCAAAGCCCTAGTGAGATACTTTCACCACACAAGTTTCATGGAAGTACCTCAGTTTGTTAAAAAGTTATGGCATCCACAAAGTGCACAGACACACAGACATGACATCAATACATACACCCTTCAACTGAAAGGGCCAAGGAGGTAAAAATGTTTCTTCACACAAGACTTATATTACGTGAAATGTATTATGTCCAGTTTCATGCTTAAGTACATTGTATGTTTTACTAGGAGTACGCAATAACATTCACTGAACACTATGTCATGCTGTTGTGGCATTTTCCACATACATGTACACTTATACATACCGGTAGCCTTGGTGTTGCAGATGTTGACAAAGACCTGTGACTACATCAAACCCCAGGCCATGTTCACTAAGATTGTTGCGTCTTCCTGTGTATACACTGAAATTGATTGAAAAGTGTCAAGCCAGTTTGAATATCATGCCTACATATGTATACATGAAATTCTTGTAAACATTTTATCCAACATGTAGTTTACAAACAAGGAAAACATTAACAAACACATGAACATGTTCAACTTGAATACCAATCACTAACACTTGTCACATACCTTGCCATGCAATTATATTTTCCTCTGAGACATCTGCATGCAGAATTTCCCCAGAACATCTTTACAGTGTAAAGAGATTACTAGATTTAACCAAACCTGAGCAAATTTCAAGATTTACAATCCTATTCTGCTATAGTTTATAAGGGAAGCCAAAGCCACAGCCCAACAATGTAGAAAGCTGTAGGGAGGACCCTGCACTGTGTACAAATTTCATTTTTTGGTTTGCGGGTTGAGATTTGCCATGGGAAAATGATACAGACTCACTTTGAAACCTTCCATTCATGAATAAAATTAGGAATATAGTAATAAGAGGCCCATAAAAACTAATAACACATGGGGATTCAATTGTTACATCTGATTGGCAATATACTTACCTAGGTGTAGGATGAGGGATCTCCAACTAGTAGCCACCACGTGGTATGCATATCAACAGATTAACAGTCCACAATAAACACCAGCATCCCTTGGTTCAAAATAAACAAACAAATGCAATAACATGCATCTTATTATATGCTTGTAAAACAACTCTCCTGTCCAATACATTACTCCATAACCATCAATATGTAAATAAATTATAGAACTCTAACATGTATAACATATTTTGTAACAAGCAATAGTAACATGAACACGTTGAATACTAGACACAACCAAAGTTACACAAGCAATACCTTCTCTAACATTTCAAAATGGATTTTCAAGTTTGTAACAGCTGATTCATTTCAATGGAGGGCATTTTATTGCTTCTTTCAGTCTAACTCCTGTCTGTGTATAACTAAATAGTAGTTTCAATTTTTTCTCTGTGCTAATTGTACTCACTCAAAGTTCAAAGTGAATCCTGTCTTGGCTTCACATAGGCACCACAGTTTGAAGCCAAATCTAGTTGGTTTATTCGGTACAAACTGCCGTATACCTGAACGACCTTTGGACTTTACCATCCTCTCATCGACAGATAACTCTGCTGCTGGCTGATAAAGCTCCTTGCATTTCATCTTCATGTGATCAATCAAAGGCCTAATTTTGGTCAGCCTGTCATCCTGGTTTATCTGACTAGGATCAGATACATGCAGCATCCCAAACAGTGCCTTAAATCTGCAACACACAGACAACCATATCATATGTACATGTATATTGTTGATATAATTATTGTGTCATAATGCTACACACAGAGCACAGTATCATCAAATGCTAACTAGTAACACCATCATTGTGTCATAGAAAAAAATTATGTTTCATGGAACCATGAAAGCAGATGCAGAGTAATAGAATTATATAGTTCAGTATATGTATAGGTGGAAAAGATATTTGACAAAATGTTAAATGAACATGAAATGAGTTAACAGTCCACAGATTTGACAGGTTCAGGTGTTTTTTTTTTTTTGGGGGGGGGGGGGTGGTGCAGATAAATGGTCATTTACCTCTCTGTTAACATATTATGCTGAGCCTTTAGCCATGCAATAATTGGAATTTACTGATTCAGGTGCAAGAAGGAAATTGTTTTTTGTTTGTTTGTTTTTTTCAGGGGGTGGGGGTGGGGGTGGTGGAGAGGTAAATAGTCATTACCTCTCTCTTGACATGAAACGCCATGCCCATAAACCATGGTACAGAGTGCTTGTGGACCAATCTCTGTTGCATCACTGTAGCCCTTGAAGTTGAATGTCCTGTAAAAAAATGTGACTCTTTTGACCATATTTACAGGTAAAAAAGATTGATAGTATTTTACATCACTAGTGGTCAATAAATACATGGAACCACATACCCTAGTTATTCTGATGACCTCAGTTGTTGCACCAAATGTGTCAAACGTAAATGCGATGAGTGTGCTTTATGAAGCTGCAGATCTCAATAGGGGGCGTCACTCAAAATTATCGCCCACTTTGCTGCTGATCGTGACTTCAATACTTTAGGTTTATTCAAACAAAAACCACAAACAAACCACAGACACTTTCACTTATCACTAATTTTTACATATTAGTCAGGTATATTTGGTGGGCAGTATGCAAAAAAGCCTCTCAACGTACCTGTGTTCTGATGCACGTTGATCCTGGTTTGGGCTCCTGCTTTTATCTGTTGCCGCTACCATTTCCTCATCACTAGACTCGTTATTTTCATCACTCCCGGCCATTAACTCACAGTCTAGAACATCCTCTTCGTCACTGGACATTCCATCGTCAGATTCAGGAAGTTGGAATCCAGTAAGGAATAGGCACCTCGCTCTGTCAACTGCCTGACGCACGGGGCGATCTGAGGG
Source organism: Hermodice carunculata (assembly GCA_964020975.1). Classification (NCBI taxonomy): domain Eukaryota; kingdom Metazoa; phylum Annelida; class Polychaeta; order Eunicida; family Amphinomidae; genus Hermodice; species Hermodice carunculata. The sequence goes on along the minus strand of OZ026612.1, from coordinate 3,919,291 downwards.
GGCCGCCATGTTTGCGGAAATAAACGGTTGCGATGGTGCGTCACGTGATACTTTATTTACTTTCGAAAAACTGTTATTTTTTTTAATTACATGCAATTTCAGATGGACTTGAAGAACGAAACATGTAGAACTAGGCTAGAGAGAAAAAATAAAGATTCTTTTTCATTGTTCTGGGTCCAATTTGACCTCTCAACCTGGGGTCAAAGTAATCGTTCACTGGTGAACGATTTTGATAGGCGCAGGCAGGAAAGGGTTAATGGAAATAGTCAGGACCAAGACTGAGGAAAAGAATGGGATGTAGGCCTAGGCCTACATGAGTTCCCGAGGCCACAATTGAAGCAACATTCCTCAACAGCTCAGGGCGAAAAATATGATATCTTGGGCAACGAAAGAAAATGTGTTTAGTTGTTTCAACTGGATGTCCACAATAACAAGCAGGATCTGGGATGATGTTGACACTATGCAAGTCAGAATGCAAACATGCAAACAAAAATGACCTAATAGAAACTGAGTATAAGTGTTGGCAAAACGTTTACCAAGGCCGAAGAAGATCGGGGCTAAAGCTGGGTTTCCATGTGTGCGTACTGCGTATTGCGTACTGCGTAGTGCATAATAATTGATTGACTTAAAATTAACTATCCCATTTCCATGTTTGCGTAGTGCGTACCGGGAGTGCGTACTGCGTGTTGCGTATGCGTTTCAATCGCTCTGTGTAGCGATGTGTACGCATCACGCAGGGTAGACGCGCGTAACATACACACTATGTTTGGGGTCTTCCCACCACGTGGTGGGGATTCCGCATACCAGAAGCAAAACCTACCAAAGTAAACATTGTATACCAGAAGCAAAACCTACCAAAGTAAACATTGTATACGTACAATATACGCCTGGTTTGCGGAAATATGGAAAATGGTATACGCAGTACGCAAAACGCACCCCAACTACGCAATACGTTGTACGGAATGCGTAATACGCGCACATGGAAACCTTGCTTCAAGCTGGGTTTCCATGTGCGCGTACTGCGTACTGCGTACTGTGTAGTGCGTAATAATTGATTGACTTAAAATTAACTACCCCATTTCCATGTATGCGAAGTGCGCACTGCGTGTTGCCTATGCGTTGCAATTTCTCTGTGTAGCGATGTGTACGCATCATGCAGGGTAGACGCGCGTAACACACACAAAATGGCGCCAAATCCTACCAAAGTCAACATTGTAAACGTACAGTGTAAGCCTGGTTTGCGGATACATGGAAAATGGTATACGCAGTACGGAATACGCACCCCAACGACGCAATACTTTGTACGCAATGCACATACTTACACATGGAAACGAAGCTTCATCCGTATACATCAGGCTTTTTTTTTTTTTTTTTGTTTGTTTGTTTGTTTGTTTGTTTTTTTGTTTTTTTTTTTGTTTGTTTTTTTTTTTTTTTGTTTTGGTTTTGTTTTTGTTTTTTGATTTTTTGTTTTTAGCTTGCTCTTGAATAATAAAAGTATGGTAAACACAGAATAAGGCTCACTAAGAAAACACCTTTAAAGTTAAAGGGTTCACTGAGGTGATGGTGATTCTTGCTTTAGTCCTGGCACTTCTAACCACCCAGGCATTTTTTCCAAAACAGTGGATTCCCGAATAAAAAAGAAAAGGTTTATCAACAGCAATAGTGAGCTAACAGTTACTTGACTGTCAGGAAATTGCGAGTTGACTGTAAGCTGACTGTTGCCTAAATTTTACCGTGCAAATCAGAATTGTCATTTCCTGACAACTAACTAGGTTTTCTTGACAATAACTTGCCTTAAGCTGACAATTAGCTCACAATCATACAACTTGACAGTAAGCTGACTTTAACTCGAGAATTAACTCACAATTATCCGACCTAATTATTATAAGACTTTAAATTGACTATAACTCACAATCATCTGACCAGACAATTGGCTAACAATTGGTATCACACCTTGTGCACGTGATAACTTGTGTTATCACTCCTGGCTCACCCATGATGGAAGAAGGACGAAATACTTGAAAAAAGCGAAAACTGTGCCTCACTCAAAATGCGTGCAAACTAGCCACATAGATGCCAGCTATACAACATGTAAATACGAAGCTTCTTTAAAGTAAGGAAGCTATGGATTAATTTCTACTGTAGGCCTTTGCTACATAAACTTATCTTATTCAATGATAATGGATAGCAGTTTCATAACAGTAAAAGTTAACATACTGCAGTGTTTTAGCTAGAGTGAATTAAACTTTTTTTACCTCCGGAGAGATGCATGAGGGAATTAAACTTTTTTCACCTCCAGAGCTATATGTAAACAACTTCTAGTAGTTAATTAATGTAGGCTCACTCACATCGAAGTGTCTTAATTCCATCATGCAAACAGCTCTGCAGCTAATTATCATTTCAAGGCATTCCTTGTACAGTATTATGTATATTTGCTATGGCTGGCATAGTTTCTCAATCTTCATAGTGCAGAATGTCAGAATAGCTGGAAGAGCCTGCGCGCAGAGCAACTTTACAATATATCTGCTTCCAGCCAATTTAAACTGCCATGAGGAAACGTTTGCACACTGCCTTGCTCAGAGTCACATGTACTGATAATTTATGCTTATTATAGGTTGGCCGCAATTGTCAGGAACTTGACAATCAGGAGTATAGTAAAGTCTTAATTGTCAGGAACTTGACAATTGACAATACCTGGCAGGTGGTGCTAATTTTGTAACTTCATACTTGTCAGGTAACAGTGAAGTAACATTTATTTATTTGGTTGGCAATTGTTAGGTTTCCATGACAATTTCTGACAATTTCCTAACTGTCAGTAGACTGTTAGCTCACAATTCCTTAAAATTTGTGTTTGGGAGTATATGACCTGGCAAAGCTCAATGACCAGAGTATTCAGCTCTACTTGGTGTTACAACAAGGGACTGTTCAACGTAACGCAACATTGTGTGGATCCCATATTGTAAACGTGGCTGTACATGCCTTCATGGTATGTGTGGGAATCCTTTTTTTCGACCTTTATTAGATGAACATGCACCTTCCTGCACCCGAAGAATCAAAGTGGACTCTGCTGCCGGAGCTCAGAGTCCACTTTGCATGGAGCTCTGGCAGCCATGAAAACTAGAGGCGATGCTCATGTGGCAGCATGGCACTTCAGACTTGTGAACTGTGGCACACTTATAAAAATTCAAGGAACCATTTGCCCAGTGTTATTTGACAGACTAAATGTGAATACTATTAGTCAGATATTCAAAAATACCTACCTGATCTCAAAAAAATGTGGAAAAGACAAACAATTTTGGCTTCAAAATACAATGTTCACAAACAAATAAAATTAATGTCAATTCTTGCATGACCACCGACCACAAAGTCATTCCATTTAAATATAATACGTTTTTATTACGTAAGTGAGCAGCACATATATTTCTCCAGTGTAGCATTTTAGATTTTTCCAGCCAGGAGCTTTTTAGAAAAATTAAAATGGTTGCCTTTCTATGACCTAGTGAGTTTTAAAAGAAGTGTACTAATGTACAAGTGTCTCAATGGCTTGGTGCCGGCATATTTATGTAGTTTCAGATCGCTTTCACAGCAACAAACTTGTGGTAGAATAAGCACTACACACAACAATTTAATTATCACAAAAGCAAGGTTCACAAACTACCCTCGCAGTTTTAGGTATAAACGTGAAAAGCTTTGGAATGTACATCTCACTGATTTTCGCTCGGCAAAATCTGTCGTGATATTCAAATCTTTATATTTTAGGAGGTATTTCCAGAATTTTTAATGAAAATGCGGTCTAATGCATTTTGTCATTGGCATAATGGAAACTGGTAATTGCTGGGTGCTGAGTGGACACTTATTTATGCATATTCATAAATGTGTGTGCGTTTGTAATTTGTAAATATGGCTGTATATACATATATATATATATATATATATATATATATATATATATATATATATATATATATATATATATATATATGTATATATATATGTATATATATATATATATATATATAGATATATATATATATATATAGATATATATATAGATATATATTGTCGCTCAGATGGGCCACGATTAGAACCAGTGGGTATCCACAAATCATGATTGAGCAAGGGTAAATAAAGGATCTTACTTCCTTATGAAGTGTAATTACTTCTACCGTTGTTATACTATGCAGCTGGGCTCTACAGTATCCTGCCACTGCCAATGTTCATATTTTATATTTGTACATATGTATTGGTAACATAGCTTCTTATGTCCTGTGAATACTGTACATAATTTGTGTGTCTGTCCATGTCTGGAGAACCCATTGTATTAGTCATATAATGTTGTATTGGGTAATCCAGAATAAGTAAATATGTTTAATCCTAATGTAGTTGTATATTCGATCGAACTGGTGGGTTTATTAATTAATTGAAATAAATTGTTACTTGATACAATATTTCAGCCGACGAGAACCGAACTCAATGTCACGGTGATCAGTCTCCCATTCCCTGCACACATCGCGAAAGTGACCAGTGTTGCCAAAGATGGTTGGATTATTTTTTTTAGAACAAGTACATTGGAAATTGAAAAACGCTCTAAAAATGTGTGGCCCGCCTCGGCTGTCTGGGCTGGTGGACGATAACACACTGCAATTAGCGCATTTCCACGCACCATTTTAAGTTCAATTCAGAGTCGTTCTGTAATGTCAGTTCGAAGGACAAGACTCAAGATTCAAATAAAATTTATGACATAATATTAGATTATGTCATAAATTATAGTGTTATGAACTTTGTCATGTTCGCCATTGATATTTGACAAACTGATATTGGGTGCACTAGTGCAGAAATTAAATGAGAGTAAATATTTAAAATGTCGTGTGTCATCAGCATAAAAAGGTGATTCAAAATTGTCAGTAACACTGTGAAGATCACTGACATATATAATTAAAAAATAGAGCCCCAGGATAAATCTCAGGGGAACCCCCGTAGTAATAGGTGGAAGGTTTGAACACGTCATCAAACTCTACGTGTTGCGTTCTGTTAGGCAGGTAACGTTTGAACAACTCACGTGGAACATCATTTATATCATAGCACTTGAGCTTTGGAAATAGTATGTCATGATTTAGAGTATCACGTGCTTTTCAAAGGTCTTAATAAATGCTAATAGGTGTTTCACCTGTATCAAGATTTTCATAAATTTTGTCTTGAAACGCAAGTAGAGCTGTTCCTGTTGAGTGCAGTTTCATTTTAAATCCAATTCGGCTTTTGTAGATGAGAAAATTGCTATTAACGTATTCATATTTTTGTTGTAGACCACTTTTTAAAGACTATTGTAAGAGCTGGAAGGAGAAAAACATACCTGTAGTTGTCAAACAAGATGTTATCTTACTTGTAAACAGGTATGACATTTGCTTTTTTCAAATTATTTGGAAAAATGCCAGTAACGGGGTACTGGTTTACAATCAATGTTAATATGCGTGTAATTCTCAAAAAAGGTATTATCATCTTTCTTGTTTACAGGTATGACCTTTGCTTTTTAAAAATCATTTGAAAAAATACCAGTAAGGAGGAACAGGTGTATTATCAATGTTACAGGAGATGAAAGAGACGCATATGATCCTTTAAGGAGTTTCAATGATAATAGATCATGTCCAGTAAATGGCAAGGTGTTTCGCACATAGATTACGACTCCACCACCTCTCCCCGATATTCTGTCATTTCTCAATGGTTATATATATATATATATATATATATTTATACATATATATTGTATTTGTGTCTTTTTGTCCAGAACCACTTCCTACTAGTCATTACCCTATTCCGCAGATTATATATATATATATATATATATATATATATATATATATATATATATATATATATATATATATATATATATATATATATATATATATATATATATATACATACACATATATATGAACACATAAATATTTCAATTTGGACAGGCATTGTTCTGATCATATTGGTTTTGATGGCTTCTGTTCCCCGTTTAATCTAAAATCTATCTTCTTAAGCAAGTAATACTTAGTCTTCTCTTTAGTCCATTGTGTCGTGTACATTATTCTGCCGGTCTTTGTATGTTCTTGAGAGCCTGCAGATTAGTTTTGTGACTGTTAGGTAATTCAGCCTGAAATAAATATGTCTATAATAATGCGATTCAAATTGCTGAGCTAACTTATTTGGCACAAATGTATTGTATTTGTGTCTTTTTGTCCAAAACCACTTACTAGTAGTCACACGTTCCTCTGTCAAATTTTGACATAGGCAGTATTAGCCCAAATAAATTAAAGGGTCTTCAGCGGGTAACTACTCAACATGTTTTTGAGCCTTTTACCGGTACATGTCTCTCTGAGTAGCGGCTTCTTGTCAAAGCTAAATATTCAGCTAAGATAACCCACATAATAATGAATAAATAGGAACGTTGCAAATGATGAATTAGCTAAATACGTGAAGTTTTGCTTATAAATGCAGAGCTTCATTCTGAAAGAATACCTTTCAAGCAAACAATAATTACTAAATTTGTATAGTACAGGTTCAGATAAGAACAATTTGACTGACCCCTGAGCCAATATGTACCCTTTCTAGCTGGACAGCTTATCCTAGTTAAACCATCCACCAGTGTTTAACTGAAGTGGAAACAAGCTGGGGCATTATATTCAGTCCCAGTGATTGTAAAATAAAGAGTTGCAGCTAGACCACCTGTATAAACCAAGTATGTATGTATGTAACCGAAAAACCAATGCTCAACCTAGATGAGCATCATAAACCTGGATAAAGTAAACACAATAAACGTGATAAATCATGATAAACCCGGGTTAATAAAACCCAATCAGCGTGATAACGTCGAGTGAATTGAACCCCATAAGCATGATAAACCCGGGCTAATTAAACCCAATAAGCGTGATAATAATAACTGTTTTTGTTCCACCTCAAATGCTGGAAAGATAAAGTACATCAAGATTCAGACATAGTACATCGAGGTTATGCTCAAATGATAGTGATGACGGTGGAATGATAGCAGTCAGTGGAGATGCCGACCTGGGTTTAATGACATGCCAGATTAGGGGTCAAATCAGCAGCCTCGTTCTCAGTTGCATAGCTTGGCTGTGTTTATGTAAACAAAGAAGCGTGGGTACATCGTAGTCCCTGCTATTTGGGAGTGTTGAGGAGTAATCATCTCAAAATGCATGTATATTTACCCGACCACATCATGTTTAGGTATTTTCTGTAGTTGCAACATTAAACAACAGTTTGTGATGTGCTTATCATTGAAATTGGAGATAAAGAATGACAAAATAGGGCTTAATTCTATTTCCTATGACCCTTTTCAATCGTGGTTTCATTAGGTTTGTATGAATTGAAATTGTATGTTGTTCCATCATTCTGTATATAATGTTGCAAAACTGGGTAATATACTGGCTCAGCATCCAGCAAAGGTGAATGCTTGCTTCTTGTTACCTTGGGAATGATAGCCATCTTGAGTGAGCAGCCAATTACAGAGCCCTTGCGCCCATGTCACCACACAAAATGACCAGCTCTGTGTTTATTCATCTCTCAGCCTCGGATCACATGAAAGGGGTGTGACAAGTGATTCATCACTTATATAGCAGTCGGTGCCTTAATTGGGTCCAGATAAATGGTCACTTGACAAGCTTCCCGTCACCCAACACCCCACTGAAGATGCAAGTGATGTCTGTTTGGAACACCCACCTACCAGATGCTGCTCTGGCATTTTAATTTAAAACAGACCCATGACCCATTCACGCTGTAGCTTGAGCAACAAGTGTTCATGCTTTCAGGAGGTTATACATTTGCACTGGGTTGGGTTAAATTTTAAGTGGTCCAATTTGAATACCGGAAGAGTCGATTTTACCAAAAGTAATGGGGGGTTAGGACAACTTATAAAATAAAACCTGTTCTGTAATAACATAGATTATGCCAAGTTTCATACTTATTGATATTTTAAATTGAGAAAAAAAAGAGCATTCTAGAAAATTATACAGTTTTGCTAAAAATTAAAAGGGGCCTACACCCGAAATATGGAATTTTGGGGTCCCTGCCTTTTTGGCTGGAGAGTAGACACAGGATTGTTACTATCCCACCAGCACCATTTTATTATGGATCTGTTTGCTTTGACTAACTGTTTTGAGTAAAAGGTTTTAAGTACTGTAGTAAATTTTTGGCCCTATATAAGGGGAATCAGATGCAATAGTTAAAAATTGCATTTTCAAAATCATCAACGTTTTGTTGTAAATCATTAAGGTTGTTTCTATTTATCCCACCAAAATTATTCAGTACTTCGCGTACTATATTTGCATTTGCAGCACTCATAATGATAAACTAATTCTTAAGGTGTTAAATATCCTTACAACAGAACCATCCTTTACACACGAAATAAAAAATGCGAAAGGTCGAGATCTTAAAATGAGTATAAACGTGTTGTGGTCACACAAAGCAAGATGGTTGACTTTGGAATTATGACTACAAACTCATGGACGTGACGTATTGGGATTTTCACTGTGGTCATAAATTATAATGCTTTGCTGTTTGCAGTCTTCTAGATACCCATTACCGCGTTTCCATAAAGAACGCCAACACACCAGCTGTCCAAACAGAAATATTATAATGTATCTTAAGCATCTAGAATAAACAATTTATTTGTATCCTTCACTGTATGCCACTAGATCAATCGACGAAGAAATATATAATGCCATGAGATATAGATATCAGGAGACAGAAGCAGTGTCATGACCAATTTGGTTCGGGATAAGGACTCAATTTGATTAATTAAAATCTACCCAAATTGGTTGCATGACAAAAAATTATGTCATTTTGTATAGGGATTTGATGCAAGATGGATTGTGCACCTTGTAATATAATTTTAATCCCCCTTTTTGACAACCATCCACAGCAGCAGTACCACCATCACGATAAGTGTAGGCTGTATACAGTGTATATGTAGTGGGAGTGTATACACCATACTGAGAGTACATAAATCATATTGAGAGTGTATATACCATAGTGAGAGTGTGTTTATGCCATATTAGGAGTGTATACACCATACGCAGAGTGTATAAACCATATTGAGGGTGTATATACTATATTGAGAGTGTATTTACCCTATTAAGGATGCATCTGTTATCTTGGGCGAGTATATACTATATTGAAAGTCTATACTATATTTAGGGTGCATATACCATATCGAGAGTTTATATACCATTTCGAGGGCAAAGGTACTATATCAAGGGTGAACATGTTATATTGAGAGTGAATATTCTATATTGCCACATATTTGTAACCCGTCTAAGGGCAACCCTCTGCCACATCAACTACACTTAAAGCAGCAAAACAATTAACTCCAGAGTTAATTGTGATGAGTACTTATACTGAGTTCTTATATTGAAAAAGTTCTGTTTATAACTACACTTGGTATTCACAGCTCTTTTCCCATACTATTATAGAGTAGGCTGCGTGCAGGATTGTCTTGATTCTGCTATTTTTAGTTATTCTACAGTAGGCTTCATGCGGGATTTATTTGCTTTCGGAATGTTTCCTACAAAATGAAATAAAATGTCAGAGTCAAGGCAATCCTGTAGTGCAGTCAACCTGAGGTCGACATTATACCAGTGCTGCGAAATATCACAAGTAAGTGTTTACCTCATTTATAATTGATATCTAATACAGAACTCATCACAACTTCTATCCAATGAAAATGCACTATCTCCTCCTTCTCTAATAGGAGGTATGCATATTAACTGGGATCATGTGCTGCCACCTAGACTGCAGCAAGGAACTTGACAGGAAGGAGGGCACATTCAAGTGTTGAGCAGGGGCAAATGAGCTTTTTAGACAAAAAGAGCAACTTAAGAAAGCTAAAAGCCTAAATAAGTCATTCACTAAGTTTTAAAACATACTAGATGCTTAGCATTTTTAGAAAATTAAATTTACTTGGTAGAAAAAAATCTTATTTCCAGATGGGTAAGTAACATCACTTGTAAAAGTGCCCTGATCACGCCGGAGGCATAGTTCTGTTGCCTAGCAACTGAGGGGACCAAAGCAGGTCTGCAGCTAATATAGTTAAATATGAATACCTCCTATTATGTATCCGTGCCCCATAGGTCGCGCCCTAATAAGGTCGTGGCCAAGCCAAATATGGCCGCGAAGCTGGGCCATAGTTTGAATGTACATGCCTATAGCTGCACGGCAGCTTGGGCCCCGGCAGTCTTGCCCTGGGCTCCTTTGTACCAACAGCTGCACAACTTTGGTGGAATAAACTCATGAAAGGCTAAGGCTTCTTTTATTTCATTTTATAAACGAACATTCCGAAAGCAAAGAAATGCTGCACTAAGCCTACTATATGATAACTCACCAGGCGTTTAGATAACCCCGTACGATTAGAATTCTGGTGATAAAAAAGGGATCTTGAATTCTTTGACTATTTCTGTGTGTGTATCAATTATGTGAAGAATGAACGATGACTCAAAGTAAGATCAATGGCCACGGAACCTTTGTTAGGAACGATCGAGGCTAATGAACTTCTATATACAGTAAGCTGAACAGAGAAGGTCATAAACTACAGCCTGGTTGTTTGCCAAAAAGGTAAAATCTTTCACGTTTGACATCGTTTTTCGATGTCAAAAATGCTGAGCGTATCCCTAAACAGCTAAATAATGTACGTTTGATTAATGCCGTAAAGGAGACAATTAATAGCTAGGCCAGTTAAACTGAATCCGTTTTCTGCAATAAGTTGTATGTTTAGAACGTTTTAAACATCTGGACTCAAAATGTGACATGGACATTAATACTTAATTTGAGGTGACACTTATTGCCTCTTTCGCGTTGTGGCACACATTGATGACAAAGAAAGTTTACTTGATTCCTTTATCATCGCTACCACAAAAGATTTGAAATATATCATGTACGTAAGTGATACTGTAATATGGGATCTAAGAGATACGGTGTGACAATTGGTCCTCATAAAGGTATTATACCACTTAATTTAACAGCCACCAAATATGGTTCGTTTTACATTTGTTTAAACTGACATGTATTTCATGCCTTTTAATAGATAACTCAGGTGTCACAAAATTTTGCATCATTACTGTGCGGTAACTTGATTCACCTACTTTGCGAGATTTAACACACACTATCTATATCCATTTTAGCTCATCTTAAGCACAAACTGCACAAGGTGTTACCTTTGCAAAGACCAACATGCTTCCTTGCCGTGAACATGTTCTGAAAGAGGAAAAGTTTTGGGGAGTTGGTTCGCAAAGTAACTAGGTCAAGTCACCATGCAGTGATGATGGATGGTAACAAAGCAAAAAATTGTTGCAGATTGGTTGTTTGAGCAGCAATATCAAGGGAAGTCAATAAATAATGCATGACGTACGTGGCATCCATCGTTAGTTGAGATTGAATTACCAACAAATGAGCACAGCGGACGTTCATTTCTGACACAGGACTGATGTAACTTTTATATAACATGCCTTGACGACTCTCGTGTCTGATGTGATTTTTCTTGATTCCACCCTTGCGGCTCAGTAAAAAGGGCTTATGAATGGCCTAAGAAAAAAAAGGAAAATAGTATCAGGCATTTTTTTTCAAATCTTTTAATCTTTTGGGTTTTCATTCCAAAGGAAATTACAATACAGTAAATCCACTGTTCAATATGATGCAGAAAATGTTTTCCATAAGAGTGCCTGGTAGGACACGGTGATGATGATGATGATGATTATGATGATGATGATGATGATGATGATGATGATGATGATGATGATGATGATGATGATGATGATGATGATGGTGGTGGTGGTGGTGGTGGTGGTGATGATGATGGTCGTCTGCGCGGTCAGAGTGGTGATGACGGTGATGTTAAGAATAATGCAGGTCATCATCATAATGTCATCCTTGCCGTTTATCACATTTAATGGTTAGTAGCAGTATACATTTCAAGATACATCGATGTAAATGACCAGAAATATCCTAACTGGAATTGAAGTTCATCTCAGAACATTCTTCTTTCACAGCAATATAGAAAGGTACACATTACTTGAATGAATAGTTATCACCACAGAACAAATGTGAACCTATTCGTCAGGTGGTTTTATTTTACTTTGATGAGTCTGAAAAAAATATGTTGATGCTACATTAAACACAAAAAAAATATTACTATCGTCTTATATGGACTTGAAATCATGCGCCTTCAGCACAGAATGTTACTTGCACAGGCGAGGTGTTAAATTTATAATACTTCATATACACGACTTCCCTGCTACACATTGCACTAATCATAGTTGAATTGATACTGTTTTCGAATAAAAGAATCAATCACCTCCAATTGACTGGAGAGGGCATCGCGGGGGTGGACACTTGTGGCCATAGGGTAATGCATGTTAAATGTACCAATCTTCAAAGTAAATTTGAGGTCAATTAAAGCATCATTGATTTTAATTGTAAAATTTTTTTGTGACTATGCCCATCAATATCGGTAATGTACCAGGAATTTTAATTTGAAAATGTGGAAACGTCTTACAAGCAAAAGTAAAGAGACCCTCATACAGTATCCGTGTACTGACCACCCCACATGACATTGTATAGCAATAGGTGTCGATAGGTTTCTAACACCTGTAGGGTTAATCACCAGAGTAGTTTGTGAAACCTTTAAACAGAGTACATTTTGGCAGCATGTGCTCATGATGCCACAGCATATGGCTCTGTGGAATTAACCATTCACATAAGTGTGCTGTTTAAAGGGCAAAACGCAATTGTTTCAGTTATGACGGGTAGTTCACTCTGAATTAGTAAGCTTTACTGCCCTTAAATTTTCTTAAATTATTTTGATAAGTTCAACATTTTATGCAAGGTTTCATTAATAGTTTAGATGTCATTTTCCTTCTATACGTAAACTTGTTCAGCTGAGATGTTCATGTTATTCTAGCATGTAAACCTTGTCTTGTGGCAAGTGCCTATGTTAAAAGTATATAGTTGTCTTACCCCAGGAAAGGGGTTTTCTTTACGCATTAGAGGTGAAAAAATCACTGGGCACAAGGGTCCACCTGTGAGGGACAGGCCTGTATTAAAATCATTTTAATGAAAGAGAGCAGCATTTATTTTAAGCAATCTCTCACTATCGTGAAAGGTTTGTAACGTGTATAAATACGACGCAGAGGCCTACGAAATAATTCAATTATTTCTTTGCCCGAAAGTTATAATGATTTTGTTATCATTGTAGCTTGATTATACTTTACCCTTGGGAATATGGGAATTCGGTTTATTGTCATGTAAAGAAACGTACATCTACATTAGAAAACCAAAAACGTCGAGAAAGGCCCACTTTCTCTGCGTTTTCTAAAAACTCTCAGCATTTATAGGCAAGATTGCCGAGAAACACCGAAAGTCTTAACTTTACCTCGGCGTGTGTTAACATTTAGAAATAAACCCACCTCGGCGTTTCTAAGCAAATTGCCTAGAAACGCCGAAAAATGATCACAAATGCTGATATATTCAGTCAAGAGTAAAAAGGCTTGAACATATCAGAGCACATTTTGTTGACACACACTTGCAAACTTATTTAATGGGGCTGGGGAAACAAAAGTAGAAAGCAGAGATTTTAATTAATTGGCATGTTTAACTCATGTTGTAAACAACATGCTACAAACTAAGAACTCGAAAGGATGTCATTTTAAGGTGTGGTGGATATTCCCACTGGTCTTTTTTAATCCTGTTCAGTAGCAGTCAATATTCATAAAATGATGTGATAGATATGCTCAGATGCCTGTCCAACCCTTACAAGAAAGAGACTTACTTTCTCTTAGGGGACAAATCTAAGGCCTTCAGCCAGCATCTTGCTGGGAGCAGACAGTCTACATTTTGACTTTCGAAAGCACCAAGTTTTTGTGAAACAATAGCAAATTCGGTTGTATGTATTTGTTGAACTCAAAATGAGGCGCATTCTGGAACTGCGGACTCCCTATTTACTACTCTAACTATGCAATGGGACCACCACGGGTAGTAACTCTGTTGGCAGACTGATGCTCTTACCTCTGGCTATATTCATTGTTTATATTCATTGTTTATATTCATCTGCACCTTTTTTCGTATTATCCTACATGGAAAAACGACCGAAAGCTAATTGAAATTCGCAAACTACACTAATAAACTAGCTTCTTGTATACGTTTTCTTTCAAAGTCATATATTCACAGAAACAAGACTTAACCACTACAAAGCAACTTGACATGATATTCATTGTTGAACGTATGATTTGCAACTTGGTGATGGCAATAAATTGTAGGTTATTGTTACTCAAAAATATTAGGCAACCATTGTAGTCAGGAGTCTTGCCATTCAGAAATTTTGGTATAGTTTGGTATCTTTATACCAGGATAAGCCATTTATCAGATTCAATAGAAATTTTGACTCATACAGTTCAGAAGTGATCATTTCTAAACAAACGGTGACATGACCCGCTGTTACCAAGATATAAGCCAAATGTCAGTGATCCTTCAGGTCACTGGAGCTCACAAATATAACCAAGAGACACCCTATAAGTATTTTCCTATTAGTTTATTTGTAAACGTAAGTGTGGGATCTACCATCAGCAAAACATAAAGTCAACATACCAGTTTGACCTTTCAATTTCAAACTTCATAACATTAAGAGAAACCCCATAGGTACGGCCCTGTTAGTGTGTTATTTTAACCGTGGGTCTGGGATCCACCATTTCCAAGATATAAGCCAGTATATCAGAGTTGCTATTTCTATTGTAACAATGTCAACATGCACGTATATCCTTATAAATTTTTCATAACTTTTATAATTTGTTAAAAATCAGAAAAATGGACAGCAGCAACGTGCAGTACAAAATTTGTGGAGATCGAGTCAAAGTACACAGTCCCAATAACTTGGAACATGTGCCAACATACAGTTTGGAGATGAAATCAATAGAAGGAACACACAAAAATTCCTATAAAATGGAAAAGAATCACAGCACCACCAGGTCATCAAATTTAGGTCCAGAGGTCACCATTGTGCCCCTGAACAATTCAAAGCAATTGATGAACAGTTTCAGAGATTTTTTTTTATTTTACCCAAAAATAAACGCAAAACGTTACAAAAAATCTAAATTCACTGGAAAGTGACCATTTGAAAACATTTGACAGAAACCCACCCAAAATACATTTCGTTCCATACAGATCGTTCCAT
This sequence comes from Hermodice carunculata, assembly GCA_964020975.1. NCBI lineage: Eukaryota > Metazoa > Annelida > Polychaeta > Eunicida > Amphinomidae > Hermodice > Hermodice carunculata. Next base: position 3,904,071 of record OZ026612.1, on the reverse strand, counting down.
ACTTGAATAGAGGAAGGAATGAACGAATTTCTGAACCGTAAGGAATTAAACCTGATTTGTCTTTGGCTGCGTCGGTTTCTTAACTGGCCAGTGGGCTGACCATTGTTATTCGGAACGAGATCCGACAGATAAGCGGGAGTTTAACCATTAACAATTTTGTAAAACATGATTAATTTGAAATATTGGCGTCTTTTAGCTAGAGTAGGCCAGCCTAATTCCTTAAGCATAAGATGACGGGGAGTGCGTCTCAGGGCTCCTAAACAAATGCGAGCTGCTTCATACTGAACACACTCGAGGGAATCAGAGAGAGTCTGTGAGCAATTGTCAAAAATTATACATCCATACCCTAAGATAGGTCGTACCATGGATTTGTAAAGCCGAATTAGAGTATTGCGAGATAAACTAAATTTAAGTCTGTGGAGGAGAGACAGACGTTTCCTCGCTTTTTCCACGATTCTGGTAATATGGGCATCCCACTTTAGATTACTAGAAAGTGTAACGCCCAAATGTGTATGGCTAGTACCTTCTGGTATAACAGCATTGCCAAGGAGTAAAGGCGGGTGATCTGGCTTATTATGTTTAGTGGAAAACAAAACAGCTACGGACTTAATAGCATTGGAAGACATTTTCCACTGTTTGCCCCAGGTAGAGATATGAACAAGATCTGCATTCATCCGACCTGCAGAGGTAACGGGATCATGGATTATCTCCAGAATGCTAGTGTCATCAGCAAAAAGCTTAATATCACACACAATATTATCAATTATGTCATTAATATAAACTAGGAAAAGAAGAAGCCCCAGAATAGAGCCCTGGGGTACCCCTGCCTGTACAGGAAGCAAGGAGGACGACTGACTACCAATCGTAACTCTCTGAAAGCGATTTGATAAGTAATTACCGATAAACTGGAGTAAAGCACCTTCAATACCCAGCTGTCTTAATTTGAAAAGAAGACCCGCATGCCACACGCGGTCAAAAGCCTTACTGATGTTGAGAAAAACCACCCTGGCTTCTTTTCGTAGTTCCAGGCCATTATATATGTCATGAACGATTTTGATAAGCTGGTTGATGGTAGAGTCGTTTTTTTAAACCCAGAGTTTTTGTGCGTCAGTAGATCGTGACGAATAAAGTACTCGTACAGAACATTAAACATTAAATATTAAACGTTCGAAAACTTTAGAAACATTACACAGTAATGAAATAGGGCGATAGTTGCTTTTTACCTGCTTATAGTTCTTTTTGAATACAAGGCACATATTAGATTTTTTTCCATGAATCTGGAAAGCACGAAGCAGCAAGAGAGAGGTTAAACAATTTGGTAAGTGATGGGGAGAGGCCAGAAGCCGTATTCTTTAGGATGAGGTTACCTATACCATTGGGTCCCGTAGCAGAGCTGGACTTCAGAGATTGTAAAACCTTTTTAACGTCGTTTTCATCAATTTGGAATTCACTTAGCCTCGCATCGGTGCGATATGAGAAGTCAGGCAGGGGCATAGGATCGTCTTCATGAGGAAGTTTACATTGATTGGCAAAGTAATTATTGAAAACTTCACATTTTTCAACGTTACTGGATATTACAGTGCCGTTTTCGAGAAGGGGAGGTATGGAATGATGGAGCTTGGAACCTAGAAAACTCTTGCTCAGGTTCCACCATTTCTTTAGACTAATGATATTAGAGTCCAATTCACTGCGAATTTTTTGAAAAATATGACCTCGTGGAACTACGAAGGGCGCTGACTGCAGTGTTGCGCTTCCGTTTATAGAACATGTAGAGTCTTTCGAGAGTAATAAACTCAATAAGTAAAGGGACGAATTTTGTTGCTAAAACGTTTGAAACGTTTCCATGCACGATTTCTCCGTCTAAGTAACTGTTTGATTTTACAAGTAACCCATGGCTTATCTTTGGGTCGTACAAGAATGTTACGATAAGGGATGAAGTCCTTGCATTAGCCGCCAAAATGATCTGTTCAGAAAGATACCACGTCGTTAATATCATCAAAGACGTCAAAATTCTGTTAGATGGCAACACAGACTTTACACTTGAAGTTAACCAACAAATTTTTTCAAGTGTACAAAAATTCATAATTAATACTCGGAGGTTTCACTTTTAAGGTCTGGTGTGTCATATGTTGCTAAAACTAATTTGAATCGTTAATAGATGGGTTATTTGTACATTTTATGTGAGGTATAAACTTGACGATGTATGCTTTCTTGTGATATGTAGGACTGTAATGCTTTCCGTTTAACATGTATCTTTCATTGTACTTGTCCTGTGCGTCTTGTACATAGACCATGTGTTGCGCTGTATGTCTGGAGAGCCTCCAGATTAGTAATTTTGTACTACCTAGCCAATCCAGGTAAAATGAATATCTTTATAATAACGATATCGAATTAAAATGTACATTTGATCAAATTGCCAACCGATTAGTCAGGCTAATAACCCATGTGCGAGTATACAGAAACAATGGTTTAATTGGCCTGTTAATAATTGAATACACAAGTCATGCCCCAGTAGTCTTGCCTGATGTTCTGCAAGGGTGTGAGTATTTTACAACGAAATGAACCAGGAAGATCTAAATTTTCTCTAAAAACTCCCCACAGATACCAGGGATACATTTTGTATGAAAAATGTTGAAAAGAAAGTTTTTTCACTCACAATTAATGCTTTACATACTGTCTCTCTCTCGAGGGTTGGAACAATGGTGCCTATGTCGGAGCGGACTCCTATAGCGCCATCGTAAATAGCCTTGTTGCTAATAATAAACTAGATGAACTGGAATCATTCTGTTTGCATAACAACGTAGATGTAATTTGTCTTAATGAAACAAAGCTTGACCATTCTATTTCTAATCTTGAATTAGAATTTCGTGGATTTCAATCGCCCATTAGGTGCGACCGTAATAGACATGGTGGCGGTGTGGCGATGTATTCTTCTGAAATTTTTACCTACAAACAAAGAAACGATTTACAGTTGCCTAATTTAGAGTGTTTGAATTTAGAAACCACCATTAATAAGCACAAAATTTTCATCGCTACCTTTTACAGACCACCAGGTCAGGATTTGGCTGAAAGTAGAGACTTTCTCAGTTCTCTTGAAGACATTGTTGTTAAACTGATATCTGAATTGCCTAATGCAATATTCATAACAGGTGACTTTAATTTACCAGGTATTTCATGTACCGATGGGGTTTGCAAAAGTGGTTTTGATTATGAATTTCTTAACACCATTCATAGACTCAACTTACAACAAGTAGTTACAGAGCCATCTAGAGGACAGTCATATCTTGATCTTATGTTTGTAATAAAGGATTCTCTTAATAGTAAGGCCACAAACTTTTCACCTATTTCAACTTGCGATCACGAGTGTATTCTAGTATCAACAAATATTCAACTTGTAAAAAATGTAGCTTATGAAAAGATTATTTGGAACTATTCAAGGGTTGACAGAGACAAACTCCATGATTCCTTAGTTGCAGCACCGTGGGATGCTATCTTCTTAAATTGTGATGTCAATGATATCTGTACAAGTTTTACTACGTTTCTGAACGAAATAGCATCCGATTGCATTCCACACAAAGAAGTAACCATCAGACCTCGTGATAAACCATTCATGACAAGTGTATTAAGACACCATATGAGAGTAAGGGACCGTGCGTACAAAAAAGCAAAAAAAATCTGGTGGTGAGCTTGACTGGAATTACTATCACCGGTGGAGAAACGAAGTTGTTGCTATGGTGAGAAAGGCCAAACTTGATTATTATGGTAAAGTTTATGATATTTTAAGTAATAAATTGACTGAAACTAAAAAATGGTGGCAAACCTTAAAAACTGTTTGTGGTTGGAACTATAAACCACTTATACCTTCTATCATAGAAAATGCATCTATTCTTTTGAACCCTGTTGATAAGGCTGATGCACTTAATAATTACTTTGCTTCCCAGTGGGTAACTGATGATCCCTCTTCAAAATTACCTGACCTTCACATGAAAACTGAAGAAAGACGTGAAAATATTGTAATAGTGGAGCATGAGGTTTATGATCTGTTAAGAAAGTTGAAAATCTGTAAAACGGGAGGCCCTGATGGTCTTCCAAATAAAGTATTGCGTCTTTTTGCAGCATACATTTACGCTCCTCTCACCAGATTATTTAACTTATCTCTAAATACTTTTACTTTTCCAAATCCATGGAAAGAAGCGAATGTCTGTGCTATATTTAAAAAAGATGATCCCCATTGCTCAAAAAACTATAGACCTGTTTCTCTTCTGTGTTCAATGTCCAAAGTCTTTGAGAACTGCATATTTAAAAGGTTATACAACTTTCTTTCTTTTAATGATCTGTTGACTCACTGTAATTCAGGGTTCAAAAAACTAGATTCGACTGTATATCAACTTATTAGTATAGTCCACGAATTATGCAAAGCTATTGATCAAGGTAAAGAAGTAAGAATGGTCTTTCTGGATGTATCAAAAGCCTTTGACCGTGTATGGCATAATGGTCTACTTCATAAATTACGTGAATTTGGAGTCTGTGACCCTTTTTTGTCATGGGTAAAATCATATTTAAGCTTCAGAAAGCAAAGGGTAGTACTTGAAGGTTGTTCCTCCAACTGGGTAACAATAGAATCTGGTGTCCCTCAAGGAAGTGTTCTGGGGCCTTTGCTGTTTCTTGTTTTTATAAACGATCTAGTTGATGATTTAACTTGTAAAGCTTATCTATTTGCTGATGACACAACTTTATTTGAAATTGTTAACACACCTGAAGAAACGACTATCAGTCTGAACGAAAACTTATCTGTTGTACAAGAATGGGGTAAGGAATGGAAAGTTGTTTTTAACCCAAGTAAAACAGAAGAAATGATTGTCTCTGTTAAGAAAACGAAACCGGCTCACGACCTGTTGATATTTTTGAACGAACCTGTAAAACGCGTTCATGAGCACAAACATCTTGGTGTTATTCTCTCTGCAAACTTATCCAGTCACATTAATTATATTTGCAGTAAGGCATCGTCACGTTTGGGTTGCATCAGATATTGTTCTCCCTTATTACCATGCAATGCATTAGAAAGTATGTTTACGTCATTCATTCGGCCCATCCTTGAATATGCTGTACCTATTTTCGACAATTGCTCACAGAAAGGTAAGAAACAATTAGAGTCTGTCCAATACAAAGCATCTTTGTATGTATCTGGTGCGATGAAAACATCTAGCCAAGTCAAAATTTCAAATTGTATGGGGTGGGCGAGTCTGGAAGATAGACGGAAATATATCAAGCTTATTATGTATAATAAAATTGTTACTGGCACATGCCCTCAATACCTTCAAGACTTGATTCCTGTACATAACGCAGATAGGGTTAATTACCCGCTGAGAAACATTAATGATCGCACATTAGTGCACTCGCGTAAATTGAAATTTAATAATTCTTTCTTTCCATCAACCACTCGCCTGTAGAATACACTTCCACTTCAAGTAAGGAATGCTCCATCTTTAAGTACTTTTAAAACATCGGTTAGATTGATATATTTTCCATCCAGACTCGCTCACTTAAGACACGGACCTCGGAAGCTCAATATTTTGTTAAATCGTCTGACAGTTGACTTCAGTGCTCTTAATGCTCATCTTTATTCACGAAACCTACGTGATTCTCCAGCTTGCTCTTGTAGCTTTCGGGCCGAAACTATTATTCATTATATGCTGCAGTGTCCATTTTACACCACTCATAGACAAGTTCTGCTGACAAGGATCTCTGAAATTCTTGCCACTGGCAACACAGGTATTATTTTTGAAACTTTACGTCAAACCGAGAAAATCTATTTACTTCTATTCGGTACCCCATCTGCTACATTCCTCAGTAACTGTTCTTTGATGGACGCGTCAGGTCAATACATAATGAGCACTTTAAGATTCAAAAAGTTCTTAAGGGGAGACGACACTGATGACACTGGCTAGTCACATTGTATTTATATATTGTAGACCATAAAATTATGCCATAAGTATGCTCATGTATATATCAGCTAATTAGTCCTTTATATTGCAAATAGTATTAGCACGCCGCAGGTGTCTGACAATGACCAGGCGGGGAAGGAACACCCGAGCTGTAGGGCGCAATGGTGGCTCCACAGTGGCAGTGTGGGCATGCCGCCATCGTGCTTCGGCCGCGCCAAACAGTAACCCTGGTTCTTTTGTCGGACAAGTACCTCCCCTTCAGTCGTCATCTGTGGCTTGTGCACATTAGTATCCATTGTATATATATATATATATATACATTTACCCACATATGTTCAATTATCTGTCGCTTATCAATTTTTTTCCTGCTTTATATGTCCTCCTCTCCAGAATAATGGCAGTTTGCGATCTTGTATTTTATTGTGATCCCATGTGTTACGTACAACTGTGTATTTTGTCATTTTATGTTGTATCTTATTGTCTTTTACACTTTTTTTCTCTTTACGTTACTCTATGTGCGGTTATATTTGTATATATTTTGTATTTACACTAGGAGAAGAATTTGTATTAGCCGTTGGCTATTTTTCTAATCCTCTCAAAAGAAATAAAGTATATGAACAAAAATAGCGCCATCGCATACGCTGATGATGTAACACTGCTGAGCTCAACAATAAAGGGGCTGCAGTCTTCCATCAACATATGTGTTAAATACGATCGCGACTGGCAATTTAATTTTAATGCCAGTAAATCTAAATGTATAGTTATGGGGCCTAAAGTATTTAGTTGTAATCCTACGTGGACCCTTGGTAATGTCAAGCTTGAAACGGTTGACAATGTGGGTATTTTGGGTGTACAATTTTCTACTGATAATTCTGCTTCCTTACATGCTGATAACAGAATGAAAATGTGCAGGCAAAACTACTATGGCCTCGCTAATGTTGGACTGCCTTACCCCGGCTTAAATACAGCTGTTAAGACACATCTATTGAAAACAATATGTTCACCTATCCTTACCTATGGTCTCGATACACTAAGTGTTTCTAAATCCATTTTATCAAATCCACACAAGGCACCCTAGTGAAATTGTATCTTGGGATAGGGAAGCGTTCACATCACTCTTCACTTTTTAAATCCTTGCATGTTCCTAAGCTCCAGACTGTCATGCAGGACAAAACGCTCTCTCTTTTTCAGCGGATTTTTCAAGTACAGTCTCCTTAATTAAACCTTTATTCTTTCATGCTAGCTCATTATATTTTAAATGGCAAAGTTTTTAAGGGTACGCTAGTCGACAGAGTGGTCCAACTAGGTTTCTCCCCTCTTCAGATGGCATTTTCTGGACGTCACTTTAAAACCTCAGTAACAAGCCAGGAAGATTGGGTTGTGGACACTCTGAGATATCTGACCTTTCATGAGAATTTTATTAAGCCATGGTCTAATGAACATGTTTTAACTGTGTTATTAACAAGGTGCTATTAATAGTTCTGGGGGTTTTTTGGTTTTTTTTTGGTTTTTCATGCATTGCCTATAATTTCATGCTGTATAGTCTCATTTTGTATGATTTTGTCATCCTTGGTTCTGTATGATTTTGTATGTATTATTTCTCCTTATGGAGGCTAATAAAGTATCATTATTATTAATACTTTAATTCTGAAATGCTCGGTCAAGTGTGGAATATACATTTAATTCAAATTTATCAGAGTTTGCCAGACGTTCTATTGTGCCACGTATTCACTCATGCATTTCACGCACATACACTATTGGTAAGGTTTTTGAGACCGGGTTGGCCGGTCGGACCCTACTATAATATTTGAGTTGTACATACCCAAGCTCAGTCATTCAGAATCTTTTCTTGTGTCGTAGGATCTGTTATTGACCACATCGTCGATTTTTCCTTCCTAACTTTCGGCATTTTGAGACTGATTGTGCTGGTTTAATGATACAACTGACTAACGCACTAAGATAAGACCACCAATGCAATGACCAAGTCGCAAGTGCGGGTTCTCAGCTCGCAAGAACTTCCGATACAATTTAAACAAAGTCTTTGATTTTTCTGTTGAATTTAAATGTAAGGAGAACTTGTGTGTGAGTTGTTAAAGCTGATTAGAACTATTGGTTTCTTTGGGTGAGAAAACAATCGCTGCCACGTCGGTAATAAAAGACAGCGTTGAAAGTGCAATTCATTTGAAGTCGGATTAAGACATGCAGTCATGTCATGATCTCGGCTGACTGTACGGCCCCTCTTCAACACTTTTCTTGGGATTAAATGTGAAAAACTCAATATATCATAAACAAGTACATGTAACAAGAGCTACCTAATGCATATATTCATGACAAAATGGCTTAGTTTAAACATATTTATTTCAACTGGATTGCCCTATAGTACATTGAGATGTCACTAAGCGAGGGGTTCTCCAGAACATGGAGTGACACACAAAATGTATATTACAAAACACACAGGACAAAACAAGAAAAAAGTTACCCAATTAACAGAGAAGCTGTACACATGCTTCAGATTTGTACCCTGCATACAAAAATCACAGCAGTAGTAGTCATCAAAATGCAAAACAAAGCAAAATAGTTCACTGCAGGAAGAATGTACACACATACGTCCCTGTTCACAATACTACGGACTAGCGGTAGAAATTTTCATGAAGGACATTTGGGAAGTAAGAATTATGTAAATCAGCAACTAACTCAATTGAAAATTACTGCTTATGCATAACAGAACTAAGATGTGAAGCGTCTTATATCTACGATGTATCTGTGGAAAGAATCACAAATTTGTATGTTGAAGGGAATGGACAATTGGTCGTTACCAAGGAGAAGAATATGAGCTAGTCTGTCACTCGCTGTGTGTATAATCAGATTCCTTACTTTAGTTTAGGATCACCTGAGAAATACTCATCTGCAAAATCAAAACATTCAATTAACGGCCTTTGAGAAGTCGCAAACGTGAACTGTGGCTGCACAGACGGACGGACTGAGGGACGCCGAATCAACACCATCTTACAAGCTCAACTCAGCTTACACACAGGACAGCAGAGCTAAAAACGACAAAAACAGGTTACTGAACACAGAGTATTTCATACAACACTGTGATTGCCCTCAGGAACGCCAAGGCACATGCTATTTTGGCGTATTGACCTTTAGACGTTTCAAACAATTATGACTATGACAAAGTTCATTGATTTTTGGTTGGTTGTTTGTTGACATATTTGTCATATTCTGCGATTCTGAATGTATTCATAGCGCGGCCTGTGGTTGTTTCCATAATATCACATCCTTTTTTCGGGTCACTGAACGAACAATGGTAAGTCGGAAACAATAAAACGTGATGATAGAAAATTTTCAGCGGCATCATACATGCAATATAAATTGCATTGAACATGTAACACGCCAGACGGATGGGCAAAGCAAATATCGGCACTACACCTCCGGCTCCGCCCAAGGTGGTTATCACGATACTCGTCCGCCACCGTACAGTATCTCACACATAACGTTTTCGAAATGAAATTTCAAGATAGCATTATGACAAGAAAAGAAGCATGAATATAAACTGTAAACTACGTGTATTTCTAAAATAAAATCCTCAACCTTTGTGTGTTTTGCATACTTTTACCTTGACTTTTACCTGGGATCTTTAATTGAAGCATTGAATTCTTGTTTTTGTGCGTGGATATAGACTCCAAAGCATTTCATTCGTGTGCGAATGCAATGTAGCTGGAATCCAGGAAACCTTGTTTGTGGACGGGCAGACGTGCATACAATATGCCAGACTGGGCAATTACAGTCAGCGTTTGAAATAAGTTCCCATGCCTGGGGGGGGATATTTAAAGAACACCTGCATGTTCATCTTCAACATGACAACACATTGCTCCACGTGCACTTGCTAAGCACGTGTTGACCAGATGAAATCACTGTCTCGGTGGAACATCCGATGCTCTTGCACTCAATGATTGTGATAAACATGTTCGAAACATTGTGTTAACCCCGGTACAACTATATTGGTCAAAAATTGTGGAGTCCATGTGCAAACACAGACTTTTTGTTTTTGTTTTAAACACTCTATTTATTTGTTTTGTTTATCTATTTATTCATTCATTCATATATATATATATATATATATATATATATATATATATATATATATATATATATATATATATATATATATGTGTGTGTGTGTGTGTGTGTGTGTGTGTAAATTTATTTACTGTAACACATTTCAATTGGGTAGCCCAATCAGCAATAGCTGTTCTTCTTTGGGGCCCAATACATAAAACAAAATGTAAAGTGAAAGTTATAAAAACAACTGTACATATAGGTTAAAAATTCCTCTAGGATAAACTGCTCAATGTAAAATAGGCTCACCTCTTAAATAAACAGCTCATGTAAAATAGGCTCGCCTCAGACCACATAACCACTCGGTGTAACTGTTTTGTGCTAAGCACGAATGGAGCTCGATTGTCTTACGTCATGAGGTAAGCTATTCCAGGTGTTTGGACCGTTGAATGAAAACGATTGTTTGTACTTTTCTGTCCTGGGTTTAGGGATCTGCAAATGCCCTTTTTGACTATTTCGGGTATTGTGGCTATGGATACTCTTACGGAATGTAAAACGTGTACTTAAATATTCTGGTGCTAGTACATTCATGCATTTGTACATTAATAGGGAAGTGTGATATTTACAACTGTCATTCAACTTTTTCCAACCCAATTCAGCAATGAGGCTACTCACGCTAGTATTAAAATCAAAATTACCTGTAACAATTGTGGCTGCTCTATTTTGTAGCCTTTGTAGTACCATTTTGTATGACGGGCCGCAGTTTCCCCATACAGTATCACAGTAATCGAATAATGGCTGGATAATACCCTTGTATACTACATTTAATAGGTCGCTTGATATGGTATGCCGTAGTCTTGATAGAAGGCCAATTTTTGGAGAGATTTTAGAGGCAAGATAATTAACGTGAGCAGACCATTTCAATTTATGATCCACAATTATACCAAGTAACTTACATGAGTCATTTTGCCTTAAAACCTCGCCATTTACTTTAACATTTAACGGATTGTGACAATTTTGATGTGTTTGGCCGCACATCACAGTACATGATTTCGGGATATTTAATGACAATCTATTATCAGTGAACCATTCCGAAGCACGCAGTAAATCTATTTGTAGGGCATTTTCCGCCTCCTTCACGGTACGACCTTTTGCGTATATAGTCGTATCGTCCGCAAACAAGTGGCATTTTGCATGTTTTAAACACTGTGGAAAATCGTTAATATATAAAAGAAACAGGGTTGGCCCGAGTGAAGACCCTTGAGGGACACCGATAGATACAGTTTTTTTGTCAGATAATTTACCATGACAATACACCGCTTGACTTCTGCACGTCAGATATGAGGAGAACCATGACCATGCCAAATCAACAATACCATAATATCTCTTTTTTTTTGCAGTAATATTTCGTGATCAATTGTATCAAAACATTTCTGCAGATCGATCAGAGCTGTGGCTGTCATAAAACCTTCGTTTGAATTGTTATACCAGTCATCAGTCATGCAAAGAAGAGCAGTTTGCGTAGAGTGCTTTCTTATGAAGGCAGATTGTTCCTTAGTGGTGAGATTATTAATACTTAGGTAATTGAGTAGACAAGATTGAACATGTTTGTCTAGTATTCGGCTGATATGGTACAGTACAGAAATTGGCCTGTTGTTACATTCTTCATATTTGCTGCCCTTATCTTTGAAAATTGGTGTGACTCGTGTCGACTTCCAATCTGATGGCACTACACCATTTCTTACTGAGATGTTGAATAAACAAGTGAGGGATGGGGCTATAATATCAGCGGCAGCAGACAAAAGTTTCGAGTGCATAGAAATAATGTCGATGGAACTTTTGTCAGGCAATTTACCTAATTCATGTTTGACAAACCTCTCCTCAACCGGATTTATTTAGAATTTCGTATCTATAATCGGAATTTTCCATTTGGTTTCAGAAATTTGACTCGGAAAATTTGATGCTAAACCAGAACCCACATTTCCGAAGTACTGTAAAAAAAATTTCGGCTGTGAGATCTGGTGTAATGAAAGAGTCCTTTTGGCGGGAAGGAAGGAGATGTTGCAAAGAGGTCCACATTTGTTTTTGACCTTTGGCACGGTTTATTGTATCAGTATAGTAGGCACTTGTTTCCTTCCTGATCATATCTGTGACCAAATTACGGAGTTTACAATACTCCGCCCACATGTTTTCATCACCATATTTCAGTGTCTTTTCGTGAATATAATCTCTATTATAAATAGGTTTTAGTATGTCAGGGGTCAGCCATGGGTTTACTCTATCCCTAACGCGAATACCTCTAAGAGGTGCATGTTTGTTACTCGTTCTTAAAAATGCCTCTTTCCACTCACTCCATGACACGTCAGCTGTAATGTTACCTGGCACGTGACTAAATATAGGATTGCATTTCAAATCATGTCTGAATACATGTACATCAAATTTACGCTGATTGCGGATTTTTATCATCTTTGGCAAGGATTTGGGTACTTTAGCAGTTATTACAGTATATATAATATAATGATCACTAGTACCACATTTCAATACGCCAGATTGTTGATGCTTTATCGGATAGTTTGTGAGGATCAGATCAATAATATACGATGTAGTGGTAGTTAATCTCGTTGGTTTTAAGATAAGCTGCTGCAATTGAAAACATGATTCTAATAGTCTAACTGGATGGGTTTCATTTGAGTCAAGAAGTTTGTAATCCAAGTTTAAGTCCCCTATTATTACTAAATGACCATTGTCGGCTACTCTCTCGATAACGTCCACCATATCCTGGAAATATTTGCAAGTTGCTGATGGTGGTCTATAGAGACAAGCAATCAGTATAGGCGAATTATGAGGCAGCTTGATTTCGGCAAAGATACATTGAATTCCGCAATTTTCAGATAAATCATACCTCGGTTGAAAATCAACACCATGCCTTATAAATAAGGCCACTCCCTCACCATGTCTATTTCGATCGTTTCGGAGCAGCTCATAACAAGGTATTTGTATTTCAGAATCCAATACATTTTCGTCGAGCAAAGTTTCAGTTATTGATCTTTAAACCTTTGATATATGCTGGAACTTATTTCTCTTATCCCAAAAAGCACGAACGTTTTTTGGCTTAAGGACTGTATGGTCAGAGTTTTCGGGGAAGAGCTGTTTTTCATTTGCGTGGGTAGAGTTATGATCGGCTGGAGTATAGCCTGGCAATACTGAAGTATGTGATTGATCAAGTAAACCTGCGGTGCCAGAGAGCGAGTTTCTACAAGCAACAGAATTTGCAGAGTAGTGATTATCACAGTGAGTAAAGTCCTGGTTGATACATGTGAGAACTTTTACCATGTAGTCAGTGGGTCGGTCATCAGTGGCTGTGAGGTTTTAGGCTGACTTTTCGGTGATCAGCTGTGTAAAACCCTGAGTTCTGGCCTCCAGTATGCATTTTTGGATGTTTTCGTGCAGAGTTTCGATGCCCCTGGCATTTGGATCAAGCCTATCGCCCGAAAGAGATGCTAGTGAGATGTTGTCGTTATCCACGTAATGCCATGAATTTCTCTCGCAGATAAGCTTGATGGCAGCATTCACCAAGCGGACCCTCTTTTCAGATTCTGGTCCCTTGCGGTAGCAGACGCTGGAGATGGCATTTTTTGAAAACTTAGTTGCCTTGAGTTTGTCCTCCAATCGACGAACCAGTTTGATGGTTTTGTCGGCCGTTTCAAGACCAACGTCATTTGTACCCGAGTGCACTATGACAAGGTCGGTAGGTGGATCATCTTTGTGGTCCTCGATGAAGGATGCGGCCGAATCAATTAAGGTTGCGGTAGGTTTGATCTCTATGCGTGCATTAGTAGTTTCAACAATCTGGTTTGCGTTCAGTCTTTTTGTGAATGAATCACCTACGATAGTCACCTTGTATTGAACTATATGGTCAGTGTTTGCTTTGTCAGAATGTGCACTCCTTTCCATAGAGCTGCCCTTGTTAGGTGGGACACTCACATTGTTTGGTTCATTAATTTAGGGGTTGTTTTTTGTGATAATCTTTTTGATCGGCGACGAGGGGGTGTTGGTGATACACAAAGAGTTGCAGTGCTTGTGGTTTGGGCGATTTTAGCCTGTTTTTGCTCAGAACGTTTCAGTGTTTTAGACGGAGGTGTTTGACACTTTGCAACCTCCAGTTCAACTTTCAACGCCAGATTTTCATTTCGAAGGTCGGCACATTCGGCTGTTTTGGCAGCCAGCTGTCTGACCAGGTCAATGTTGTTCATTTGCATAGGTTGTAAAGTTACTTGCATAGCACTGATTTGTTGCAGAATCAGCTTTGTGGTGTGTGGCACGGTTCTGCATTTTGGGCAATTCCAAATCCCGCAGATTTTACTCTCTTTTTGCCCAATAAACCCATAGTGAAACCAATTCATACATGTTACACATTGTACCATAGCTGCACGGCCCTGCTTGCGTTTGTGCTTACAAGTCTCTATACATAAGCTAGGTTCCTTTCTACCATTTGGTCTTAAATATTTGTTTCTTTATTTTGTCCTCAGTTTTTCGCGCACACTATTGTTCAAAAAAGTCCCAAACTTGGCGTGGTGATTGAACTAGTAGTGAAAGGAAGGACCTGGTTTCAAATAGTCACCATCTTGGAAATTATGCAAATTAGGTCATTTGAAATCTTCAGTGTTTAATATCTTCAAAACTATTGAAGCAGGAGGTACCATTCCAACTTCAATTCCCAGGTTTGTATTATTGGTGCATCCACTGGATCACAAACAAAACTTGTACAAGTTTAATGTTTGTTTATTCGGGCACATGGAAAGTTTAATGTTTAACACCCTCAAAACTATTAAAGAAAGGTGTATCATTCTAACCGTAATTCATAGTTTATACTATAGGCGCATCGAATGAACCACAAACAAAAGTTGCAGAATATAGTTTATGCTCATTAGGAGCACATGAAAAGTTTAAATGTCGAATATTTTGAAAACTATTATAGGTAGAAATCCAATTCCAACTTCAGTTTATATGTGTGTGCTACAGGCGACTCCAATGAAGCACATACAAAAGTTGTAGCATATCAATTTATGCAAATTTGGGGCACTTAAAACGTTGAAATGTTAAATAGCTTCAAAACTATTATAGGTAGAGGTGTCATCCCGACTTTCATATATAGGTTTGTGCTATAGGCGCATTCAATGAATCACAATCAAAAATTATTATAATTTATGCTTATTACGGGCACTTGAAGAGTTTGAGTGTTGAATATCTTCAAAAATATTACAGGTAGTAGTGCCATTCCAACTTCAATTCATAGGCTTGTGTTGTAGTCACATCCAATGAACCACAAGCAAAACTTGTCAAAGTTTAATTTTGCGAATGAGGAGCACTTATCAAGCTTAGATGTTGTATATCTTCAAAATGGTTGACAGGAGAGGTACCATTCACACTTTGATAATTTCGCATAGGCTTTTGTTATAGGCACATCCAATTGACTACAACCAAAAGTTGTAGAATTTTAATTTCTGCAAATTAGGAGAATACACAAATTTAAGTATTGAACAACTTCAAAACTATTAAAATAAGAAGTGTCATTCCAACTGTAATTGATATGTTGGCAACATAGCTGCCTCAAATTAAATATGAGCCAAAGTTGTAGCATTCAATGTATGCAGATAAGACATTTTGACAAATTTACATCTTAAATATTCAACTTCAAAATTGTCATAGATAGATGTGACATTGTAACATAAATGGATATATTATTGAGATAGCTGCATCCAATGAACCATGAACTTAGGTTGCAGCAGTTTGATTTTTGAAAATTGGGCAAATACACAAAATTTAAAACTTGAATAACTGCAGAACTATTCTTGATAAAGGTATCATTCCAACTTCAATTTATAGTTTTATGACTGAGCATAACTGTCTAGGTCTCTTTTGAACAGTTCAATAAAACTGTTTTTGCAGGAGTTTAATAAATACTGAATATGCAATCTTAAAAAGTTTTCGACTCGCACAGTCTGATTTGCTTGCAAGCAAATCAAATTTGTCTAGTTTCACTATTTTTTCAATAAAAAGCCCGTAGGTATTCATAAAGTTAATATTGTATTCGCGAGGAGCCTCTCCACATAAATTGCTGACGAACTTCACTAAAAACACCACTTGCGCTGGTCAATCTTGCCATAGGTAAAGTAGCTGTAGGTACTGGTATTGTAACAACGTAATCTACTTTTGATTGTCGCCTGCCCTTTAATTATGTCCGCTCCGCAAGACTTTGGGCTCATTTTACAGGCTATTCTTCTTCTATGTCACAAAACTCACTTTTATATAATTGAAACCATGAAAGAGGAGCACTGGTTGGGACCAAGGATTTTTGTAAGTAGGCAAATTTCTTTGCATCATTTTGTCTTCGCTTTTGTACTTATTACGAGCAACAATGTATATTAATTTCCCGCCTCAGCAGCATACCTGATTGCGCAATCCCGCTTGGAGAGACAGGGCGAGATATCGGGTCGATACATGTGTGGACAAGCGGGATATTTCAAATATTTTGGGAAATATATAATACTTATGAAAGGCAGATGGGATGTTGTTTTCTTCTATATGGCTCTGGAGGTACTAGAGAAATACCAGTTTGGCATCTGTGAACTTAACCCCCCCCAAAAAAAAACACAAACAAAAGAAACAAAAACAAACAAAGTAATTTTGTGAGTAATGAGCATATGACCCTGTCTGTGACAGTGATGTGACCCGCACATCCTCCGTGATCATCAGGAGTCAAACCCGTGCTTTGTGGCGGGAAATTAATATGCATGCGGCATATTACCAGTGCAGCACATGCAAACACCAGTTGGCATTTGAGCATGTCCTCTGTGGCCTGCCACCCACACCGTATAGCCACAGATGACCATCAGCTGAGTGGCTCGCAGCAGCCATTTGTACTTTAATAGGCGAAAAGTTGTCATCAGCAACTCAACAGATAATATTTCACATTTACTCAGGAATGAATCTGAACAGAGGTTTTCAAGAACCAGTTTCATTTTGCTGTTGTTGTAAAACTTCATAAGAACCATTACAAGTATTTGTGTATGTGCTCAAATCGCATGTTAACCATATTACCACCATTGATGTTTACATTTTGTAATGTTCACATGGTAAGCAAAGCGGTCATCTCTTCAAAATAAATGCATCATTTATCGAGAACATATTTCTACTGGATTGCCCATACGAAAATATACAGCCTTAAGGGCCCTAACACACTGACCAGCCGGCCGGGCGATTTTGGGCTCGTACGGGCGTCGTGCGAGTGTTCCAAGTCGCCCGTACCGGTGTTTGATCAATGTGTCTCACCGCCGGCCCGACTTCGGAAAATCGCGCTGGTTTTGAAACTCGTACCAACGTCGTACGGAATTTTTTTGATATTGTCGTGCGAGTCCAAGCCGATTGGTATTTCAGCCTGTTGTAGTTTAGAAACTAGTATACAGGGGGTGTTCTTGTCTGTCATGTGACCATGTGTCTTGGTCATAAAAGAGGAGAACGTGATATCTTGATCTGACAAGATGCCTTGTGGCCGTGGAAAAGGAAGAACCCGTTGTGTTCGACCATCAACTGAACCAAAATTAACGGAAGATGTCAATTAAACGTCGCCGGGTCCTGAGATTATGGTAACACCAGAAAGGCAGACACAAATTCGCAAAACAACACCAAAGTCTTTGCATGAATTCCAGCGTGACGGAATCACCAAAATATGACATATTTTCTTCTTTGACCAAACTTTTCTGGCCAATATGTACAATATGTCTTCTACGATTATAATGTATTGGAAGCATTTTTCTGCTCTTGGAGACTTTATCATTCCACTTAGATGTACACGTGTTTTTAGAATTATATTAAGCACTGTTGCCTGCGTGACGGAATCACAAAAACCAGCCCTTAAAAATTTCACTTACAACACAATGCAAAAGTTTAGCCCCCGGTGTACTGTTTTGCAAAAAAACAGCTATGAATTACCATAGCGATTATTTTTATATTCAAATATCACCATTGTGATTAAAACCAAAAGACTTTATTGTGATCTTGACTTAAATGTAAAACACATCGCGTGACGGAATCACAATTTGGCCATGACGGAATCACAAAATTGACAAATCCACTGGCACAAGGTCCCCAAAACGTTCACTCAAATGTTTTTATTTGCTGCCAGAGTGCACTTGCCACCATTTATATGCTCAGCTGCTAATATTGGACAGCTGAACTTAGTTTCAAAACTGTACTTGTCTATTGCTGTTTTATTGTATAGAAGATTAAAGTCCATAACATGTTATCAAACCCTATTTTTTCTTAACCAAATTTTAAGTACAATTAGGCAAGCTTGTAACTTTCGTGGGTAGCTGCTTGCTACCTATGACACCTGGGGGTTTAACTTAACAGAAAACAAGCTAGCCTAAATGTCTAAAAGGTGAATATTAAGCAGAATGATGCCAAAAGATAAAATTAAGTAACAAAATAGTCAAGTCTAAAATTTCTTAAATTATTGAAGCCAAATTTTCTAACAACCTTTGGATACTAACAGCATAATTTGTAAGGCAAGTCAGAAAAGAATGAAAGCCAAGAAAATGCAGTCAAATATAATTGTTCTTAACCAGATATTAAGTACAATTTGGCAAGCTTGTAACTTTCGTGGGTAGCTGCTTGCTACCTATCGGCACCTGGGGGTTTAACTTAACAGAAAACAAGCTAGCCTAAATGTCTGAAAGGTGAATATTAAGCAGAATGATGCCAGAAGCTAAAATTAAGTAACAAAATAGTCAAGTCTAAAATCTCTTAAATTATTGAAGCCAAACTTTCTAACAACCTTTGGATACTAACAGCATAAATTTGTAAGGCAAGTCAGAAAAGAATGAAAGCCAAGAAAATGCAGTCAAATATAATTATTCTTAACTAGATATTAAGTACGATTAGGCAAGCTTGTAACTGTCCTGTGTAGAGCTGCTTGCTACCTATAGCTCCTAGAGGTTTGCCAAAGAATTAAATTAAATAGCAAAACATGCAAGTCTAAATTCTCTCAAATTAATGAAGCCAGAATTTCTAACCATCTTTGAACATTTACAGCAAAATTTGTAGAAATATTTAATCAAAAGTACACCTTTAAATCATACTCATCGTAATTTTCAGTGTGGGGAATACTGTCGATTGTAGAAAAGTTGAGGCAGTATACGTAGGCCTAACGGGAGGTTTTTTATCAACTGTTTATTTCTTGAATATCTGCCTTACAATATTTCCTCATTTCATTGGCAGAATGCCAATGGTTAGCGCCTAATGTGAGGATAACATATATTTATTTAAAATTGTACTTTCACTGAGTGATTTGATTGAATATGCTTGTTTAATGATAATAAACAACTATTCTTTGGTGATTCCGTCACGCACACTTTGGTGGATTTATGACGCATATTATGCAAGTTCTGGGCACTAGAATGAAAAATTCAATTTCGGGTTTTCAACGTGGATTTGTTTCATGAAATAGAGTATAGGTTATGGCCTTTGGTTACCCTATGCGATTTTATACGAGAGTAAAGAAACAAACAATGTGACGGAATCACGCAATAACCTGTGAAACAAAAAAAAAACTGTTTGCATTATGATTTTGAGGGAGACAAACAAATCAATTCTGGAGATGGATTTGAAGATACATAGATTATTGTAATTTATATTGTAATTATTCAACCATAATCAAAACGGAAATTGTTATATCATTCGTATTTACTTTGCAGTATGCAACTTTGTAGTATATACAAAAACAGTGGGAGTTTTTGATTCCGTCACGCTAAAAAGTGATTTCATCACTTTATAGGCCCACTGCTTAGATATGGCTAAAAAGACTGACAGATTCTGAAGCAGACAAGAATTTTAGTATTGAGTACGAAATACGAGCAAATAACTAGTAAAACTGTAGCAACCAGCTTGAAAACTTATGTACTTACGTGACGGAATCACCGAATCAAACCAACACCACATGTTCGTTCATGATAACTATGAGATAAGTTGATCACTAAATAAGTACAAGTATTCTGATGCACCAGGCCGTACTCTTAGTTATGGTATCAAACTGACAATATAGTCTGTTCTGTCTTTCTTGATAAAGATTGTGAATGTTGAATTTCATTCAGGCCTGTTACGGCTGTAAAGCAGAAAAGTACTTCTGGTAGTTTTGCACCTAAATAGACTTGCAGCAAAGTAGGAAATCATCTCTTAATGTTTGTAAAATATATGTTGGGTTTTTTTTAAATATAGAATTATAGCTCTCTTTTTAAGTGGCCGAATAAAAAGTATTAAAATGAAAAAAATCGCCTTTTTGCCCCCCCCCCCAATTCATGTTTGAAGAGTACAACAGTGTTGTCACCTGTGTGGATCCCTGACTTACAAAATTATGAGAGTGGGGGCACATTCTCTTTTCACATTGGTAAAGCCACACCAAGGACAAGAAATCGTGGTCTTTTAACAAAGAGAAGCAGCTCGTAGCCTTGTGAGGCAGAAGAAATCCATTTATACGATTCGAAACACAAGGATTAGCGCAATACGGGCCTAGGACTGGACACATTCAAGTGATTATCTATCATATCAGGAATAGATGGGGAGAACCATATTTTTGCGTCTGTTTAAGTATAATGAAGCATATTGACCACATAATTGTCAAATAGACTACAGGCAGTGCCGTAGCCAGGCTGAGGCAGAGGAGGCGCTTGCCTCCTCTGAATTTTGGCTGATGATGTTAGGAGTTAGCATAGAAATAGTTCATTTAGCCTCAAGAAGACTTGTTAAGTTTAAGTTATTATACACAACAAAAGCAAAAAGACCCTATTGCAACTAAGACTTTCAGTCACTCATAGTGATAGAAGATAAGAACATCACAGGAGGCGTACTTTTTTCAATGATTTCTTGTATCTTTGCCCTAGTAGTTGTGGGACCAAATTCAATTCATATAGAATGATCAAAAATAGTCACATTTCGGTCAAATTTTGAGAATTTATATATGTAAAGTCTTTTTTTTATCCTTCAAAACCCACTAAATTACACCATTTTATGTGCCATTTTTCAAAAGTTTTCAATCTTGGGAGGGGGGCACGCCAAACCCCCAAACCCCCCAACCCCCCAGTACCCTTTGCCTCCTCTATTTTAGAAGGCTGGCTACGGCCATGACAGGCCTAAGCATTATAATAATTAGCACAGGGCAAGTTTTGTCAAGAGGCAGTATGGGCCTCCTACCCTAAATTAACACTTCGCAAAGTTAGGCCTACATGTAATTAAGCAAAATTGTAACCCAATAATGTGACAGGTATCAGAACAATGCTGAAAATCTATTTATGCTGCATGTAGATCATGTGATCGAGGTCGGTGGTCACGTGAACAAACTCAGCGCCAAACCAATTGAAAATACGGTAGGTGATATTCAGTCCGTTTATTTTTTTATGAGATAAACAAGCACCCACATACCCAAGGGATCGTGGCTAATCTCAGGTGGTCTCAGTGTGTCTGGTTTAAAAGAATCGCATCGTGTAGATATGCACGTGCGACGCAAATACTTGCACAAGTGTGGGAACCCTTGCGGCAATATCAAAAACTTTTGATCGAATCGTACGAGTCGACGAAAGCTTGTGCCGGCCGACAATTAGTCGGCCGGCCGGCGCAAATTCTAATGGGCCCTTAGACAGACCTGCATTAATCACTGTTCCCCAGATAGTCTATATTTCATTATTTCAAAGAAGCAGATATAAACTAGAAACGGTTGCCATGGCATCACTATAGCTCCAAACGCCCTTATCCACACGTCTATCGCCAAAGCAGATTAAAAACCTAAGAGTACAAGAAATAGTTTTGAATGGCATTAAATGTTCTACTCACATACATACTGGAGCTTTCGATAGCCCTTTATTGTGGTTCTACTAGTATTGTCATTTGTTTCATATTCACTTTCATTCTGCAAATATATTGCAACGAATCAGTTGTGTAGAGAACCACATGCTGGCTACATGCCTTTTCCCCGTTTTTCTTCAATAATAAGTGCAACGGTTATCACCCATTGTAGTATTTTAAATTTCTTACAAAATCTGAAGTGACAATTTATGATGAAGAAGGTATAGGTATACATTATCGCTGTACAGACAATACTACGGACCCCTCAATATCACTTTGTAAGCGTACGGCAATCCATCAGATCTTTCGAATAAGGAATGGAAATCATGTTTTAAGGCACAAATCACAGAAAATTTGCAACTGAATGCAATCACATTGCCAAATAAGCATCTTCATCTCCGCAAAAAAATGTTAAGGCACCATAGATTTTAATATAGATATTTTCAGTGAATTTCTTTGCTTCTTAGAGTTTGCCCCAGAGCCTCTATAAAGCTCTTCGAGCTGTGTTTTCTTTTTTCTTTTCGATTTTAAATTTTACACGTCTGAACCATCGTTAGAGCAATATTATACTAGAAACACCGTTCGCAACAGCGCCTTAGAAAATCAGTCGTCATATGGAGGTTGTATTTTAACATATGTAAATCTGGTACCGTGTTGTCACCGTCATGTCATCCTGTATGACTGCAACACCACCTCAAGTCAAGACAATCTCATAACATTGAAAGAAATCTGTTGTTTTTTTCAGATACAGAAGGTTTCGTTTTTTAATTTTGAAACTGAAATAACCATTTTAATCATGCATTTCGTCAATTTATCACATATCGCAAAATCCAGTGCGGCTGAATTTTATTACCGGTTGGGCTCTTGAGCTAGTCCCGCAAATGTCGTTTCTGCCACGTAGAAGATATTGCCACGTGGAGTCCGTAAGGTACGTAGCAGCAGACTTTTATGTGTTGATTACTGTCGGCAATACGTCCACACGTGCTGCGACCGACGGCTGTTAAGTGTCTTTAATTGGGCAAGATTCTGACGGCACTGCGGTCTTCCCTAAATGGCCCAGGCCAACTTGCTGTAGCTAAGATTATGGTAAGTCAGTGGAGGTGAAGACTACGCTCTTCGTTTATGACAAGTATACCCACCATGTTGACCAGCTAGCGCCCATCAGTATATTTCGCCCTGACGCATTGTTTTATTAACGTGCAAGCGATTCCCCATTGGAGGAACTACTTTTTCCGGGTAGGTGGTGATTCGTTTCCCCAGGGTTAGATTCATTTATTTTGGAAATACACAAGTCCTAAACATATATTACATGTGGGGCAAAAGTGGAATGAAGCGAGAGTTATATCTGGGATTACCTATTTGATCGCCTCCAAATGCAGGAAATGTCATTTTTCCGTATCTTCAGGTAAAACACGTGGGCACAGCTAGTCAAGCACGAATCAGCTGTGTCTCGTCAGATGCCACCAGTGGAAAAATCGTGACCCGGTCCATTACTGCACGGGCACGGAATGGCTTCGTGTGGATCTGCGACAGAAAAACAGGAGGGAACAAGGTGGCAAATTGGTGATGGGTATGTGCACGCGTCTACAATACTCTTATATTTTAGAGATAGGAACTGTCATCGCCTTTGATTTATGTGTATCTATTAGGAAAAAGCGTAGCACCCATCAATAGCCTTGATAGATGAGCCATTGGTTGACCGTGATACTTATGAGTCTTCAGGTCGGGTTCATTGGGAGCCACAGAGAAGTGGATATACACAGCCTGAGTATGTAGCCATGACAGCGTCATGCTGGACGATATAAATGTCAGGGATCGGTTTGTCTGAGGCAGCTTTGGTGAACTGGGCCGTACTTGGGAGTTACACAGCCGCAGGGAATTTCTTATTTACATAAGGACGGGACACGTGTTTCTTCGCGTGAAGCAATGGCCAAAAGCTAAAAATCGGCGATTTTACTCAGGCACGGTCAGCATTAAAATCAGGAAATTCTGTAACTAGTCAAACTGAAGCAATGTGTACAAAGTTGCTAAAATCGAGGTCTATTATTTATCATTACCGCCAAGGGTGGAAGTTGTGCAAGTCAACAGAACTTTAAGCCGCTGGCCACTTGGCTAGATGTGCGATACAATGGGATGTCAGGTTACCCGGAGAGAACCAATCCAACAAGACGAAATTTTCGACCGCACACCTTGGCGATTAATGCATGTGACTTCTTTGGAAAATTGGATAAATTCTGATGCACTTAAGTGGAATTTTGACAACAAGGTGGACTTCTCATCCAAAAAGTCCCGACTGCAGCCATGGTGTACAGACGGCCGCCACATTGAGGCACTTTTACCTGCTCCTTTGGATGAAAATGAATTAGACGTCAAGTATGTATACGACCAAGTACTCATATGTGATAGATCGTGTTGGAGAAATTACCGAGTAAATCTACCATACTCATATAAAACTCTCCTGCCAAATAAGCTGAAAACAACTGAATTGCAAACGGCCCAAGTTGTCGGCCTGGACCATGACAGGATGATTTTGCAAGTCGTCCGCATGGATAAAAAATACGACTTTCTAATGATTGACACTAGTAAGTCGATCATCATCGGGGTATTTTCTCACAGATACGAAGACCATCCGTGTTTGTGGGAATGCATGATAAGTCCAGATTACACTAAGCTGCTTTTGAAGCCAAATCTGATGTACAGTCTGAAGTTTGGTTTGCATAATGTGCCCGATGTCGTAAAAGTTGTTGAGTTTATGGACGAAAAGGGGGCCTTTGCCGTCACAGCTGAACTCTTTCAAGGCGGGGCATTGGATTTGATTTTAACCTTTGACCCGCGTTATTGTCACACAAGAGTCGCCATTGCAAATATTACCAAACGAGGACAGCATGTTCTCTGTATGTACAGTTTACGCAAACGCAAAATACTTAAAAAGGTCGGCGGACCCCAATATCAACGAACGCAAAATCTGGTGTTTAGTCCAGGAGGAGAGTTTGTCGCGTGTTTACTTGTTACATATATACTGGGAACAAATATGTATCCTTTAAAATACAGTTTCTTGGGAGTAATGATATATAGCTCCGACGATCTAACCTTGCTTCATAGGATCCGTCATCTTGACAATTCTATGACCGTTCTAACTTTGACTCCGGCAGCAATTTTCCCACTTTTTTCGCAATTTGGTGACTTGATAGCGGTGGGGACCGGTAGCGGCTCAGTGTCCAGGGTTGAAGTGTACTGCATGCCCCCTGTGCTGACTTTACAGAACTTGTGCAGGAAAAAAATTCGATTGTACATTCAAGAGGAAACAATCAAGAACTTACCAATTTCGGACAAACTGAAAGATTTTTTGACATATCGGCCCATTTATGATTAGCTATGGCCTCACACGGTTGATAAAATGCGATAACTATGACAAGATGATAACATAAATCGCTGCTGTTGAAACATTCATTCATTCGTCATCGTTTCCTGCCTATATGCATAGTCATTAGAGGGGGGGGGGGAGGGGGTTTCCTTTGTGACGCAGTGGGCATTTTTATGTACCGTACTTACTTACTGGAAGCCCCTGAATTTTTTATACTTCGTACCTACTATTATTGCTGACTTTTCCTTTTTTCCATACCTTGTGCTTTGGTAGTTATTACCCGTATCAGCTTACTGGTATGGGACCCCTTACACCCCCCCTTTCAATAGACAGTGTGCAGTTGTGTTCACTTCCTGAACTAAAAGCAAATACTTTCGTGTATAAGTGATACATATTAACTTTATCAACATTTTTAGAATAGGAAAAGCATGGTTATGCAAATACATGAATTGTGATTGCATGTATATGAAGAAACTAAATAGGTAAAATACTGTGCAGCAGTAAGAGGACAACAGGTGGCTTGCAACGTAATGTCACACGGCTCCGCGAGACGTACCAGAAATTTAAATTGCCAGTTAAATATCATGTTAACCAAAGTTATTCCAAGCTTGTCAAATTTGCAGCTTTGTCAGCATTTATCATCAGCCTTTGTCCTACAGTTTGCACGTAATTATCATGTGTTTATTTTTATGTTTTCCGACGAGGAAAACTTAATTGCCTGTATTTTGAAAACACACCCACACACTATAGGCACGTATGGACCCTTGTAACGGAGTAGTTTTGCTAACCTGATGAACTTTTGGTCTTTCATTCATCTATATAAACAGCACTGGACCATGATATAAAATGCAATGAAAACAGAGGGGGGGGGGCGGGGGGGGGGGCGGAGGAGAGGCGGCAAGCAGCCAGCTGCGTCCTAACTATCACCCTGCAACTTGTAAAGAGCAGTACACGAGTTCCACAAATTTACACCGCCGAACGGCTCGACAGGTCAATGCATGGATTGATTGAATTCTGAAATAATTCAATTTTCTCATAGACCTGACACTTTAAGTCACGAGAAGCCGTATTAATGCGGATATGGAGGTGGCTTTATGTGGGTCCACCATTGACATTGTCCTGGTTCAACTTGTTCACTCGTATGGAGGCTTTGCGAGTGCACCACCTATTTACAGTGAGCATGACACAAAATGCCGATGTTTGCTGCCCCATCGGTTTAGATATTGTAAACATAATATAACTATTTTTCAATAAATAAACATTATTTGACACGACCATAGTTTAATGTTAATGATATGATGGAAGGTAAGAAAACAGTCATGTTCTTGCAATAAAAAATACCTTCTGCTGATAAACAAAACTTCAATGTTGCCAGTACTCTGCTGTGGACTTAAAGATAATAAGTATGGCAAGAATAGGCACAGAAGGAGCAATATTATTATTGCATCACAGCATAAATAAATGATATATGATACATTCGCACGGGTTAATAATAATAATAATAATAATAATAATAATAATAATAATAATAATAATAATAATAATAATAATAATAATAATAATAATAATAATAATAAGCGAGGAACAAATGTGCATAAAATACATCGAAATAGACTTATATATGTACCTGCCAATTCAAAAGGAACAAAAGATAACATACAGATACAATTGATTTGAATTAAAATGTAACATTACAAATAATAGTCAGAGCACCCACGGCATACACGTCTTACTGAGGAAAAGTGTTTTATATTCTGGAACGGTAAGCTTCAGGCAAGCGGGACAAGGCAAATATAAACTGGCGAGTTCAACATCCCCCACCCACAAGACCCAGGCCAAGACACGCGCCCAGTCGCCCAGCGATAGCATTCATATCAATGTAATCACCGAGCGCGAGTCGGGACGAAGGACGCACAAGCGGAGAAAGCCTACCCACCATCGCTGAAGTGCCCCCCCCCCACCCCGAGCGAAGCTACCCAGACAAATCGGAAAGAATGTGTCAGAAAAGAGACCAATAAATGTTTTTTGCTGTAAGGTTTAAGAAAATTTTCATAACCAATAATCATACGAATCGAACCAACAATGCCATCCTCAGGGTCCCCCTTTTTATGTCTGTGTGCCAACACAGACATATTGTTTTGATAGGATTTCTCTTTCTTTCTTTCTTTCTTTTCTTTCTTTCTTTCTTTCTTTCTTTCTTTCTTTCTTTCTTTCTTTCTCTCTTTCTTTCTTTCTTTTTCTTTCTTTATTTGTTTCTTTCTTCATTATCTCAAAGTCAAGGTCATGTCAAGGTCAAAGGTCAATTTTAGATCAAAATGCCATTTTAAAGGTCAATGTTCTCTTCGGGTAGAGGCAGCTCAAGGTCAAAGGTCATTTCAAGGTCAAAGGCCACTTTTGATAGTGGCTTTCTTTCGTTTTTAACCATAACTTGGTCGATTTTTTATCCAGTTTCGATCACGTTGGGCTCAAATTGTAGCTATTGTAACATTGCACATTTGTGAAACTTACATGTCACCTCTAAAGGTCAAAAGACAACGTCATTTGGACCTTAGAAAGTTTCATCCAGCCATAACTTGGCCAACTTCCATCCAATTGTGATCATATTAGACTCAAATTGTAGGTATTGCATCACTGCACTTTTTGTAAGAACATGTAACCTCTAAAGGGCAAAGGTCGAGGTCATTTGACCCTTTGAAAGTTCCATCTTGCCATAACTTGGTCAATTTTCATCTGATTTGGTTCATGTTGCGCTATAAATTGAGGGTATAGTAACAGTGTACATTTTTGCAATTTACATCTGACCTGTAAAGGTCAAAGTCTTTGGACTTTGAAATTTTCATCCAGCCATAATGTTAATAAAATGTGAAGTACCAAAGGAAAAAAGTTGTAGCATTTAACATTAGTAACTTTTGAAAGCACACAGACATATTTGCTTTGAAGCAAATGTTCTTTTCTAGTTCTTTCGTTCTTTTTAATCTTTCTTCTTTTTCTTTCTTTCTTTCTTTCTTTCTTTCTTTCTTTCTTTCTTTCTTTCTTTCTTTCTTTCTTTCTTTCTTTCTTTCTCTCTTTACAGGCAAATTTGTCGGACATTTCATTTGAAAAGTAATATACGTAGAAAATCCAAACTTGGCACAATTATACTTCTAAAAATGAGGTCTTGCCTTTTTATAATGAGGGGTCATGCTTTTCAAAATTCTGCAAATGATGGCTTATTAAAGTTTCAAATTTTCAGTATCTTATATACTGTAGTAGATGTGGTTCCGAGTGTATAGGAGTTCAATCATAGCAAGGCAAAGGTCATCTCAACTGTCAAGGTCATGTCAAAGTCAAAGGTCAATCTTAGGTCAAAATGTCATTTTAAAGGTGATGGTTCACTTCAGGTAGAGGTCAGCTCAAGGTCAAAGATCATTTCAACGTCAAATGCCACTTTTGATGGTGTTCTCTTCTAGCCATAACTTTGTCAATTTTTTGTCCAGTTTCGATCATGTTGGGCTCAAATTGTAGCTATTGTAAAACTGCACATTTGTAAAACTTACATGTGACCTCAAGAGGTCAAAAGTCAACGTCATTTGGAACTTTGAAATTTTCATCCAGCCGTAACTTGGCCAATTTCCATTCAATTGTAATGATTTTGGACTCAAATTGTTGGTATTGCAACTGCACTTTTTGTAAGAACATGTAATCTCTAAAGGACAAAGGTCAAGGTCATTTGGCCCTTTGGAAGTTTCATATTGACAAAATCGGCCGATTTTTATCTGATTTGGTTCATGCTGGGGTAAAATTGTGGGTATTGTAACACAGTACATATTTGTAAATTTACATCTGACCTGTAAACGTCAAAGGTCAAGGTCATTTGGACTTTGAAATTTTCATCCAGCCATAAGCTTAACGGAATGTGAAGTACCAAAGTACAAAAGTTGTAGCATTTAATATTTACAACTTTTGAAGGAGACATATTTGGTTTGAAGCAAATCTTTTTTTCTAGTTTATCTTTACTTTGGTCCCGACTTTAGGTTATCTGTTCGCATGTAACGTTTATTGCTGTCATGACACATACAATCAATATTTAATGTTTGTTTGTTTCAGTTCATTTTGTTTGATTTTATGATATTTCATTTTGTCCTTTTCGTGCGATCATATTTTTGCCAATACTTGATGTATAACCATTACGGGAGGATAGGTACTTCGATGATATTCAATCTGGTATCATCATATACAGGTCATTTACAAATAACCGAGGATTAAAGTACTCTCAATAATGGAGCCTTTCTTTCCCTGGTCGCGAACAATATACTCGACAAGAATATGGCAGGAGATGGTAGTTAAGGAGGAATCAGATTTGAAACATCTCTTAAAAAAGATAAAGCTTTGGTAGGAATTTGTTCACAGATACGGGGGATGTCGACAGCTTTTAAACGGGACGTGTTAGAAGACCGTTTGCCATGACCAATATACCGCTTCACAGGTGCGCCCTGCGTGGACTCAAGATTAGGACCTGAAGCCGTCGGATAATGATAATAATTCCAACCAGTATCTAACGAAACGGAATGAGTGTAGATGCTTTTCCGGATGGGTGTCTTGACGTCTGTGTCTAAAAGACAGACCAATATTGCCCAGATTATAATAATTTTGCCTGCACTGTTTTATGCAACTCACCGTGGACTCTACTCTTATTACTATTAAAATCTAGGCCTTAGATACGGACGTTATCATATGACGACATGGGGTAACCGCTTAAGTAGATACAAGGAGGATCACCAAAGAATGGCTATAAATGTTACTGTTTGTAGGGTAAAATGATACCTCCAGTGTTTGGCTTGTTTACAACATATGTCGGGAGACCCCTGAAGCCCGATATGGTGTATACGTGCAAGTTGGTTTTAGAAAGGGGTATATATTATTATATGATCAGTCTTAACGAGTTTTCTATAGATTAAAATAACCATTTTGTTGGCATATTTTATGGTTAAATACAAACATTTTAATTGTCACTTGTACTTTATCATCTTAGCTATGTGCTCTACAGCACAAATTTTATCCAGGCAGAGTGAATGCCTGTCGCAATTTGGTTATTTTTTCTGTCCGAAAAAGTGGTCTCATTGGTAAGTATTTTCCGATGGGTTTTTTGGAGTGTGCAAAAGACAATATTTTTCTCTGTTTTATATCATTTCGCCAAAAGCCAAGTTAAGAATATCGTACACTTCATCTTTTCTCGTGAACTTGGTGCTTTCACTTTGCTCACATCTTTCAGTGCTCAGTTCCACACCGAGTCAATAAATTTCCTCGATGCTCCGCGCCCACAGCTGGCTTACAAATTCTGTCAGCCCGGTCGAACTGCGCAAGTAATGAGTTAACATCAGCCATACATTTACTTGACTGAAAGAGCTGTCTGTGAGAAACTTGATTCTGGAATCCTTGTAATGAATGAGGTAAACAAGATTTATCTTGTGATAAGCGCTCAATGGGTTAAATCCTCAGGCAGGTTGAATATCTCTACCGGCCTGCTGCTTATTATGCCAGTAGTCTACAGTTTTCCTTATAATCACATTAGTATCTCTGCCGGCCTCCTCATTATGGCAGTAGTGTATAGTTTTCCTTTTAATAACATTGAGTATTGTCTGAAGAA
The DNA here is from genome assembly GCA_964020975.1 of Hermodice carunculata. Classification (NCBI taxonomy): domain Eukaryota; kingdom Metazoa; phylum Annelida; class Polychaeta; order Eunicida; family Amphinomidae; genus Hermodice; species Hermodice carunculata. The sequence continues at coordinate 3,873,179 of OZ026612.1, read as the reverse complement.
TTTTATTTTCAAAACGATATGGCAGGAGCTACTGTTTTCCAGTGGCTGGATGGGGACATTTATGCCTGCACTGTAGAAAGCGACTATTGCCTTTCAACACACTAACATATTTATAACGCCAACAGAAATAGTTCTGTCCGTGGCCAGGCCTCCAATGTTCCGCTACAACAAAGAAACTTGCTTTTGTCCACAGAGCAAAACCATCGACTTAAGTAAAGGCAATATCAGATTCTGTCAGTTTCATGTATTGCATTTACAAGATTGTGATCTGCAGAAAGTCTTGTGTACAATACCAGGGCACACTGAAGACGATTTGTGTCCTAAGACACATGGATACATTGACATTCTTATAAGACACATGGATACATTGACATTCTTATAGGGCACATGGAGAGAGTGTAATAATTGGTAGAGGGACACTGTTATACGACACATGAAGACATTGCTTTATCGGTGGTGATTATAATGTAGACATGAAACGTCACAGGATGCACACATGAACTTACAAGAACTATGATTTCGAAACACTTCTTAGGTTTCTCATTGCAAATATGAAAATAGTCGGTCGAATCCATTGTTCAAAAACACATTGTTACTCGCATAAAAACTACTCGCTTAGTCTTTTTGCTACATGCATTTCCTTCACAAAATCATTCCAAGAAAATGTAAAAATTGTGGAGGTCAACGGTGCCATGTTTGTGTTCCAGGACTGTGATTCTTTTATACTAACAAGTGCATCTTTCCAACTACGGAAATTAATGTTGCATGTGCTGCTGTGCGTGTATATCGCTATAACGCATGTCACGAGCTTCTGCTGCCTTGAATGAGTGTATTATGTATATGCATAATTATACTGATATATATATATATAACAGAACCTAGGCGTGAACATGAAAACTTCAATATGTTTGTGAGCCTTATTATTCGTCACAATAGTTTGGAAAGGGGGTCAAAATAGTTTTTTGGCGTTTTTTGAAATTACATTATCTCATTTGGATTTCTCGAAGGCAGGGCAGGATAATATTTCATTAGTCGCAGATTATACATTATGTCACAATGAATTTATTTTCTAATTTTGAAAAGCGTAAAATGTGAGCTGTAGCAAAAATAGGCAAATAACAGACCGTTACAGCTTAGTTTTCAACCAATATCTACATATTGATATCAAGCACAGTTCAATAGAAAGTTAAGGCTGAGCTGAGCTAAGTACGTCACCTGTTGGCACCTAAGGGTCGATGATTCGTGGGAAGGTGAAAGTGAAACGTAAACATACCAAAGAAAATAATGTGAGAGGGCAGGGATATATTTATGGATGTGGAGAAATGGCAGATAAAACTTCAGACGTTCGACAATAAAACAGTTTTGTACTCTACGGAGGTTTTTCATTGCTCGTTGGTTTTCAAAATGAGACCTTTTCTGCAAAGAGAGGAGAAAAGTCTCACGAAGCCCATAGGTGCCATGCAGCATTATTAGAAAGAGACATAACCACATTCAGTATTTGCCAATATTAAGAATTAAATTGTCTCAAGCATCCCATGAGTGCAACATCCTTGATAAGAGCAATTAACACATTCAATGTCTGCCAACATTAAGACATGAAATTGTCTCAAGCAGCCCATGCGTGCAACATCCTTGATATATTAGACATAAATACATTCAATACATGCCAATATTAAGACATGAAATTGTCTCAAGCAGCCGATGATTGTTGTGCAACATCTTTAATATCAGCCATTAACACATCCAATGTCTGCTAATATTAGGCTATGGATTTTATGAGCTTAAAGGGAATTGGAAGAATCAAATATGTCAATGCAAAGAAGCGAGCGTGTGTATGTTTCAGCAAAGCATTACTAGTACAGTAAGCAATATGATACACACCTTTGTATCTCACATAGAAATTCCGAACTCCCGAACTGGCCACAATCGGCGTGCATTCCTTTCACATGATACTGACATTAATGAAAACCAAACAGCTATCACGATGCACTGTCAGTGGATTGATGAAATTCTAATGTCCATACGGTAATGTCAAGTGCATTCTCAGTGGCAGTGCGGCCAAATATTTATGTCTGTGTGCCAACACAGACATATTCTTTCTTTCTTTCCAGGCAAATTTGTGCGACATTTCATTTGAAAAGTACTATACGCAGAAACTCCAAACTTGGCACGATTATACTTCCATACTTGAGGTTTTGTAAAGAGGTTTAACAGTTTTGAAAATTATGCAAATTAGGGCCATTTGAAAATTTAAATCTTGATTATCTCCAAAACTATTATAGGTACAGGTAACAAATCCAAATTCAATAAATATGCTTGTAACACTGCACATTTTTGAAATTTACATGTGACCTCTAAAAATCAAAGTCAAGGTCATTTGGACCTTTAAAATTTTCTTCTAGCCATAACTCAATCAATTTTTATCCAATTTTGATCATGTTGGGCTCAAATTGTAGATATTGTAACACTGCACATTTTTGTAATTTACATGTGACCTCTAAAGATCAAAGATTTAGGTCATTTGGACCTTTGACATTTTCATCTAGCCGTAACTCGGTCAATTTTTATTCTATATTGATCATGTTGGGCTCAAATTGTAGCTATTATAACACTGCACATTTGTGTCATTGACATGTGACCTCTAAAGGTCGAGGGTCAAGGTCAATTGGACCCTTGAAATTGTTATCTAGCCAGAAATAGGTCAATTTTTATCCAATTTTGATCATGTTGCACTCAGATTGTAGCTTTTGTAACACTACATGTTTTACTCATTTACATGTAACCTCTAAACGTCAGTGGTCGAGGTCATTTAGACCTTTCGAATTTTCTTGTAGCCATAACTCAATGAATTTTTATCCAGTTTTCAACATGTTTGGCTCAAATTAAAAATATTGAGATATTGTAGCACTACACATTTTTGCAATGTATATGTAACCTCTCAAGGTCAAGGGTCATGGTCATTTGGACCTTTAAAGTTTTTTTCTGGCCAAAACTTGGTATTTTCCATCCAATTTTGTTGGGCTCAAATTGTAGCTATTGTAACACTGCACATTTTTCAATGCACATGTGACGTCTAAACGGCAAGGGTCAAGGTCATTTGAACCCTTCAAATTTCCATTCAGTCATTACTCAGCCAGTTTCCATCCAATTTTAATCATTTGGACCCAAATGGTAGGTATTGCAACATTGCACATTATTGTAATTAACATATAACCTTGAAATGTCACAGGACAAGGTCATTCAGCCCTTTGCAGGTTACCTCTAGCCATACCAGGGTCAATTTTCATCTGTTTTGTTTCATGTTGAGCTTAAATTGTAGGAATTGTAACACTGTATATGTTTGTAATTTACATGTGACCTCTTAAGGTCAAAAGTCAAGGTGATTTGGAGTTTGACATATCCATCCAGCCAAAAGCTTAATGGAATGTGAAGTTCCAAAGGAACAATGTTGTTGCATTTAATATTTGCAACTTTTTAAGGCACACAGACAGATTTGCTTTGAAGCAAATCTTCTTTTCTAGTTTGCAGTTGTTTCTCTTTTCATGAATGTGCTTGGGTCGTTTTTTGTCTCATTTGAATCACGTGCCAAGGATCCACTATTTGTCTCTCAGCCAACATAAGCATTTCAATACGGCACAAGATGATTCTGCATAACCAAATACTGATATTCATTATACCGGGAACCATACTTGGTCCACATAATAATTATGGATTGTAGGGCATTAGTATGGGCTCAAGTGATGTTGAAATAGAAACAGGCAACTCAATGTTTCCTTAAATATATGTCTTTATATTCAGACGAGGAGGGAATGTGCCTTATGGTTATATGACTGAAATAGCACCCTACAATTATGAAATATACATATACATATTTTTAAAGACGGATTGTTCCGTGGTCAAAACATACGTATTTAATGATATGTATAAATACTTTAATCTTAGGAGTAAACGTGCTTTATATATATATATATATATATATATATATATATAGGCTTTATTTGACATGGAAGGCAAAGATGACACATCTGTGTATATTTCTATTTGGATATATGCCAAAAGAAAACATCTCAGATGTATAATACATAACAGAATATTTCAAAACAGAATTGCAGGATGACTTTGGCTAAGGATATAGTATCCGCTATCACCAAGACCACTTAGGTAGGTATTGTTTTGCAGTGCAACAGCAGAAAGGTGGACAGATGTCAAAAGAAAGGAATAGTTATTTACGACAAATGTGACAAGTTACAATAGTTCATGTTTCTGGTTATTGGCCTAAAATTTGTGACTTGATATACTTTATAAAACCAGACAGGGAAGTAATGAGTATAAATTTTGACATATATATATATATATATATATATATATATATATATATATATATATATATATATGTATATATATATATGTATATATATATATGTGTGTGTGTGTGTGTGTGTCTGCATGTGTGCTCGTGTGTGTGTGTACGTGGACACATACCATGCATGCATTGTAAGGATAAATACAAATAGAAATCAATGCATCAAAATACCTATGAATTATTACTTTGTTTATATAAGTTAATAATTAGTATAAATTGATATGTTATTAAGCTTTTTGTGTTGAGAAGGGACTTGCCAGCTAGCAGCTGTGCAGTGATTGAAGTGTGGCGAATACTAAATGCGCAAATTACAGAAAAGAGCAGAATGTAGATCTCCATATTCAGCGTAAGTTTCACGATGCTGAAGGCCTGATATTTGAACTGGGCGCTTGTATTGCTGTTGGAGGTCGGCACAATGATAGCACAAGCTGCTTCAGCGTCTTGCTCACATCATTGATACTTCAGTGACTTCTTGTCATGTCGATCGGTTATGTGATGAACTTGATAATGAAGCTCTCTCATTAGCTCTGGCAGTGTGTCTTTTATGACAGAAAATTGTCAATGCTATGTATATGGGGGGTTAAAGCAATATGTTCTGTTCAACGAGGTCCTAAGTTTATAATGTTTTTAGTTGAATATAATGTATCGTGAATTGAATTTAAGATACACAATGTACCCACATGAATTCAAGATATCGTAATTTCGGCAACTTTTGGACCCTCGGACCCTTCAATAACTTGGTAGAGATATCCCTTTTTTTAACTGTTATCAGATCGCCTCTTTGGTTCCCATTCTCAAGTGGCGAGATGTCAAAGTCGTGGAGCTCCATACGCCCACCTAGCAGAAGTGAAACTGATGCATTATTATGGATGTACTTTGATATGTCGTGAATGTAGCAGTCGATGAGAACATTTCCGCAGTCAAACTCAATACAAAATGAAACGACTGACTTTCTAAAATTGACAAAGAACACATTGATAATGCATGAGCGTTGCAGGTGTCAAGTTGTGATGTATTGCTACGAAATGTATTCCAGAGGGTGCAGTCTAAAATGTGACTGCAGCCTAATGTATTTGAAAGCCAGTAGGGGTAGAATGTCATTTTAATTTTCATCGGTGCAGACGTATTGAATGCATTTTTAATTTTTCCGTTCAATACAAGCGTCCTTTTGTAAAACATTAGCGTTTATGGAATATAAAAACATCGAACATCCACAATCTAAAACCGAACTCAAGTCGCTCTATATGGTCGTCATTTGCGCAGTTATAAGATGCACATGGTGGAACCAATACATATTGTAAGCTCAATAAAATGATTGTCACGTTTAATTCAGCCCACGCTCAGCCGATTGTACAAAAGATATTGGATATTATAACAATTTCAGGTATGTATTAATATGAAAGTATATGCGCGAACTTGGTATTAAAGAGCGGTCTAAAGAAAGCACCCGACATATATTTGAATACATTAACCTCGGACGATTCATATGCATCGTTTATTATTATGATTATCCTTTTTCAGCTTGGGGGCGGCTCATTAATTGCACACGCAACAGACAACACAGCACATGTGGGCAGGAGGGGATGTATGGCGGCACACGAGTGTTTGAAGACGCTAAGTGATGAGTAAGTAATCAGCGACAATCAATGTGCTTGTCACTGGATACTAAAAAAAAAAAAAAAAAAAAAAAAAAAAAAAAAAAAAAACCGGACTGGAAATTCTAATTCCCTGCCCAATCAATCTTGTACGGCATTTCCAGTTGGAAGAATACCCCCCCCCCCATAATAATAATAATAATAATAATAATAATAATAATAATAATAATAATAATAATAATAATAATAATGTATATTCTTTATTTCCTCCATTTACTGAAGAGATACAATACATATTACATAGTATAGTCGCAATTCACTACAGTATAGAACAATATATATTACAAATCTTGAAAGAAAGAGTAATATCGTGAAAATATACAATCATATAATGTAATACATTATACTAACTACCTCATTAGGCGACTGCTTTCCCGACGAAGGTACTTCTCGCAACTCATTACATTTGCACTACAGGGATTATATATCTATATATATATATATATATATATATATATATATATATATATATATATATATATATATATATATATACAAAATACTTAACAAACTTACTCCACAATATCTATATGACCTTATACCTAATTATGTTCTTATAAAAGCTCGTAGTCAATTAAGAAATCCCGATGAACTCCCAACAAATAAAATGTAGAACTGATCGCTTCTACACATCTTTTCTTCCATCATGTATCAGACTTTGGAATGATCTCCCGCCTGCTGTAAGAGAATCACCTTCACTCACGTACCTAAAGTGAAATTTTAAAAAACTCTATTTTTTCAGCAAGTAATTCCTTCGTATTTTTCTCATGGGGACTGCTTTGTTAGTATTGTTCAGACGCAACTTCGCCTGGGTCAGTCTAAATTAAATTCACATCTTTTTAAGGTAAATATTGTACCATCATCAGCCTGTTCCTGTAGCCACCCAATCGAGGACACATTTCATTTCTTTTTTTGTTATGTAAACATGTATGAGGGGAATGATTTTTTTTTCGATACGCACTTTGTTCAGCGCTGATGAAGTCATGCGTTACCACGTAATTTAACAGTTGGCGATGAATACCTCTTTCAATGACCTTCCCTACTTGACAGCCAACTGAAATGAGTCTATAATTGTGCAATTCAAGTATTGCACATTGACCGTTGTAGGCTGGGGTAACATGTGACAGTTTCCAGTCATCTGGTAATGCTCCCTATGAAATTGACGAGTTAAAAGTATGCGTTAAAGACAGCCCAGTCAACTCTGCGCCTTGCTGTAATAGCATGGTATCAAAATCGAGAATATCAACACAACTTACATTAGAAATCCCTTGTAATTCACTAATTACAGAAGTAGTGTCAAAGTAAGATAAACTGAACCTGATGATACTAGAAGGACTTTTCCATAAAAGATCATTAGTAAAGAAAGGTATACGTAGAGTTTGAAAAAAAACTATTTCTGCAAAGCACTTACTGAAACCATTAGAACTGATCCCAAGTGGAACTTTACTTGTTGACTTTTTGCTTTGAAAAAACTTTTCTTATATTTTTTCCATAAGCATGCTGAATTTTTGCCCGCAAATTACGTAGCACGCCAGTAAAATGTTTTGTTTCTGACTTCTGATTAATACGGTAATTTCATTTCTCAGGTTTTTATACTGCTGCCATATCTGCAGATCACCTGTAGTTACAGCAGCTTCATGTAACTGATCACGTGTATACATCATTTTAATGATCTCTTTATCAACCGAAGGGTTTTACGATCATTAAGCCTCATGGTTTTTACAGTTGCATACATGTTGCAAATTTAAGGACCTCGCCTTTCCAGAGATTCCAGGCTTAATTTACGTCAGACATCATTGAGATATTTAGTATAGGTTCAGAACGACTCCCATCTTAAATGAAATTAAATTCATAATATTTGAAACGTACTTCTGTGTTTTCAACTCCTAAAATACATTCAAAATACTATTCACCATATAATGATCACTTAGAGTTACTTTGTGGGCACCAGATTGGACGTGATTATTAGGCATACTAGTCAATAATAGATCTATTGTTGAGAAGGTTGTATTTGTTTACCTTCCTGGTTCAATTATCAACTGCTTCAGCTGAAATAAATTTTCTTTATGATGAATAGCATTACTACTCAAAGATTCATTCAACTTGTAATCCATATTTAGATCAACCATAATTCTAACATGATTTTCTTCATTTTGAGCCATCGTCATATTTTCTCACATAGCATTGTAATATGCACTGCCGGCAGATGGTGGCCTGTAAATTGAACATACAAGTAAAACAGACCTACCATTTAGTTTTATTTTAACCTAACATGCTTGAACGCCACTTACCTTATCAGGAGTCAAATCATCGCAATGTTTAACAGTAAATCAGTTATTTTGTGTACAAAAGAACAGCAGCGCAATGACGGTTTCTGTCATTTTGAAACATGTTATAGCCATCAATATGTATTTCTACATTTGAAACACTCATCTAACCACGTTTTGTTAACATAAAACACATCTGGATTGAGTCGATTTACCTTGCATTGTATTTCATCAAATTTCGATGGTAATCTTCTAACGTTAAGATGCATGAGGTGAAATTTATTACAATCTTTACGTTTCTTTTCTTTTATGTTAGTGTCTTTCACATAATGTTTCTTTTGAATTGTTCGTTGGGGATTTTTAATACACTTCATTACAGCATGTACCTTAAGTATGAATGGTTTGGCTATATGCAAACTCATCATTACTCTTGTGTCTGAAAACTTTTAGAACAGGGTCCAGTTTCTCCAACCAAGTTCTTGGCCACGCTCTTCTGTAATTGGGGGATCTCGACTCATACTTTAGTTTCATTTGTATCATGTTGCTTATTACATCTCTTATAATTGTCAAAAGATTTTTTATTTCCTCTCTTGAAACTTTTTTCATTTAGTTCAGCTCTGAAACCACAACCTCTTGGGCAAAATAAGCTTGAGAAGCTGAGTTTTATGTGTTTTCACTAACACTGACGTCTGATCCTCTACTTTCCAACCTCACTCTGCTAGATTTTCCAATTGATACAAGGTCCTTGGGAAAGGCCAACATACCTCCCTTTACGTATCGGAACAAAGTGACAATATCATCACATACTTATCTTGGGTCTTTTCATCCCACCTGTTTCTTAGTCGCATGCCATGGCTTTCGTTACCGCTGTTTTCTATAGATTGTCCGCCATTTAAATCCATTGTGTATTTTCTACGTGCAAACTCACATATTTTTTCCTCCTTGTACACCCCAGGTTGCCCGACCCCAATTTTTGCAGCAAATTCTTTGATATCTCACATTTAGGTTTTTGCATACAGGTGCCCAATATGTCCGCAATATCAAGACACAAACCATCAAATTGTGTGCCCTCGCTGGCCACAGCATTTAAAACATCCACCATATTCGTTGTAATGAATAATAATATCAATAATGATGATGATAATAATAATAATAATAATAATAATAATAATAATAATAATAATAATAATAATAAAAATAATAACAATAACAACAACTACAATAACAATAACAATAATAATAATAATAATAATAATAATGATAATAATAATAATGATAATAATGATAATAATAATAATAATAATAATAATAATAATAATAATAATAATAATAATAATAATAATAATAACAATAATAATATTCTTAATAATAATACAAAGACCAGGTTTCCCTGCGAACTTTATCCCTCTATCGTTAGCTGAGCTTGGAAATCATCATTTTTGAAATGCCAGAAAGGTTTTTTTCTGTCTCTCTCCTCAGATTTTAATTTACCCGTTTTTTCAAAGAAATCCATTCAAAGTTCCACGTTCTGCAGCACATGGCGTTCAGGTTCTCATTCACATGAACCAGACTTATGAAATATGTACCAGCTTTAACACTTCCTTGCTAAAATTGCATAGAAACACCCAGATGTAAATTGTTATCTGCTTTTTATGTTTGAACTTAAATTTCATGTAATTAGAAACCACTTTGCTGAAAATTATAAAATAAATCACAACATAGCTTAACAACTGTCGTGGACATGTTTTGGGATATTGTCATATTATTAGTGTGAGTAGATGTGCCAGTAGAGCTATCTGAATGTTGGGATCTTTGGTGTTTGAATGGGATGCGGGCTTATCCTTTTCACAGGCTCGTAACTCCAGAACGACGAAAAACTGAAATAGAAGTGAAACGAATTTTTTTATATGGGCACATTTACTCATTTATGCAAGCTATTTCTTCAAATCAGTAGCAAGTAAAAAGTACATGCGACGTTTTGCGTGGTTTTGGAAAGACAATCTTGCCGTAATTTTCGTATCAACACTAAAACCTGGCAAATAGTTAATAGTGCAAAATGCGGATTCATCAGCTTGTCTGCTTTTAGAAAATATGTACTTTGTAGCACGTTTTATGAGGATTCTTTGCACAGTTGAGTGATTTATTAGCGCGTGTCATAAAGTATCATGTATCGCTAACGCCATGGACCTGCACGCTCAATTGTGAAAACTTTTGAAACGGTTGTTTCAAAGACATGTTCGAGTTCGTTTCAATTATAGAGCTGTACAAACTGCTGTAATTCCCCTAAATTCGCTTCATTTTTAGTGGCCCTTATTTCATTGATGGGACAAAATAAAAAATAATTCAAAAATAAATACTATTTTGAAATAGGCTTAATAAATACGAACAAAGTTAAATGTCTTAAGTGCGAAAAAAACTAGAATTCAGACGCGTAAAAATAATTACATTAACAGTACTTGCTTAAGTTTCAGATGTGTAGCAATTAGGTTACATGTGACATCAACAACAACAACAACAATATAATAATAATAATAATAATAATAATAATAATAATAATAATAATAATAATAATAATAATAATAATAATAATAATAATAATAATAATAATAATAATAATGATAATAATAATAATAATTTATTGATGAATATATCCCTTTCCAATGGTAGCACAGTAAGCGGGGCTGCATTTAGGTTGCGTCAAACTTGCATAATGTATAAAAGATTTATATACAAAGAAGAATAACACACAAAGATTGTAAAACAAACCAAGCAGGCAAACATATTTCAGGTCAGGTCCGGCTGGTCGGTATAGGACTCGCTTCAGGCTCCACGCTTTGATTAAAAATTCTTGACAGGTTTTGTCAAGCAGGGACCACACGTCATTAATTTGCAGGTAGCCAAAAACTCCTAAAAATACACAAAGTTTTTCTAAAAATTGATGACCCATAAAAACGAAGATCGTTCACATTAAAAAGATAATCTTCTCCAAATGTAGATTTTTCCATCGACCTGTACCATTGTTGTAAGGTTCTGTGATCTATGTCATGAAAAAACGAAATTTTGTAATTTTTAATGCCTAGTTGTATTTACGGCTCCAACCAAAACTCTTATCTTACAAAGGCACAATTTAAATCAACATTCTTCAACATGTTATGCAATTCCGAACAGTACAGCCATGAGTGAGAACTTTTCCCATCAAGACAGTGAGAATTTAACGTTTTAAATACGTGTTAACAGAGCCTAATTTCTGGTAAATTGCTCTTCATCCTATGAGAATAGTTGACATGAAAGCGGTTTAAAATTAGATCGATCGGCCACAAACCTAGTTTGGCCAAAGTGACAGTCATTGGCAAAAGACAATTCTTGGCATAAAATCCTGTCCAGCAATGGCATTGCTGGACAAGATTTTATGCCAAGGATTGTTTTGGCAAAACAGCGTTGCATTGGTATTAAAGTGGAAAGGCCCTCTTTCGTATTTTTTAACCAAACTGCAAACCCATGCAAAATTGCGGGCATAATAACACTTTCCCATATGATATTTCCTAACTCAACCAACTGTCAACTATGTTTTCCTTATCATGCTAGGAAAAGGTACCACATGAAAAGTTTCTCAATTTCTCTACTCTTTACATGCGTTTTAATGTGAGCTGAGTCATTCAGTCTCTGAGAGAAGAGAATTCCTTAATATCTGAAAGAACATTCGACCAGGAGAGAGCTCTCAACCGCCCTCCCCTTTATCAGGACTGATGCGTTTACCTTTACCCATTACACTGGAATTATGACCATTGAAAATCATCCCCCACTTCATCACAAAGTGGTCACCAACACTATGCATTCTTGACAAGCTGTTCTCTCTATCCGCAATTAGACGAATAGCGTCTGCATACAAGAGGCATGGGATGCACGATGAACTAAATACTATTCCTAAGCCTTGATCTTTTAATGAATCCAGCAAATGTGACATGGCTATGGAATAAAAGCGTTGGACAGAGGTTGCGTTCTGAGTTGCTCCTTTTATCACGTCATACCAAGAGCTTTTCAAAGGTCCTCAAATTATTTTATCATTTACATTCCTATATAGTCCTACGTTAAGCCTCCCAGCTTTTCCTTGAATCGCCTTGAGCCATAACTGAAGATATACGAGATTTCTATTTATCGTGTCGAACGCTTTAGAAATGTCCAAAACGCCGAGTCATACATGTTTTACATCTCTGTAACTTTAAAATGCACAAGCATGCAAGGGTAAAAGCCTAATCCTCCGGACGACGACGTTTCCGATATGCTGCATGGAGTTCCCTAAGTATCCCCTTGCTCTCTCTCTATATGGCATAAGTTGTCTCTCAATTACCAAGGAAACTAGCTCAATACATTAGATGTTATGTGTCCGAAGTTATTGAGATTTTCTTTGTTGCTTTCTTTATTGTCACCAAGTTATCGTAGAAATAAACCATGAACTCTGAATTGTCCCCTGAGTCTTGACACGACGATACATTTATTGAGACCGCAACATACGGGTACAGGCCACATCTACCACGAGCTGAGCCACAGGCATGCCGGCCAGATAAACTGAAAACATTTGTACCCACAATTTAACACACACACACACACACACACACAAATACCAGACATGTCTATTAATTATACACTACTTATATTTTCTTACAAATATAAAACATTAAGATAAGCGACTGGCCATTGCTACGTACGACATTAGAGCCACCTGGCGACTCGCATGAATATTAACATGATTAAGCGCACGTATGCATTTATAATTACACCAACTTTTATACTATGTTCTTGCGCACCTTCCTCCTTTCATACACAGCAATAAACATATAACAAAATTTACACGACAAAGTTACGCAAATATAATTCAAACCACTACTACTGCTGCTAAATTATCTATATCAGCAGCGACAAGCGACAGCATGTATATAACAAACATTTGTATTACCACTATTGTGGTTGATACACGTAATTCTTAGTTGTACTTCAAATCTCAAACTCTAACTCACCAATACATTTGGCGCGTTAAAATCCCATTTCCTCTACTACGACTTCCCCGATACACAGACGAGGCAGACATAAAATACATGTACCCCTGTCTGAGCAAAAAATAAACACACTAAGTATGCCTGAAAACCCAACTAAGAAATGGAGAATTTCACGAAATTGTCATCCTTCAAAACGTAAAATCTAAGTAAGTTTAATTTACATTTGAATCTCGCAGGCTGACACAAGACAATATTCCAAGAATATGAATCCAACTTTAACAAAATACACCGCCAGGAAGCATGTAGAAATTTGCCCGCACCGCTACACCAAGGGCCAAGATGACCAGTCTGCCGCTCGAGTTGGGATATTTAACAGCGCAAGTTGCTGGATCTGCTATACCAAATAAAACATTAAAAAAAAAAAAAAAGAAAGAAAGAAAGAACGTATTTTTTGGGCCAGGAACAAAATCATCCAATGAGAAAGCTCCCTGCATCCCGCCAAGAAACAATCCTACAATATACCTAGTCATGATGGACACATTGGGAGGAGCTTCAAGAACTTTGCTGCACTTGGAATGCAAAGAAAACCGCATGCAGGACGTAATTACAAGAGTCAAGGGGTACACAAGACGATACAAAAAAAAAGGAAAGGCAGTAATCCTATTCAACTAATGCCTATCGCCAGCATACAAACAAACTAATTGCAGACTTCTTACCTAACCTCCTACGATAAACAAATAACTACAAAGGTAATGCACTTAACAGGAAGAGGGGACATGAAGACATATGCCCTGAACAAAATTATACAAGGCACATGCAGAAATAATGTACCTGTGAAGACTCGTATCAAGCTATTTAACTTTCAGCAATTACAATCATTTAGCTGGAACAAATGACGGATTTTGCGACTCACTCTTTTGGCTTTATTTTTTCTTGCTTCGCGTGTTTTCTCGTGAGATACTCTTCCCCCGCGCCCTGTACAAGGTTGGGTCAGCCCCATCTCTCCAAGACCAATGATGATGATGATGATGATGATGATGATGATGATGATGATGATGATGATGATGATGATGATGATGATGATGATGATGATGATGATGATGATGATGATGATGATGATGATATTTCTGTGGTAAACCGCTTGTGAGCCGCAGTCCTGTTTTCACAGGCGACCTGTAAAAGAGAAAGTAAAAATTAAAATGGTACTTTCCTTAGTTCCCATCCAACATGTTTCCGCCTCTAAGGCTCAGGTATTCCCGGTGTCAAGTTCCCACACTAACGAACATTCTATAGCCAAACAATTATTCAAAGGAGCCGTTGAAAGAGCTACCGCCCTTCTCCTCCCTCGTCCCCGTCTCATTTTATTATGTGTTCCCTCCTACTGGTTGCCATTCTTTTCTTTTTTCCCAGCACCCTACCAGTTTTTGCACAGATTTGATGCCTCTTATACTTCCCGGAAGGTCATCTTTCACTACGAAAAGGCATGCCGTCCGGTCTTCTCCCCCCCCCCAAGCCACGAATCTGTTCCAAACTTTCACAATTTTGGTCTTTGTTCTTCCATTTTCTGAACATATTGTCTCTCTTGACGTTAAATGCCTTCCATAGAAAAACAACAAAACAAACAAAAACAAAAAAACACGAAAACAAAAACAGAACAAAACAAAAAAGAAAAAACAACCCCCCCCAGTGATATGTAGTTTCATCATCCCCCTGTGTATATACATTACATTTATCGTCGCTTCTTGTTGTCTGTTTTTGTTGTCTTTTTCAAGGTTAATTACCCCGCCCTACATTGAAATAACAGTTTAGACCCTAAATGAACACCCCAGCACCTGAATCTATCTGCATTTTCCCTACTTTTTATCAATTTTCCTATTTCAACAACATATAATTTATGTTTTTGTTTTCATTGTAATATTTTTTGGCCTACAGTGTTTTCACCCACACGACTAACAAAATGGCCCAACTATTCACTTCCAAAAGCGACCCAGTCAGAGTTTTTGTTACCTTTCCAACGCGTTCGCTTGACTGTCGTTACTAGGTCATGACCTTGGGGAACGGTTTGTTGTACCCTGTGGGAAGAAACCGCTATTATATTTACTGCATATTTTCATGTAAGCATAAAGGCGTATAACTTTTGTTGCGTCACTTTTTAAAATAAAGAATGCAGTTGGTGTTGTGCAGACACCCATCATTGAAAACATGCAAAATACAAAGGGCGAGCCTATGGATAGAATCAAAAGCTATTCCAGTGTTGACCTGTCATAGCCAGGAAACTGTGCTCCAAGCACGGCTTTCCAGCATTACGTCACTGTGTATGAATATGTGATTCGCCCTCTGTTTATAAAATTTATCATTGAAAAAATATCTGTCAAACCAAAGAAACAAACAGGCTGATAATTTAATGTCTAGTTGAAACAGTGGGCTAATTACAGGTAAATTGCTCCCAAAGGTGTGACCGCAAGGTAACCAAGAACTCTTTAGTGCGGTAACTTGCACCTGATTGGCCGCAATGGTGTATTAATACCTTCATTATGCAAATTACAATGAATCTTCATGTCATCAGGCATATGCAATACTGACCCATATAAGAGTAATTCTGTGCCAATAAAATTCAGTTAACTGGTATACATTTAGAAATATAACACTTTCTATGCACTATCACAATGGATTCCCAATGCAATTTTAAGTGTTTTGATCTAAACCCCACCAATCACTTAAAATCATCATTTTTTTCTGCAAAGGTTTGATTTCATCTCAGTTTTTTTTTCTGCTTGGATTGCATTATTATTATCTGTTTGTTAGAAAATAATACAGCTTGCCAGAAACAATTTGGTTAGTGAAGCTACATTGACGCAGATACCACCCCTTCCCCTTAAAATAATGACAGCAAGGTATTACATACTGCCTCACTGCTGCTCTATTAACATTAAAAGTATTGATGATACACATTGTAAGTACACACATATGTCAGCCTGATTGTCACCATCAAGTAGGTACAAGACCATTATGATCACTTTGTAATCTTTCCTAGTTTTCTTTTTCAAATATCATGTGGTTGGGGCTTTTTCAGTTCTTTTTAAATATGCAAGGACTATAGTCAAATGTCAACATATTTTCCTTTCGAAATCATTCATCCCCATTCAACCTTCTTTTTAAATGGAGACTCTAACCTGAATATCAATTTAAAAGTCACTCTTTTTCACTTTTTCCCAAAATATGCAAATCTCACTGTTGTTTTGTTTAATACATGAAAATCCAGCAATGTACCCTATTGTAAACCATTGACACAATTTAATTGTTTTTTTTACATAAACAAATAAAGATAGCCATGTCAAATGGTTTGATATTACAAATATGAGTGATAAGATAACATTTAGAGCAAAAATTAAAAAAAATGACACGAAGATGAAATTTTGTAATTTCATCTGTCAGCATCAGTTTTCATATTTTCATATTAGTATAAAGGCGCATAACTTTTGTTGTGTCACGTTTTGAAATACAGGATGCAGTTGGTGTTGTGCAGACACCTCTCATTGAAAACATGAAAGATAAAAATGGGAACTCTACAGATAGAATCAAAAGTTATTCCAGCGTTTACCTGTCATAGCCAGGAATCACGTGCTCCAGGCATGGCTTGCCAGCATTACGTCACTGTGTATGAATATGCGACTCGCCTTCTGTCTATAAAATTCATCATGGGAAAAGAATCTGTCAAACCAAACAACACAAACAGGCCGATAACGTCATGTAATAGTCTAGATGAAACACTGGGCTAATTACAGGTAAATGGCTCCCAAAGTTGTGAGCACACGATGACCAAGAGCTATTTAGTGCGGTAACCTGCACCTGATTGGCCGGAATGGTGTATTTATGTCTCTGTGCCAACACAGACATATTGTTTTTCTATGAATTCTTTAATTCTTTCTTTCTTCGTTTTCTTTCTTTCTTTCTCTTTCTTTCTTTCTTTCTCGTTTTCTTTCTTTCCATCTTTCTTTCTCTCTTTCCTTCTTTCTTCTTTACAGGCACATTTGTCCAACCTTTCATTCACGTAGAAACTCCAAACTTGGCACAATTATACTTCCCCAGATGAAGTCTCGCCTTTTTATAATGAGAGGTCATGCTTTTCAAAATAATGCAAATGAGGGCTAATGAAAGTTTTAAATCTTCAATATTTTATATACTATAGTAGATGTGCTTCCGAATGTATAGGAGTTCGATGACAGCAAGGCAAAGGTCATTTCAAATGTCAAGGTCATGTCAAGGTGAAAGGTCGATTTTAGGCCAAAATGTCAATTTTGAGGTCAAGTTCACTTCAGGTAGAGGTCATCTCAAGATCAAAAGTCATATCAAGGTCAAAGGCCACTTTCGATGGTGGCTTTCTTCTAGCCATTACTTGGTCAATTATTACCAATTTTCATCATGTTGGACTCAAACTGCAGGTGTTGTAACACTGCACATTTGTGAAACTTACATGTGACCTTTAAAGGTCAAAGGTCAAGGTCATTTGCAACTTTGAAATTTTCATTCAGTCATAACTTGGCCAATTTCTATTCAATTCTAATCATGTTGGACTCAGATTATAGGTATTGCAACACTGCACATTTTTATGAGAACATGTCAGGGCAAAGGTCGAAGTCATTTGGTCCTTTGAAAGTTTCATCTTGACATAACTTGGTTGATTTTCATCTGATTTGGTTCATTTTGGACTTAAATTGTTGGCATTGTAACACTGTGCAATTTACATGTGACCTGTAAAGGTCAAAGTCAAGGTCATTTGAACTTTGAAATTTGCATCCAGCCATAAGCTTGATGTAATATGAAGTACCAAAGGATAAAAGTTGTAGCATTTAATATTTACAACTTTGAAGGCACACAGACAGATTTGCTTTGAAGCAAATTTTCTTTTCTAGTAACACCCTGTGATTACTATCGTATTGTGGTCGCTGCCTGTATCATACTACCCGGCTTGTCAATGACGACACTAGCAGCAAACCGTCTGTACCAATTTGGGAGTTTATAGAGCATTTAATGGTCTTGTCTCCCATGTGTCTTGACCTGAACACCATGTAATACAGTCGTATTAGTCGTTTCGGCAAGATAGTGCAGTAAATCACTATTACAACTGCGCTTATTGGGTGGGCGAAAACAGAGTAAGTTGCCATTAAAATCACCCATTATAATACTTTCAAAGCCCTTTGCTTTCAATTCAGAAATATTAGAGCTTATTCCGCGTAAAAGATTTCCACCTTTTTCCCGATCGATCCCATCATTTGGGAGATACGCTGCACCGACCACAATTGGTTTACTTTAAGTATGTAATTTTACACTTATCCATACCCGCTCGAATTTATAAGTTTTTCCATTTAAGATATAGTCATCTAAAAACAAAACTTTGTTACTATTACCAATAACGATACACGTTTTCACAAAATCATGATATACAACAGTGGATTATATGTGGGCCTCGGGGGTTATTTTTTGTTTTTGTTGTTTGTTTTTTATCTGGATGTCTTATGCACTAGAACTAACAGAAATAGGGATGGAAATGTGTAGTACTTTTAGGCGATGGCATTCAGTGACTTATAATGTAGCGCAGCTTATGTGTTGCTTCACTGCTGCTCTAATTAGTCAGAGGATGATTGGTGTTCCTTCGCTGCGAAATGAAATAATCAACGGCTGGACATTTATAATCGCATAGCATGGCTTCCTTATCCCCAGGACTCTCAAACTTGGGTATCCAACATGACAATTTGAATGAACAGATGGCTTTCGAGTTTTGAGTTGTGTCAGTGTTTCCATACAGAACAGCACTGGTATACACCAATGCGTGTTGGTCATACGTGAAACTGCCAAACGTAACATGGATCCGCATCAGTAGTTCATTTCATAACCTTTTCATTGATTGCGTCTAAAATAATAAGCTTTAAGGTTTAATTACACCTATTTTAGCTCCACATTGGTCTTAGAATAACGTCCTGGAGTAAAAAAGTAGAGGTAAAGGAGTCACGTTGGATTAAGCCGTTTTTTTAACCCATTTCCACCTGATAACAGTAAAATACGCAATACCATTTGCTTCATTTTGGAATTTAAAGTTTTATGCATGGCAGCCACGTGGCAACTAAAAAACTCAAAATGTTGGAGTCACGCAAGATGATGTGCACGTTGACATGTTTGATAATGACGAACTGAATATGCACTACCTTAACCCATGGTGTGAATACAGATATCCATTCGCGCTTTCGATAGTCTTTTGATCGTACGTCTAAAGAGGTATAAATAGCTGAAATGCATGCAAATGTGCCCAAATTTTTATAAAGACTGGTAATTAGTTATGGCTTTTATTTTCATATCTCCTGTCACTTTCATTCTCTATTGTTGAATATCAAACCTTTTGTCTGACATTTAGTTGTCGGTCGTCAGAGTGATCAGCTTTATCTTTTATTTATTTGGGTATGTTTAAACGGGGTGACCCGTTCAGTGCTACTGGGTCATATGTAATATTTCAGTACCACAGACAGTCAAATATATACATAATACCACCTTCATATTTATTCATTATTACGTGGGTTGTCTTTGCTGAATATTTAGCTTAGACAAGCAGTCGCTACTCAGAAAGACATGTACGGGTAATAGGATCCGAAACATGTTGAGTAGTTACCCGCTGAACACCCTTTAATTTATTTGGGCTGATACAGCCTATGTCAAAATCTTACAGAGGAACGTGTGCAATATGGACAATAGTACTTCCAGATGTATATAGGTTAGACAGGAACAGGCAAGCTTATGGAGAGTAAAGAGTTCGGACTACGGAATAGGGTAATGGCTACTAGGAAGTGGTTCTGGGCCAAAAGACACAAATACAATAACTTAGCTATAATGAAGCACGGTTATGAAAAGGTTAACAGTAATATAAAACAAGTTAAGTACAATCTTGAGAAAAAAAAATGGAATAACTAATGATAATTGAGGAGACAATATGAGCCATTTAAAACAGCGAAACTTGGAGATACCTTTAAAATCCTTCACATTATCGCAATTCTTAACAAATTTGGCGAGGCTATTGCAGGTGCAGCACCCTCATACACAAACAATGGGAGCCCAGAAAATGTCTTAATAGAAAGTTTGGGTGCAAATAAGGTCTAACTTCCTCTTATCCAATTCTGGTAAGACACAGTAAGATGTTTTTTTCATGCTGCTAGACAAGGAGAAAGTGGTAAGAGAGAGTAAGATGCACTTAAGACTGGCTAGAGGTAATTAACTTTGTAAAGAGCTAATAAGACATGCTTGTTATGTAACAGGATGTGAGCAGAAAGTGAAATACTTGGCAATATGAAAATAAGATGCAGTAAGGTGTTCTTGGCGTACTTGACAGAGATTGCTTATCGCCAGGTTTGGACTCGGCTAGATGACTCAGTAGGTCAATTAGAATGTAATTAGCAAACACATTTGTATTAAGAAAACAACAGGTCCAATTGAGAAAGTACATTTTATGTAAGCATCCATTCTCATCTTATATTCATTTTGCCAAATTCTTGAAATTATATTTTTTAATACCTGATATCTGTGGACATCAGATTTGAATTACACGTATGATCAATTTGAATAATTTTCACATGGCTGTAAAAAGATTCTATTGAATGTTTTGCTTCCTGTTGCATGCATTATAAAAAAGACAAAGACTATCTATGTTGCATGTAACATCATACAGGGATTACAAGTTCATTCATCCATCACCTTTGTCATCTGAGCTGGGCTGAAACAATGTGTACCTACTCAAGCATTTGTGTTCAGAATTGATATAAAAACTGACTTCTTGGTGGTACTCAATATTTTTGCAGAAGTTATTGCATCTGCAACGGTACTAGACCGATTGACAGACATCGTGATGACAATATATATATATATATATATATATATATATATATATATATACATGTCTTTGGTGGTTTATGGGCAATTATACACTGCCAACAAAAAAATATACAGTGGAATAGGTCCTACAGCTGGTTTGTGGGTCATGCCTTTTGTCTGCGGGTCAATTATAATCCTCAAACCAGACCGTGGGCAGTATATACGAAGTATAGCTTACCACAATTTTGGGCATTTATAGCTTTCCATGATATCCGGGCAGATATGCTAATTTGAACGTTTCTGAAACTCCTTCAGTAGGGCATTGGATTTAAGGCAAGCATGGTTTATGGGCATTTTTCAACTGCCGATAAACCGAACAACTGCCCACAAGATGGTCTGAGGATTACATTTCTGCCCTTGAACCACCCAAGACATATATATATATATATATATATATATATATATATATATATATATATATATATATATATATATATATATATATATATATATATATATAACTGACACAGTTAAAATGCCAAGTGTCAGCATGCCAGGAAGTGTTGTTTGACTGCCGATCTTGCTTGGTTTTGATTGGTTGAGAAAGATCTACTGATGAGTTCAGTGAGTGAAAGGCGATCATAGTGGAGACAGGATTAGGCTTTCTCTCCCAAATAAAAAGGGCTGTGTACCGCTGTTTGCCGTCAAACATCCGAAATGTCTGACCCGTGCATATAGCGAATGGGGTGCACGTTAAAATATTGGTAGTGTTCCTGGTGGGGCCAGGCATTCAACGTGAGTATTGGTTAGTTGAGAGCTTGTGTATGCTCCAATTTATGTTGTATTTTTGTGGATCTTGTGTAATCCACCATTTAAAATAATGTAGGCTTGTGGTGAAGCAATTTTTGAGCACTTGTATGCTCCAATATTGTATTTGTGAATCTTGTGCGGTTCACTAATTAAATGATGTAGGCTTTGAAATTGCCAGTTTTGACGAGGAAACCAGTGTAAATATATTTTTCAGAGCTTTGTTAGCTCTCCAATGTGGCGTTTTGTGTGATATTGATCAAGTGTTTGTCTTGAGATTGCACAGCAAATCCTGTAAATTAATACGTCTTATTTTTGGTGACTGATAACACCAGAAAATTGGAAGAAACTAAACCACAGTTTGGGTCTGACAATTTAAAACGGATTTGTACAAAATTACAAGATAATGTTCTAGGATTTATTTTATTTTTCTGATACTGCCCTTTGATTCTGAGTTGCAGCCCGGAGGTCGATTGGACAAGCCAAGACACCGTACCTGGCCAACCACTTTGTGTAAAGCCTATCAAACAAGTGTACGGACATTATAGACGAACTGCCAGTTTCCGCCATGCTGTGCTTTTTGTGGAAAATGTGACTCAATATATTTGAACAAAAAGCTTTGTCTTTGTGTTCTGTTCACTGCAGTAAAAGCGTATCGTTTCTATTTCTTTCTGTTATTGAGGGCCAGGTTGGCACAAGACATGCTAGGTAAAGCCACCTCGTAACAATATATATATATATATATATATATATATATATATATATATATGTATATATATATATATATATATATATATATATATATATACATATATATATATATATTTATATATATATATGACTTATTGCGTCCCTATCCAAATATGGGTCAATCACCGTTGATAGTAGGTATGAATGGTAAATTGAGTCATTATGTCTGGGTACAAACCAAGGCTCACTCCTCATTCTTTCTTTCTGTTCCTCCTTGCTGTTACTGTTGATAGTTGGTGTAAATCATTTAATGGTGCGTAGAGTGGATTTTAACCATGCAAGACGAAAACTGGTTTTCTTCCTCTTTGTGTTTAACCCTAGCTGAGATCAAGAATACTGAGATATTACTGGTCTCAGTTTTAACCACTGTATGTTAGTCATGTGTTTACAGAGGCAATCCCATAGTGTATGTCCCTTTATGTTGTACGTGCAGTTCGAGAAATAAAAAACAGGCAGGTAGCCTTTGAAGGCTGAACTCACACAGATTTATCACAATTATCTGGGGGCCATGAAACTGACCTCTTCTGTCCTAAGATGTATTAAGCAATGGTTGGAGTGAATCAATATGAAGTAAGAAGATTAAATTTCATTGGAGAAAATGCATAAAGAGCAGCAGTCTGCGTATTTTGGTATTACTATTTTTCAGGACTGCTTTGACACTGTGATAATCCTTTCCATCACATTAGTCTGCCGCATGTGAAAGGTATCTATTTGATGATGTAGACTCTATGTTGGTCAAGGTGAGTTTTAGTCTTGAACAATCCTATCGGTTTTCGTTTATTCTTGTTGGTCACTCTGCCCACTAAGCAAAGAATCTACAGCTACTGCGTCAATAGGCAAATGAAGTCAGTTTGGTCTTTGTTGGGGCCTGTACAGTAAAACCTGCTCTAGATGGCACCTAAACACAATGAACACTATACAGTTATCACACCCATATATAATTTCCTTTTCTTCTTAAATGTTAACATACTTGTCTTTGCTGGGGATATATCCACGCTGGGTACTTTTTGGCGGTCCCAAGAGTGTTAACTATACCCATATTACTATACTGCACAATTCTGGTGTCAGACATTATGATGTGATAACCGATTGCCAAAATGAATCCCAACACAATGTACTTCTCAAGGCAGGTTCCCTCTGGATCAGACTCTGTGTTGTCTAATCCACAAGTATCGCAGAGATAACACAGAACCTGGTCTGCTTTGCAGGCAACAAGACAGGTAAAATCAACCAAAACATGCTGTAAACATGAATGCTTTTCCAACCTTTCACTCATTTTAAAACTCCATCTGCAAGTCGCTGATGATTACAGTGTGCCTACACTTAATTTGCTCATGACTATAATGCAATCAAGTTGAGTCAGGTGATAAGCTAACAGTAAAGCAGGGAGATGAATTCTGTAATTCACCTCCCTGGTGAGAAAAATAAACACAGAAAAAAAACTAAAGGTATTCTGTGTAAATATGTCATGATATATGTACTGATGTATGCCTGAAATAATGTGTATCACAGATTTGTGCACAAGTTGCCAACTATGCTGGACGTTCAAGTGTCTGCAGTTTCCTTGGAGGGTTGACAATAATGGACTGATCTAAAAGAGGATCCCAGCAGGGAAATGACAATAACCCACACATGCAGAAAAATGGCAAGATTACATCTAAATGTGTGAGACCAGGGTTATGCATTATTGTAATATGAGTATTCATGTGGTTAACACTCTTGGGACCCCCAAAAAGTACCCAGTGTGGATAGGTGGGAAGAGAGCAAATGTACATGCCTGCCTGGGCACTTTCACCTTAACATGCATCTGGGTCAATGTTTGCGTTATTGCAGGTGGAAGAGGACCTGGCATGTCCCAAAGGCAAGCAGACAATCATCTGGGGTTAAGATTGTGGTGCAATTAAGAGTGTATATGCATGTTAAGTTGTGTTGTTTCATCACCTACCCTTCCAGATTGCCAGTCAAGAAGTAGGCTGCACAAAATATAGAATTTAGTCATGTACAAAGCCAAGTAACAGTTTGTGAAACTCCATGCACATGAAGTCTAATGGTTTTTTTTGGGGGGGGTTGGGTTTTTTTTTTTTTTTTGTTTTGTTTTGTTTTTTTTTTTTTTTTTTTTTTTTTTTGACTGAAATGAAATGAATTTCTGTGTTTTCTCCACACCACTTCTGAATTACAAATAATACAGAGTTTGACGGTTTGCTTTTGAGCCAAGTATGAATGCTCAAGCAAGAAAATTATGATCTACTGTAAATGTCTTTAATTTGCATGGTATTAAATTTCGCAAAATTCGCCAATATATTCAACATGCAAAATACTTCGTGAAATTAAGTAGCCCCATACCTTCCTACATACTGTGTTACATATACTATTTAAACCATATGATTCATCAATGGAGACCTACAATTTACATTTGATACATTACGCTGGTTGTATGATTGATACGCCAAGTTTCACATGATTCTTTGATGCAGCATAGGCTAGCAATCATCCTACCTTGAAGTTGAATAAGTGAAGGCATATGCAAGTTGCGTTAGCAGTGTCATTGTCACAGAAGCCTGTTGCACTGGCTACTTTTTAGCAGAGATAAATTTGCAGAATTGAATACCTGCACAATACACAAAATGATAAATTCATGAAATTAACTACACGCAAAATACAATATGTTTGCAGTCTATAAGGGAACTTTGATTGTAGTTTTGGGCTATCAGAGACCTTTTTTTCTTTCTACATAAATTTTGTCCAGTGATTTGTATTGATTATAAATACTTTTCAAAATTATGCAAGATTGAGGCAATTGAAGTGCAAATCTTCATTCATTACATGTATTTGTACCATACACCATAAACCCGATGACATTCAAACAAAGGGAGTGAAATTCTTCACAACACCCCCCTCCCATGGAGCTAGTTATGTAAGTGCTCCCATGCTGTTATGCAACCATTTTGAAGGTATACTTGCACTGCCAGGACCTCTCTTCCCCACCCCCACTGCCACCCCTGCCTGTCATCTTACTATCCACAGCATAATTAAATCTGTCATTTGTAGGGATTAAGTCATGTAAGAAATGAAAACAAAAACAAAAAACAAAAAACAAAAACAAAAAAAAAAACAAACAAACAAACAAAAAAAACCCTTCCAGCACTTAATTATGTACTGCAAGAAAAGAAGATTTGCTTCACAGCTAATCTGCCTGGGTGCCTTCAAAATGAGAACAATTTAAAATTCTACACTTTGCTATTGTTCAACACAATCTAAATTCCTTGTGTTAGACAAATTTTTACAAATTAAAATGCAACAACTTTGGTTCTTGGTTCATTAGATGTGGCCATCCAGCAAACTTATAAAGTGAAGTTTGAATGAAACTACCATCCATGATAGTTTTGAAGCTATTCAAAAACATTGTATTTTTGTGTGTTTGCCTAATATGCATAAACTAAAAGCCTACAACTTTGTTTATGATTCATAGGATGCGTCTATGCCACAAAGCCATAAATTGAAGTAGGAATGGCACCTTTATCTATAATAGTTTTGAAGTTATTCAAGATTTACATTTTGCATATTCACCTAATTTGACTAAAATTTAAAGTTTGGTTCATGGTTCATTGGATGCAGCTTTGCCACAAACCTAAAAATGGAAGTTGGAATGACATCTCTATGGGCACATGGTATAGTTTGTAGATATTCAACTTTTTTGAATGCCCTTATTAGCATAATTTGAAATTCTACAACTTATAGACTGTCCATTATATTGGCAGGTGTCACAAACTTAATTATGCATATTGGAATTTCGAGTGTTTCTGCAAAAGTTTGGAAGATATGGAGTCTTTAAAAGTTTACTTGCCCCTAATTTGCATTATACTTTAACATCATGATTTTTCCAAAAGAGATGCACAATATCACTGGTTAGGTCAGTCACTATGGCAAATTTGGTGGTTTTCGGAAAAAATTATTTGATAAAACCAACGACAGAAAGAAAGAAAGATAGATAGATAGATAGATAGATAGATAGATAGATAGATAGATAGATAGATAGATAGATAGATAGATAGATAGATAGATAGATAGATAGATAGATAGATAGATAGATAGATAGATGTTTACTCATACAGTGAAACCTCGCTACAGTGGGCATCCTTGGGACCAGAGAAAAGTGTCCACTCCATAGAGGGTCAGCGCTTGTGGGCAGTATGGATGAGTATATGTGCATGTACATGTACATTATTCATACATGCACATATACATGTACAGCGTGTACATAGAATTCTGTGGGATGTGTATACATGCAATACTAAACTATCTTGGTTCCTTTATTGCATATCAGACTTGATAGTGTTCAAACGGTACATGGGTTAACAGAATTAGGTTTGTTAAGATTCTCTTTGTTTTAAATGAAAAAAAAAATAACAGATGCTGTCACACAACTACATGCACATGTACTTGTGAACTGAGACAAGCGCTACACTGTCTCAGTACTGGCTATGAAGAACAGGCTTCATCTCACTTGTTACAAAAAAATAAAGACTTAAAAGTGTCCACTGAGAAGCAACAAATCCAAATTTTGTTTCAAAATTTACAATGTTGTGACAACAGTCATCAAGGACTGGAAGACCAATATTTGATGGGTCTAGCCAACTCAGCGCTGTATGTACTCATCTAGAAGTCAAGTGCCTGTGACCCCCTTGGAACTTATAAGCCCAGCAGAATCATAGCCTCAGACAAAAAACAGACCAGCTGAGACACCAGTCTCTATCATGGCGCACTGGCTGCAGAGTCCAGCACTAGTGGGAACTATAGCTTGCCTGGTACATATACCAGGATGGAACAGATCTGTCCCTGCATGAACAGAAAGAAATTTTCTGTATCTTATTGAGAACCTCATTACACACATGTTGGGAGTCCCCCCCCCCTCCCCCCTTTTTTTTTTTTTGCTACAAGACCCAAACCTTCCAAACCATACACCTTGCCTGCATGGATAGAAGACAGCCTATGAGACAGGTTTAAGTTCACCGTTTATTATGAGTGCAAAATTGTTGCCTAGCACCATTGAGGTCTATGCAGCTGGTAACAAGCAGTGGAAACGCTGGATACATGTGTATTGTTGGGAAATTCAGTAAATTTAGCTTATATTAAAATTCCCTAACTTTTGTTTGCAAGCTATTAGATTTGCCAGATGTCTCAAACCTACATGTTGAAGTTAGAACTTCGTTGTATATGTCTATCTGCATTAGTTTGGGAGATATGGAGCTTTTAAAATTTTAATTGCCCTTCTTTTAAACATCATGACTATTCCAAGCCAGATGCGCAATTTCACTGGTAGGTCAGTCACCGTGGCAAGTTTGGTGATTTTTTAAATAATAGTGTCCGCGAAAAACTCTGGATCAATTTGGTCATAAAGAGAAGAAAGAAGGAAGGAAGAAACAAAGAAAGAAAGAAGGAAGGTAAGAAAGAATAAAAAAAGAAAGAAAGAAAGAAAGAAACAAACAAACAAAGAAACAAACAAGCAAACAAACAAAGACAAAATGTCTGGGTTTGTACCCAGACATAATGACTCAATTTATCACTCATAACTTCTTTCAACTGTGATGGATCCATATTTACATAGGGACGCAATAAGCCATGTCTGTCAATCTGTCTGTCTGTCACCCTTGCAGATGCGACAACTTCAGCAAAAATATTGAGCTACCACCAAGATGTCAGTGTTTATATCACTTCTGATCTTCTAATATTGAGTGGGTACACATTGTGTAAGCCCAGTTCAGTTGACAAAAGGTGTTGAATGAATGAATTTGTAATCCCTACATGAGGTCACATGCAACATAGATAGTTTATCCTTGCATGCAACAGGACTCAAAACTGTTTATGGTATCTTTATACACCTATGTGAAAATGAATCAAATTGAGCTAATTCAAATACTAATATCCACGGGCATAAAAATATTATTCATGAATTTGGCAAAATAAATCATGGATATAAGATGAGGATGCATACTCATGTGCAATGTATTTTCCTAACCGAACATGCGTCTTAATCTTAATCTTAACTCTGCGCTTATTACACATGTGTTTCCTAATAACATTCTAATTGCCCTACTCACTCATTTAGCAGAGTCCAAACCCGGTGATAAGCAATCTCTGTCAATGTACCCCAAGAACACCTTACTACATGTTACCTTCACATTGAGTTTTTGAGTTACGTGCTCATTTGTTGAAGTAAGTCTTTCATTTAACTTGCTCCATTTTTACTGGTTACATGAAACAAAATGTGCATCCTGATATAAGCTATTTATATTCCTTTAGGTCATTATGCTACACGTGCATGTACCATGCTTTGATTTTCACTATTATATTTTATAAATGTTTGTATTGCTCATAGGCCAGTTAGGCCTATTGCGGAATAGATAAATCATCTTCTCTCATATTGCCAAGTGTTTGACTTTCTGCTCACATCCTGTTACATAACAAGCATGTTTTACTACCTCTTAACAAATTTCATAAGCTGTAGCCTGGTCTTAAGTTCATCGTGCTCTCTCTCTCTCTCTCTCTCTCTCTCTCTCTCTCTCTCTCTCTCTCTCTCTCTCTCTCTCTCTCTCTCTCTCCTTGTCTAGCAGCATGGAGAAAACATCTGACTGTGTCTTACTAGAATTAGGTAAGAGTAAGTTTAATCTTATTTGCACTCAAACTTTCCATTTAAACATTTTCTGGGCTCCCAGTGAAAGGTGCTCCTAGATACACATTTTTTTCGAAAATGGGATATTGGCATTCGTTGAAAATACAGTATGATATTGACACGTTCATTTGCAAAATTAATCTGGTAGCCACAATAAATTTGGTGCTAGATCTACCGTACACTTAAACATTTAGGCGTGCCATGTGTAATAGCCTCTTCTCTTTAAGGTGGAGGCTGTGAAGCTAGTGCGCAGTGAGACTGGCAACTTACGATCGCAATTACCCATTTAATTTTTTCACATATACATTAAACCTATATATTTTCTGATTACTACATATCCATAGATTTGTATCCACGGAGATTTTTTGCAGGATTAGAATTTTTTGAGATTTTATAGCGTTCTTTCTGACTTGGTAGGATTTTCACATTTTTCGCGCAGAAGTCACACAAAATTGTTTTTTTTTTCCAGTTGAAATCAGAAGAAATTTAAAATATATATATGCCCAGGATGGAATTCATTGGTTAGTCCTAAAATAGCATAAACAAAAAGTTATAACATTTTTAATTTAGTCCTGACTGGTTGTTCATTTTCCTTCCATAAATTGCTCCAAAAGTCACGGAGGGGGCTGTCAGATAAAAAAAATCATGGAAACTGTTCCTGGATATGATATTTTTCTTTTAATGTCCCTTGATTTTAATGTGATAGGGCAATTTGTAAATTTTTGAGGCGAGATACAAATTGCAGAGGTTGAGCAAAAAACAGTTCCGAGAAAATCGCATTGAGAGAAAAAGTTGCCAATTCTTTCGCATTAAGGGCCGTAATGTGACACATACTCATTTCTCCTGTCCTGTGTTTTAATTATTGCGTGAAATAAACTTGTAGCTTTATCTCTGTGATATTGTCATTAAACAAAAGTATATATTTTGTGGCTTAAATCTCGACTTTGTCTAACTTGGGAATACCACACTTGGCTTGTTTCGGTGTGGGCTCACATGCGGCTTTCCATATTTGGGGACCAGTAAGTGGATTGTGCTAATTTGTTTTTACATCAATAGAGAATTTCAAAGTAATCAGAACAATGGTAGTGCTTAGTCTGAATTGGCCCATTTTTCTCTCAACGGCTAATGGTTTCCTGTGAGTGACCCTTGTCAATAGCTCATGGACTAATGACTGTGCACACACTGTTCATCATCATGCCCATGTGAACAAAGTCATGTGCCCGCCACTGTTTAAACTTTTCATTGTAAACAAAAGTTTTGAGAACAATTATCTCATACAAATTTAAGGTTCACACATCTGAGTTTTTGGGAGCATGTAGTTTAAGTGTCAGACTATCCAAAATTATGAACAAGGGATTAGAGGTTATCCAAAGATGCCGTCTTCAGACCTACCACCTTAATGATCTGCCACTTCAAAAACAAAATATATTTCTTTTTAGTATTTTGGCTGCGGCATTATACAATTGCTAAGAGTCTGTCCCGGTTTGCGATTATAAAGGTGCACGCCTTTTTACCAGCAGATGCCATAGCTTTTTTGGTCAACTGTGGTCGTCTATATGCCTGGATTTGTTCTCTGATACTGGGATCAGTCTACAGTTTTTAGGAACGCTGACCTTCCTAATGCCGTTCAGCTGACAGGTAGTCTCACAACTACAAATTGAACGGGTAAATAGTATATTGTCACAAACATCAGAACCAAATATCTTTTGACAGCTCTTATGTCCTAAACGCTTCTGTTCACTGATCCTTTTCGTGGCATAGGTGCAAAGACTATGTCATGCATATATTCTTAAGTATGGTACAAGAGGGTGATGAGCAAATCACTGCCATCCCTCACAACAACTGTGCTGCCTTGCCTATCACAGCCAGTTGCTGTCTTTGCAGTGGCCATATTCAGAAAGAATCTATCTAATCATAACTTTAATCCCAAAATTAAGATCAGGCTTGTGCCCAAAACTGCTTGATCCTTGGCTCAATGTTTGAACAAAACTTCGAGGATTAGCCAATATATGCTCTTGGCTACAATGTGAACTTAACGATTTACAGGCTCATTTTATTAAATCAATTACTTTGATCCAGTAAATAATCTTTCAATGCAGGATTAAAATCTGGATTAAATTATGATTGATTTGATGGAAACTTAATTCCAAAATTCATATTACATTGTAGAAGATACATTACTTAATCCTCCAAGTTTAGATCAAATAACGATTCAACAGTTGAAGGCCCAAAGGCACACTGACTTTCATTTTAGGATTGAATTCAGGGTCAGATTAAACTTTTCATGAATACGGCCCCTGAAGATGATCAGCATCAGCATTGGCATGAAGCACTAGACACCCTGCTTGCTTGAGATACTGACTCAGTATGTCGATGAATCTTTGCTTTTTGTTTCCAGCATGCTGACAGAATGTCATGGCCTGGATGGATTGAAAGTTGTAACCATCAAACACAACAGTACATACACCATATTTCTTTGTTCAATACTTAATGTGGAAGCCACAGAGACCTTTGTATGATAGTGTACCAGCAGGTCAGGGAAGTCGATGGATAAGTGATCCTCCATTCATGACCTGATGCACAAGATGTTGTGGTAGACAAGGTGCTTGCATGTCAGCTGGCAACTGCTTCCACAAAGCCAAAAGGAACTTCCGTGGCTCATGTAACATGGAGTTTTTGTCAAACTGAGTTGGTGGGTAGCTACACAACTCAGAATGGACTAAACACTCTGTCTCATTTTCTGCCTTGGCTGCAGTGACAAGATGCTGGAAAAGCAACTGGGGCTCCACATACACTTGCTCACCACCAATCCTCCCTGGCAATTTAATCGTCATCATTACTGTCTGAGCTTTTCGTTTGAAAGAGTAGTCAGCTGCTCTCTTAACTTTCATAGCCTGAAGAATATTGATACCTATTTCTCTGGCTCTGTCAAAATCGACAGTATGACACCCAATGATGCCACTTGCAATGTTTGTTTTTTATAGAATTGTTATCATTACTTAAATGGACTTCTTTCTTATAAGAAATGGAGGATAATTTGAATATCTTTCCTGCCGGGATATGGCGAGCTTTATTAGTGGCTTTGTGCTGCTCGCTAGTTTCATATGTAGCCCCTATACAGTCTTGCACCGCTCTGCTGATGTCAGCACAGGCAGAATTGCCAATAACTACATCAGACGTTTATTTTGAGCCATACCTCAGCCACGAGTTTGGCATCATATTGATTTTATACTTGACTTCAATACTTGTTCAATTACAAGATATGTAGAGAGCCCAGCCCACTATTACGGCATCTGACTATGTGAAATCCCTGCTCTAACTGTTCTGTATCCATGAGTTATTTATGCATGCCCTGTAGATGCAACCTAGCAGATTTGGTGTAAAGTTTGTGTTAAGTTGCAGCCAAAAAAGGGCAACATGTCAGGCAAGGATTTCAGATGTCGACCCCAGTCCCTCGTATGCTCTGCTTTAATGAACTGCTTTAGGGCGTCAATCATATCGGCATACTGTTTGCAAACATCTACATTTCGAAAGCCAACTAAAGACTATTTCCATTGCACCAGACCAGCTCTTATTGTGTTTATAACACCAGATCCTGCAAGATTCTCAACAGACACATTATCATACTGAAGATCATTCAGCAAAGCTTTAGCCGGATCCATCAGCATATGAGAACTGAACATGCAATTACCCGCGGTCTGTGGGATTTCATCCTGATGACATGTTGTGAAGGGTACTGCATTCACATTCAACTTAGTTCAGGGCTATCAGTGGTTCTTGCAATAGGGTACAGGGTAGGAAGATGCAAGTTGAATACTTTACTTGCCATGATTGTATTCAGTACAGTATCAACAAAAAATAAGAGCATACTGTTTTTGGCACAGCCTTACCAATCAGTATGTGGTCTACAGGATGGGATGCATAGACTAGCTCCATAAGCTCCTTTAAACCTGATCATGGAATCAGATGTCTATCGCTACCAGAAAAGCTCATTTGTCCATCGAATATACCTAGTCAGAGAATAATGTTAACCTGTTCTCTGTGAATGGGCTCAGTTTCTATTATCAAAACACTATGGGGCCAAGTGACCAATTTGTGTTTACTTAAGAATACATTTGGCTTAATCTTCTAATGTAAAAAGCCAATCTTCATGAAGCTTGTCAGATAGTGAGATATGACACAGATATATAAAACTTGGCCTTCATTTGACCTTGCGATAACCTAGATTACCAATATGTAGCTATAAACAGATTTCTGTGTAATTTTTCACCCATATATTTATACATATACTCAAAATGGCTATTTTATTTGAAAACTATGGAGTTTGAGGATTATCATGAAAAAATAATTTGACATATGACCAGAAAAGGGTGATCAAGAACATTCTGGGTAGATAATGTATTTTTCTTAAATATCAGAAAATTTTCAAATTGCCTCATTTAAATATGTCCACCACTGGATGCAGCCAAAACAGTATATAATTTGAAAAATAAGTTCACGTGATTTTGTTTGATCTTAGTGATATTTATCAGTTTAAAATCAAAGCCACGTTTCCGATTTCTCAAGCCAAGATGACTGCCAACGATGGGTTTATTGCTTAGTTTCAAATGGACGTAATTTCTTTAAACATTAGATCTTTGGATGATTTGAAAAAATGTCTACTATATGCGCGTTATTTTTGTATTTTACCTATTTTATGTACAGATGTATATTTGTCATGTAAAAATGTAATAAACTATTGCAAAATACTAATTGTATATTTTTTCAGTTTTGGGCTAATTTCGAGAACATTTTTTTTTTTTCAAAATGTTCTACGCAATATTTTTTGCAATTTGTTCTTTACGTTTTGCGCAAAATAACGATGGTCTTGTGTACTTACGGGTACTTGCAGAAATCCTTGCTGCAAATGCCCCGTAAACAAATTGTCGTTAAATTGAATATATTGTTGTACTGTATCAATTCCTTCATAGGCGGATTTTGGACCTTGTATATAAGTGTTCAGCTTGCGTAAATCTGGAATAAGGCTTAATTTGCCTGACCACTTTTTTTAACAGATCCGAGTGGAGACACGCAAAAATGTTCAGAACGACGAATGACCCCCAGCACTCAATAGTGCGGACATTTCTTCAGTAACAAAGTTCACGTGACTGGGTGACTTGTCATGGTTACATAATTCACAAGTTTCAAGAAACGTAACGAAACGAATTTTAATTCCTTCCCTGATTTTTTTTAAACAGGTTCTGAGGCACCAATATTTTTCCATGCCGCATAATTTTGAGATAAATTATTGGCTTTGAACATACCGGTACCAGATGTATATATCCCAGTTAGATGTATAATGATCAAGCTGAGGATCACGATCGGTGTCCTGCTGCATTGGTTCATTACCGGGTCTGTGTCAAGGAACATCACGATTTACAAACGAAGAGAAAGGGTCCCTGCGACGATAGTCCTGTCTGTACCCGTGGGTGGGCTGGTTCGACCGGCAGTTACTCCGTCCTCGGGCTGGCGATCTTTGGTTTGACTGCTGTTCTTGAATTGTCGCTAGGTGTACCGCCGAACGTAACGTGTCAACACTCTCAGGTTTAAAAACAGTATGTCTCTGTAAATTACGGTATCAACGTGCAGCAGTCTGACCGTATTTACCTTTGACCAAATGATTAGCGAATGCTTCTCTCAAGTAACATACCTGTGCATAAGAGCACGTGAAAAATTCGCTTAACTTGGCTTCTGTAATATTTTCTGTAGTTGTAGAAGACAAACCCTTGATTTGAGTTTCTGCGATAGACGGGCACTTAGAAATAATATTGCTTAACTTAATATTAAGTTCTCTGGTCGTCCTTTTTTATGCCAGTTTTTCCCTGCGGAACGTAAACATTCTGTCCAACTTGATGCGACTTGTGGGCACCCGAATAGTATTGTATTTGTCCAGCACGGATTCATGAGAGTGCCCCGATTCAGGATCCCTGCCATCGAAGGCAATACGTGGTTGAGTGCCTGGGACAAATTGTCCGCTTGATATGGTAGCACCAGCACTTCTATTTTGGAATGTAGTTTCCAACAAATTAACCCTAGTAGAAATATCGTCCAGTTTACATCCAAAGTATCTATTTTTTAACTACTTGGTCCATTTCACGGCCTAAAAACTAATGTAAAATTTGGAGCAGCAGCTCCATGCGTGCTGACAGGCCGAAGTCATCCAGAAAGCTGTTTATTTATGCGACACAATTTGTCGCAAGTTATCATGGTCCACAATGACACCTATGTGTCATGAAAATTGTCCTCTCGTGTTCGCATGACTACACTTCAAAGTATTTAAAACCATGGAACACTCTTTGCAGTTTATTCCGGGTTTGGCCCTACTTTAGGCAAGATTGACTGGACTATTTTGTTTTGTAGACAGATTGCTTCGGACGTTACTAACTGCGTGAACTAGGCTACTCTCATGGCTTGAAGTATAACGTTGATGAGCCGTTACTGGCTATTTCATAGACAAACCAAAATATTGGTGTCCAAATTCAATTGACATAATTACTTTGTTTTCGACCCTATTTCGTATGCTGTAACTATCAACGTCCTGACTGTAAGGAATTAACTTCTCAGATTTTGACAAAAAAGCACTACCTGTCGCCTTACCACTATCTGAGTCAACCAGTGGACACCTACCGAGATAAAGCAGATTTTCTTGCGACAAATTAAATTTCTACCCCATCATTTCACACATTTCCCTCGCCCCTTGTAATACTGTATAGCCAACAAATTAAACATATATGGGAATTCTGTTTGGTATATTGATACAGCATCAGGCTACGTCTGTTAATTCTAAGCACAATTAGCATGTGTGACAGATACAATTTCTCAGACATAATAATAATAACGCTTGACGAGGATATCACACAAGTGCAGCCCTTTCTCTTCCACGCGCAAAACAAGCAGGTATTGGCATCCGCCGGTTCATACTCAGCTACTGGCCATTAATAAAAGAAGTGACCGATCATGTGTTGTATAAATGTGTGATTTTGTACGTCACTGGACCATTTCGCTCGAGCAAATTTCGTGTAAAGGTAAAAACACCTGTCAGTGCATGTATTATCTTGTTTCCAGTGTCCTCAAAACTGGGATGTAATTTACCAAAGGGAAATTACAGTTGAGTAGGTTTAGACAGAAATGGATTTTCCTTCACGGAAATGTTGATCGTGCACGCAGGCTAAATTGGTCTCGCGTTCGAAACGAAATTCTAGGGTATCGGAAACCAATGAAAAACAGATTAAATTATCAAATTCCTGCTTAACACAGCAGCAAATGACAAAGGTCTGTCTAGAATTAGCAGCGAGTTATGATTTCTTTACTGCTTACATTTTATATTATGGAATTCTCTGATGAAATCAGTTAAAAAAGTTACCACCTCGGCTTCTCCTTCATTACCATCATAATCATTCCGTGGTGCAGTATGTGTAAACAGCGCCCGGCCACGCTATGTGGACTCGGCCAAGTACATTCCAGTGTTGTATCTTCATAGTGTGACCAACAAGGGAGAACAGGAGGTTTCCCTGCATTGCATTGCATTCTACATTATATGCAATTATCCTGTAAGAAACATTTCTCAAAGTCGCAAAAAGAGTTCGACAGGGGGACCAGTGTTGTTACTGTTAAGTAGCATCAAGTCCGGAATCTCATCACACAGATGTGCACTGCAGCAAACGAAAAATTACACAAGGGCTGTGTTAAAGTATCTTGTAACTGCCTGGCGAGTATGGGATATGGGTTAGGTAAGCAGTGACTTTCACTTGACAAATGAGGGTCGATTTTGTGTGTGTTACGGCATAATGACGCGCGTGATTAAAGCTGACATCTGCCACGCCCAATGCCAGCTTCAATCACCCGCGTCATTATGCCATAACACACACAAAAGCGACCCTCATCGCTAATATTTACATTTCCCTCTTAATTTTTCTGCTCAGTTACACGGAAAATTAGACATTTAGTACATAGAATGAAGAGAAGAGAAATGACCAGAAACTGATTTGACCAGCATGTTCAAGTGTTAAGTTTCGTGGACCCAGGTGGGCGTGGCTTATTGGAATGTGGTCGGGACACATGTGTTACGGTCCCATAACACACAAGGCTCATGTGTTATGGTCTCATAACACACCACGCTCTCTCCTATACTTGCAATGTTACAAGTCAGATTGAATGTAAATATACATTGTTACATATAACCCTATCATACTTTCGCACATGGTTAAATACAATCCTATCAGATTTTATGTGTGACAAAGTAGACATTTTCTGAAAGACACATTTTTTATTTGCAGTGTGCACTAAAGTTTGCTATAAAAGGATTGGACTGAGTCAGAAATCAGTCCTTAATCCAATAATAAAATGTGCGGCCCAGACAAGTCAGCAATCGGTCCTCAATCCAATGATACCATTTATGGTCCTGTCAAGTCTCTCTAACGCCCAACAACAATATCCAGTCATAAATCAGGCTTCAACCAAATGATAACATTCATGGTCCTGTCACGTTTTCCTTCTCCTTCACAATATCAGGCTATAAAATTCATGTTCCAAATCAGGACCGAGTTCACGGAAAAGAGTTGAGTTTTATGCTTCTCTTGCTATACCATTTGCAGGCCTTAAACATGTTTGTCTCCCGTTCCTCCTTCAGGCCATCAACCCGACCGATCTTTGCGAAGATAATCAGCCAGTGCAAAGCATGCCACTTACCAAAGGTACTTCCCGCCATATTTGAAGTGAATTTGGCTGATACTTTTGGAGAAGTTTAGTGGTGAAGTACCAAAGGAATCCCATTGACATTATTCTCAATAAAAATTGTATGCATTACCCATAAATACTCTAACTGAAAAAAAAAAATCTTGAAAATCAGTTAACCAGAATAGCGCCACCTGCTTATCGACTTTCTTTGACCGTTGCACATGACAAATTTATGCCAAGTTTCAGCATAATCTGAATAATGATTTTGGATTAGAAGTTCACAATAGCAAAACACACAAAAAAAATTTAAAGAAAAAGGGAGGGGCACAAATACTGACAACACTATTTCTTGAAAAAATTAAGGTGTAGGGGTCCCCAAGCGTTTCCTTGTGCAATTTCAAAGCAAATACCCAAGCTATTCTGCAGAAGATTGAATTTGGAATTTTAAACACCCAAAAAGAAAAAAATCACTGGAGAGTAACCATGCAAAAGGCTTTGTAGAGACCCACTCAAAGTATATCCCTACCAACTTAGAAGAAAACTGTCCATCGGTTTTGGAGAAGTAGTCGAGAATGTGAATTGTGGACGACAGACCGTATTCCCTGCATTCAGAAATTTTATAAATATGGAGATAATAGATATTTGGTCATAGCGTGAAGGTGTTTTGAGATAGCTTTGCATGTTGACTCAATGTGGAAAAATACAGGTTTGTTGTTATATTTAGGTACAAGGGATTTCACGTTTTCCGAGTTCTTATAACAGTATTAAAATTTATACACCAATTGATATGATGAATAAAAAGAAACTGTACATCTTTAAAAACTTCAACAACTGACGGGGTCATCTCAACAATAGCTTTTACACTGGTATGGGCGGAACAGAAAGAAAATTTAATCATGGCACCTCGGAACTTTTGAAAGTCATTGCATTTAATAAATGTGATCGAGCTTTTAAGAAAACACTTGTCTTGAAATGAGTATTAAAGGAAATATTTTTCAGGGACACTTCAGTATGATTATTAAATTTCATTACATCCTGATTATACACATGATTTACAACATTTTGCTGCAAAATATTATTACAAATCGCAAAATGTAATAATATTACATTTTGCCGCAGCTCATTACAAATTGCCGCAAGTACTACAAATTAGTGAAGATTTCGGTTCATTTTTTATTACAAAAAGGCAGTTTACAAATTGCCGCATAACTCTGACTAATAGTTATGGATACTATGGTCATGCAGATACGGGTATGCGCATATACGGAATTTTAAGTTTGTATTTGCAGAAAATACCAGCCAGTGCACAGATTGTTTTATTTGAATAATTGTATTCGGTACAGAATTTTCATTTTCTTCTTAATTGTGATGTCGCTTTGCTTTCAAACTCTAATTCCACACGTATATCAGGTAGGATGAGTTTATAGGAAAACTACAATTCGCCTAGATCATTTCTGACAGATGCCACATCTGCCTATGAACAAGGGAGGTACTGATATAATTTTGTTGCACCTTATGTACACATGCAAGGACATCAGATGGTAGGTCCGGAAGCTTTCTTTGGAAGGCGGGACGAGTGAACACGGGATCGACGGAAATGTGCTCAGCAGGCAAATAATGACGACGTGCCTTGAAAGCTAATGTAGCCAAAAGAACAGATTTATTCTCTGAGAAAGCATCAATACACAGGTGCCATGAATGAAAACAACACGTTCTCGTTTGTGGTCATATTGAATGAACCCGCGGCAAATTGAGTTTATCAACCAGTAAGCTTAGGCAGGGTCATACCGTTGTGCATTTACTGATGACTGTCACTCCTTTACCATTCCTCAAAAATCTGAGATACATATTTCAAGAGGGAGAACTATAGCCTTTGTATCTTTAGAAATATTATATTAAGAACATAGGTTTTATGATTACGTGCTGTATTCTATTTGCGATACCTCATATGCAGTACATCTGTTAAAATGATCACAGGTATAACTACATTAGGTTTGAATCTGAAGCGAGGTTTGAGTGTTATTTTTCACTTACACATGATATCAATTGTGACATTAATTTTCATCAAATATGCACAGCAAAAGAACGGATATCAATTATAAATGGGAGTAAGGAGGCACTTCTATCATAAGTGTAAACACAGGAACTCTTTGGTGCATCGGTAGGGTAGCTGATGGAACTTCAAAACGGAAAGAGTTGACTAGCGTAGACAGAGCGCATATCATGACACACTTGCCATGGATTTCTTTTTTCACCTTCATATCAATCAGTATTACGTCCAAAAAGTGTCTGATCAAGAGCACTTCGGTCCATTACCTGAACACTAGTTTGAACATGAGGCTTTATGAAAAAGACAGAAATGTTGACATAAAGAGGTTAACTACCTAACGATAGGCATAGAACAAAGTGGCCTTATAAGTCCGACGCTCGTATCCGCTAAACCTTCATTGTCGTTATATCCAATTAGTCGTAGACTTAGAGTTTCAGCATATTCTGTCAAGCCAGGAATAGTCGATTTTCGGAACACGAAGTTTTCTTCATGCTGTCTTCATCAATTTTCCTTCTCTGAAAGAAGCTCACATTCCCTCATTTTGCGAACTATGTGTATATATATTAGTAGTTTATTTCCAACAGGAAATAGTTCTGAAATGTATAATTTTGTTTTATAGACACTCTTTGCCACGCGGTAGCTGGTGTAAATCCTATGATAAACTGCTTGGCTCAGATAAGTTAAAGACTGCATATCTGAAAATAGATTACAAAAAGAAAAATGAAATCTTATTTCTCTAAACAAAATTGCAATTTGACAGCCTACTGCAAGACCCGTTTTGTTGGCAATACGCAATGCATTCATTCCAACATTTTTGGCCATTCCTAGATAAAATTTATGATTGCATATAAAAGTGTTATTCAGAAGGATATACATATTCCAAATTGTTTGCTGTTAATACACCACAATTTTTTACGCAGTTCTGATTATTTGCACAGGGGTGTATAAGTACGTGTAAATGTTTTGATACATATAATATTTGTGGAAACCTGGTGTCTTAGAGGTAGCAAATATATCCAGTATGTGCATCGGACAAAACCGCCTATTATATGCAACTCATAATTTCAATATTTGCAAAGTGTGTCACCATAGTAGAGTACATAATGTCAATCTATAAAAACACTTGACACATATATCATTCATATATATATATATATATATATATATATATATATATATATATATATATATATATATATATATATATATATATATATATATATATATATATATATATATATATATATATATATATGCAAAGGTTGAGTACTTATGGAAAATGTATGCCAGCGATGGGGTTTTCTGTTCCTCATATATGTACATATCTATGTTTACGAAAGCTAATGTTCGCATAATATGTTCATAGAGTTTGATGTGAGAAAAAAGTTTAACAATGAAGCACATAGATGCATAAAGATTCGATATAAAGACCAAGTTGCCAGTTATGTTCCCTGGTAGGTGTACATAAACTTAATCATAGGAGCTTTATGACACAAAGGTGTACCCATGTGTCAAATAAACTTGTCATAAATTAATAATGCACTTGTAATACCAAGGGGATTGTGTAAGATTAATTCACTTCATTGTCATGGTGCTTTATTTATGAACACAGAGATTTATATATTAATCTCATGCAAAATATATGTCTGTCTTATACCAACCTGGGCACGCTTAAAACTCTAATGAATCCATTCACTCCAGCTGTGATCTCCAGCACTCATGAATGTCTCAGGCAATTCATGAATAAGTATTACGCACCCCATAAGGCTCAGGTTAGTGCATTTAACTGCATATGGACTGTTTTTGACGACAAGTACGTAAATATAAATCTCATGTGGCTTTAGATGCAGTTTGTCCTTACCACGTGTAAAAGATATATTTCATAGAACAACTGTTCGGTTTGAATGATATATGTGTGCTTATTCATTCTCTCCAGTACGCGCATATATAACATGTTTTTTTTTTAAAACAGAAATTCTTTTTTCTGTTTTTTGGCTTGATTTACAGAAATTGACTTTTTGTCCCCATTTCTGAATTTAAAAACCTGGCAGGACCATATATCTACAATTTTGCTTGAGTGGACACACACTCAGTCAATCCAAAACCCCCTAGTACTCCCCGTAAACAGACCCAACTGAGTGGAATCACTCATGTGGACCTCCTTCATCAGTTTCAAAGCCGTCAATGAGTGGAAACGCTCAACCCAACTGGCAACCCAACTCGCACAAGAAATCCATAACGAGGTCCACATCAGGGAGAACACTCACTCAGACCTGTTCTATATCTATATTAAAGCCTCGGATAAGTGGAAACACTCAGTTGGCACTACACTCCTGTGACAAGGGGCGAACATGTACGTCAGGGAAGTACATTGTCCCCTTATCTTTTTAATATTTTTATTAATGATATGTTGGAATCCCTCGAGGGTGGGAACAATGGTGCCCATGTCGGAGCGGAATCCTTTCGCTCCATCGCATACGCTGATGATGTAACACTGCTGAGCTCAACAATAACCGGGCTGCAGTCTTCCATCCACATATGTGTTAAATACGCTCGCGACTGGCGATTTAATTTTAACGCCAATAAATCTAAATGTATAGTTATGGGGCCTAACGTATTCAGTTATAATCCTACGTGGACCCTTGGTAATGTCAAACTTGAAACGG
Organism: Hermodice carunculata; assembly: GCA_964020975.1. NCBI lineage: Eukaryota > Metazoa > Annelida > Polychaeta > Eunicida > Amphinomidae > Hermodice > Hermodice carunculata. The sequence goes on along the minus strand of OZ026612.1, from coordinate 3,830,388 downwards.
TTGATAATGTGGGTATTTTAGGTGTACAATTTTCTACTGATAATTCTGCTTCCTTACATGTTGATAACAGAATAAAAATGAGCAGGCAAAACTACTTTGGCCTCGCTAATGTTGGACTGTCTTACCCCGGGTTAAATACAGCTGGTAAGACACATTTATGGAAAACAATATGTTCACCTATCCTCACCTATGGTCTCGATACACTAAGTTTTTCTAAATCCCGTTTAACAAAGCTTGAGTCCACACAAGGCACTCTAGTGAAACGGCATCTTGGCATAGGGAAGCGCTCACATCACTCTTCACTTTCAAAATCTTCACATATTTCTAAGCTCCAGACTGTCATGCAGGACAAAACGCTCGCTCTTTTTCAGCGGATTTTTTCAAGTACAGTCTCCTTTCTTAAAACTTTATTCTTTCGTGCTTGCTGATTATATTTTAAATGGCAAAGTTTTTAAAGGTACGCTGGTCGACAGAGTGGTCCAACTGGGTTTCTCCCCTGTTCAGATGACATTTTCTGGACGTCACTTTAAAACCTCAGTAACAAGCCAGGAAGATGGGGTTGTGGACACTATGAGATATTTGACCCTTCATGAGAATTTTATGAAGCCATGGTCTAATGAACATGTTTTAACTGTGTTATTAACAAGATGCTATTAATAGTTCTGTTTTTGTTCATGCATTGCCTGTAATTTCATGCTGTATAGTCTCATTGTATATGAATTTGTCATCCTTGGTTCTGTATGATTTTTTTATGTATTATTTCTCCTTATGGAGGCTAATAAAGTATTATTATTATTATTATTATTATTATTATTATTATTATTATTATTATTATTATTATTATTATTATTATTATTATTATTATTATCATTATTATTATCATTATTATTATCATTATCATTATCATTATTATTATTATTATTATTATTATTATTATTATTATTATTATCAGTTCCAAACGAGGAAAAACACTCAGCATTTAAAATACAGCTCTGTACTAAATCCTGCCTAGTTGAGTAATAACACTCTAACGATTCAAACATGTTGTTCATCATCCAAATGAATTAAATGACTTTAGAACACATTTGAGTCTGTAGTCAAAATAAAGCAAAACCCAACGAAAACGAAAGAAAAAACTGAACAAGCAAACAAAAGCAAAATTTAAAAAAAAAACTCGGACAACACATGTCAAGGTGTGAATGTGTGCTTGGTCTAAATAGTAGCCCTTCATGAGTGAAGACGCCCAACCAGTAAATGCAGAATTGTTGGTAGCAAAATGAATGAATGAAGATCGCTGAAAATATCCATTTGATACACCAAAGATTTGATGTTTGGTCTGCACGCAAATGATGAAACATATTCAATGGTACAAAATAGTTTCAAGCTGATGAAGAACCCAGTTTAAAATTATTGGTATTTTTAGCACTTTGTGAATTCAAGAATAAACTACAGTAAAATATTGGGAGGTGGGGGTGGAGGTTAAGGGTATTTCTGCACTGCCGCGCTGGGGCATATTATTTTTGGAGTGCATGTACCAACATACTGAAGGCCTCTTATTTTTCGTGCTGGTCAGCATTTCGGAATATTCTTATTTTCTGCACTCTGTATTGGGGCAAAATTATTTTCTCAACCAGCTTGACGGGATACCCCCCCCTTACCCCCCCTTACCCCCCCCCCCCCATATAATATACTCAAGCTACATGTATGAACAGCATCCAAACAACTATGAGTATCACTCTCAGCGCATCAGCTAAATTAGGCTATTTGCTTTGGTAGCATAGTTATTATGTCTGGGTGCCAATCCAGACATTTTGTTTCTCCAAGAATTCTTTTTTTCTTTCTTTCCTTCCTTCTTTCTTTCTTTCTTTCTTTACGACCAGATTTGTCTGGAGTTTTTCTCGGACACTATTATTCCGAAAACCACCACACTTGCCATTATGACTAACCAACCAGCGAAATAAGGCACCTGACTTGGAATAGTCATGATGTTTAAAATTATGCAAATTATGGGCAATTAAAATTTTAAAAGCTTTATATCTTGAAAAATATTGTAGATAGACACAAAGTTCTAACTTACACATGTAGGTTTAGAGACAACTGGCAAATCCAATAGCATGCAAACAAAAGTTGGGGAATTTTAATGTGTGCTAAATTCAGTGAATTTCCCAACAATCCACATTTTGACTAGGGCTTCTGCTGTACTGCATAGTACAAGCCTCCATGGTGCTGGGCAACCATTTTGCATTCATGATATTTGAACCTGTCTCATAGGCAGCCTTCCAGCCATGCCTGCTAGGTATATGGCTTGAAAGGTGTGGGTCTTATGGCAAATTGGAGGTGGGGGGGGGGGGGACTCCCAACAACTGTGTAATGAGGTTATCAATGAAATACAGAGAATCTCTTTCTGTTCATGCAAGAAACATATCTGCTCCATGTTCACACTAATGCTCGGCAGAGCTGTAAGCACACGATGACTGAGACTGACCAGTGTGGTAGCTGGTGGCTGGTCTGTTTCCGCCTGAGGCTAGGAGTCGGCAGGGCTTATATCAGTCTCAAGGGATCACAGGACCGGACTTCTAGGCAGAACCAGCCTGGCAGACTGTACCATCTGTTAAAAATAGACTACATACAAAGCTTACAGTCCTCAATGACTGTTTTCACAACTTGATGAATTTTGAAAAAGTGTGTGGATTTGTGTCATCTCACTGGACACTTTCATGTCTTTGTTTTCTTGTAACCAGTGAGATGAAGCCTGTTCTTCATAGCCAATACTGAGTCAGTATAGTGCATGTCTCATTTCACAGGTACATGTACATTTAGTTTTGTGACAGCATCTCAGTGTAAGGTAACAACCAGCCGCCACCAGTACAAAAACTGTGTCCTGGGATTGAAGGCTGTGAAAGGTGCCTGATAGCTTACTGCTGAGGACCTGTTTATATAGTCACTCCGCTGTTGTAGACTTGCACTATCTAAATTTTTGCATCCAACATGATAATAGTAAATTTGTTTATGTAATAAAGGAACAAAGACAGTTTTGTATTGCATGTATACACATCCCTCTGAATTATAATATGTACACACTGTACATGCACATTTACTCATCAATACTCTCCAGAAGGGCTGACCCTCTCAGGAGTGGGCACTTTTCTCTGGTCACGAGGGTGCTCACTGTAGAGAGGTTTCACTGTACAGTGGTACCTGCAATTTAAGACTACTCCTAATGCCAGACAAAAGTGGTCACATAGGACAGGTGGTCTTTCATGTCAGATAAATTAACAAAGAAATTAAAGGCCAATGTCTTTTTTTCTTTCTTTCTCTACAACCAAGTTGGTCCAGAGTTTTTTTTCAGACACTGTTTTTCCGAAAACCACCAAACTTGCCATGGTGACTGACAAAAATTTTAAAAGCACCATATCTTCCAAACTATTGCAGATTGACTTAAAATTTCAATGTGCATATCTGCCTTTGTGGCACTTGCCAATATAACTGACAGTATAGTTGTAGAATTTCAAATTATGCTAATAAGGGGCATTGAAAAATTTGAAAGTTGAATATCTCCAAAACTATTGTATATAGAAATGCCATTCCAACTTCAATTTATAGGTTTGTGCCAAAGCCGCATCCAATGAATCATGAACCAAAGTTATAGGATTTTAAATAAATGCAAATTAGGTTGAATATGCAAAATGTAATTCTTTAATAGCTTCAAAACTATTACTTCAATTTATGGGTTTGTTGCATAGCCCCATCCAATGAACAATAAACCAAAGTTCTTCTAGGCTTCTAATTCATGCAAATTAGGCAAATACACAAAGTTCAAACGTTGAATAGCTTCAAAACTATTATAGATAGTAGTTTCATTCAAACTTCACTTTATAAGTTTGGGACATGGCCACATCCCTTGAACCAAGAACCAAAGCTGAGCATTTTCTTTTATAAAAATCAAGCTAATACGCGAAATTTCGATTATGTTGAACAATGGCAAAGTGTATCATTTCAAACTGTTCTCATTTTGAAGGCACCCAGACAGATTTGCTTCTAGGCAAATCTTCTTTTCTAGTTCTTGTAGCAATTCATATCTAATGGCACAGAACACACATACATGCATGCACGTCAGTATTTGTGAAAATATTCCTTGACAAATGAATAAAACTTTCTTTCATGATGCAGCACACATCCTCTTGGAACTGCGTGGGATTCCACACCCCCACACCCCCCGCCCCATCTAGTTCCCATACTCACATGCATGGTGTAAAGTTGTTCTTGCTCTAAAGTCGTTGTCAGCCAGTGCCTCCCATTAATTATCAACATGGTGTCCTGTTATCAGCATGGAACGTTGAGTCACATGTGTGTGTGTGTGTGTGTGTGTGTGTGTGTGTGTGTGTGTGTGTGTGTGTGTGCACGTGTATGGAAGTTGTACTGTTCAATAATTCACAAAACCCTGAGTTTTGTTCACAAAACTGTGGGTTTTGCTTTTCAAAACCCTGAGTTTTGCTAACAAAATCATATCTGCACTCTGATAAATCCATGGTCATTTATTACAGATACAAGATTGGAGTCAATGGTAGTATACGTATTTCAAAAGCGGAATGTACCGAAAAGAAAAGCTCCTAACAATTACCCATCTTAGCGCATCTGATTCCACAAGTAAATCATCTCGGTGGCGTATGCACCGTTTTGGCTCTGCACAGCGGCGATGCAATTTGCTGCTGCCAGAGAATGGCACTGTAACACATATATAACAAATTCAGGGATCTGAAAGTAAACTTCTTCAGAATGACCGTATAACCCAATTGGTTTGCATTCTATTATATTCTTCTCGTTTTAAACACTGATGTGAAGAAGGACAATGTAAAACATACTGTAATTTTAAGCAGTATTTACATCATTCGTTGAGCACGTACTGCAAAATTATACCAGGTTTTGCTGATAATTATTTTTTTTATTCTTGTTATAACCACCATCCATTCATCGAAATATTTACTCTCCAACGACCTGTAAACCTGGATGGTAAACTAAGCACCCAGCAAAAATGAAATGCGTATACAAACATGGCAGCCATATTTCTGTGTTTTCTCATAAAAAAGGCCCATCATGATATTGGTGGCTCTTAAAAAGGCCACACGTCTATGGAAGTTGTACTGTTCAATAATTCACAAAACCCTGAGTTTTGTTCACAAAACCGTGGGTTTTGCTTTTCAAAACCTTGGGTTTCGTTAGCAAAACCCAGGGTTTTGTTACAAAATCTTGGGTTTTGCTCAGTTATTGAATTTTGATATCATTTTGGACAAAACCCTGGGTTTTGCTACAAAACTCGGGGTTTTGTGTACAAAACCGTGGTTTTCATGAACAAAACCCACGGTTTTGGTACGAAACGGTGGGTTTTGTAGCAAAACTTTGGGTTTTGAGCACAAAGTTTTGAGCACAAAACCCACAGTTTAAGAGCAAAACTCCGAGTTTTGATCACAAAACCCTCGGTTTTGTTATTTTTTTAACAAAACCCACAGTTTTGTTCCTAAACCCCTCCATTTAGCCAGAAAACCGTGGGTTTTGTAACACTTTGAGATAACAGAACAAAACCGTGGGTTTTGTGAGATTGCAAAACCGTGGGTTTTGTGACATCACGAATCCCAGGGTTTTGAAAAGGTGCAATACCCAGGGTTTTGTAACCAACAAATCATGACAGCTGTTACTTGGTAGGCCTTGCTAGGCTACTCAACTTAAAAATAGCGTCAAACAACAAGTGGTTCAGTTATTGTGATCAATAACATCATTATTGGTTACCACGCGCAGAGTTTACCTCTTTGCGACATGATGAGAATATAAGTTATGTATTAGTTAAAGGACGAGAGGTTGTGCATCCAGTATTCAAAATAATCCACACGCCGGCGCGAAGAGCCGCATGGACTATTGAATGCACAGCCTCGAGCTCTTTAATTTGCGTAAAACATTCGATCCGTTGCAAATAATTAATTTATCGCACGATATATGATAGCGCCCTGGAAATTTTTGTCGAAATAGCGTTTTCGGTCCCATTCTTCAACCATTATTGTCTCAAATATTCAACAGTTATTGGTTGAGGTCATCTTGGCTTCGACTGGCGTGACCTGGATGCGAAGGAGTAAACAAAGCCGCGTGGTCCGACCAACATAATATATGAAAACGCTACTCTGCATCTAAAAGCTAACGTGGCCACATGCTTAGCGTGTTGGTCTGCCAGTTAAGCGGTGGCTGGGTCCATTCCTAACATATCCTTTTAAATTTTTTAATTAATAAATTTAATCGAATAGAAATTTTGGACTTTTGGATATTTCTCAATGTTGAAGTTGTTGGTTCTGGTAAAAGAACAATACTGTGACGCCAGAAAATGTCTAACTGGCTTTTGGTTTGTTGTGTTTGTTTATTTATCAATTGGTGGGCGTGCTTATGTACACTGAACCAGTCGACATTTCTTGAAAAGGTGCCAGGCTGTCTTGGCGTTATTTCCAGTGCCTGTCAACAAAAAACTTGTACACAACTCAGTAGTGGGAATAGGTAGTTTGTATAGGGGTAGTGGCTGGCACAGGGACATGCCGTTACAGGCGGGGTTTTCACCCTTCCAGTTGCAGAGCTCCCGGGGAATAGCTTTAGTATCTTTCACCAGAGCTGACACAGAAATAGATGCACAGTTCTGAATGGTGGGATGAAGGTGGAGTTAAAGGATACCATGTAACAATTTAAGAATTAGTCGTGTTGAGATAATTATCACCACGATGTGATGTGGCAGTTGTTTTGTAATCAACGGTCGTATAATTACTGTAGGCAGCGGCACAACGTACGGTGGATTTTAACGACGCGGCTGATGAGAGGCCTTATGCTGCAAAAACTTCAGCCCGGTCGCACGGTCCAAGAAACTGAAAATCAGTTTTAATCTACTAAATTTCTTAAAAACACAGACACGTTATACATCTTACATGTTTTCTCTTGTAGTACCTAAAATATGAGCTCATGAAGTGCACACAGTGATAATTTACACGAGATTTTAAGTCGCGAATCGATGGAAATTTTCCGAGATCCGCCATCTTAGCATGATATTGGTTTATAGCAAGTTCAGAAAGCAAGCCGTGTTGTGAGTGGTAGGCATATCCATATGACCAATTTGGCGTTAAAATACAAAACCGTGGGTTTTGTGACGTCAGAAAACCCTGGGTTTTGCAAATAATTGAACAAAACAATTGCAAAACCCAGGGTTATCAGGACAAAACTCACGGTTTTGAAACAAAACCGTGAGTTTTATGAAAAGATTGGATAACAAAGCAAAACCCTGGGTTTTGTTACAAAACCCAGAGTTTTGTGTGCAAATCCCTGGGTTTTGTGGTAAAACCTTGGGTTTTGCAAGCAAAACCCACGGTTTGGTCTACAAAACCTTGGGTTTTGTGACAAAACCCAGGGTTTTGTGTCTATTATTGAACAAATTTTTTAAAATTCTGATATTTGCTCTGTTATCCTGGGTAGTGCACAAAACCCTGGTATTTGCAAGCAAAACTCAGACTATTGTTACAAAACTCACGGTTTTACGTACAAAACCCTGGGTTTTGTACCAGAACTCTGGGTTTTGCTTACAAAACCCAAGGTTTTGGTACAAAACCCAGGGTTTTGTATTACAAAACCGTGGGTTTTGTACACAAAACTCAGGGTTTTGTGAATTATTGAACAGTACAACTTCCATACACGTTCGCATCATGTAATAGAAATTGGATCAAGTCAGGTGAAATCGACAGCCGCCCACATTGCAATCGGTCAACATCACACCACACAGTCATACGACTAGCTCTGAATTTCCCCTTCCTTTGCAAGATTCCACCACTTAAACAAGACCCCACTGAGTACTATTATTGAGAGTCTAGTCTGATCATGGCAATAAAACAGCACCCTAGCTGTCAATCAAGACACGTTGTCTTTGCACACATGTTAGCAGTAACCTAAACACTGCGGGCTCCCTGACACATTATATACAGATGCGTAATATTTCGTTCCCACGTCAGGGCTACACACAAGTTCACTGGTGACCACAGGGCACTGTCCAGATTTATGTTGTATGCAGAAAAAGTTACATGTATAACCATCATCTCAGATTTGTAAAAGTCGGATACTGAGAGATCCGACAGATATTGAAAACAGCTACAGAAGAATAGAATGTCTAAGTAGATTTCTATTTATTAATATACATTATACACACACTACAATGTGGTTATAAATCCCCATGAACTCACTGCATTTATAAATATAACTAGTCTATTGAGTGCAGACGTGAAGCACAATGAAAAATCATAAGAAAGGTGGTTGTGAATGGAGTAAAATATAAGCAAACCTCTGCCTATATTCTTAGTAAGGCATTGATTTGAACAATATACACTCTGTATATTATGAATATATAAATATGGGTACAGGCTGCTACTCATTACTAATATGGTGATGGGGAATGGGGGCATTTCATCAATGGTCCTTGTATGTAAACCAGTCTTTTTTAGCATGATCAAAGTGTCATGTTACTGTGGAGACAATTTTATCTTGTATGTAGCGTAATCAGTCTCCTGTGTAATCAAGGGTACAATAGAAAATGTGGCTGTGGTAGTGTGGCAGTGTTGCGTTGTGATATGTTCATGCTACCCCTGCCACACTGGACAAGTGAGTATTTTGAGTTCATTCCGAGATTAACTTGAGAAACTTTGCCACACTGTGAAATTTCACCCCGGGATGATATCGAGTTGATGTTCCAGGCAAACAGCAAACAAAGCCACAAACAGCAATGTGGCTGCTCATAGCACCGTCACATATAGCAGGTACATTTACTTTGTATTACTGTAGCAAATTAGAAATGTTTGATAATGCAGTCACTTTTCAGTTTTTAAGATGCATAGAAAGGATAATGAAATACTTGTGGTTCCCCTGAGCCCCCCCCCCCCCACACACACACACTTCCTGTCCGTGCGGATCCAAGACATGAGAGGATTTGCATTTAATTGACTACATTATTATATTTTTAATCTTTTTTTATGACGTTCATTGGAAATCACTTATTGTAATAACTTTACAAAAGTTTCAATAAACGTTTTTGAATTGAATTGAACTCGATCCATCATATTAACCTAGCTACATATTTCTCGGCTGAGAGCAACCACTGGTCAAAAGGTACTAAGATGGCTGTTGCCCTAATTTCGCTTTAAATGTGTATAACAAGTGCATTGTCAGGCCAGGCTGGGCAAGAAAGTGGGATGGGATGATAGGGGATTGGGGCAGATAAATGAGTAGTTTTGCAACAATCCTCTGATAAAATAGCCAGGATCACCGACTCGGTATATTTTGCTGGGGACCCCATCGCTAGTTCGGCCGCCCATTTGGCCACCCATTCTGTGCAGCATACTGATCCTAATCACCCTTACCAATTTAAAAGTGGCCTGTGAATTCATTATATTCGAGGTGGCTGGGGGGGGGGGGGGGAGGCACTTGTGTTTGTGTTTATCACACAAAATCTTCATCCAGACACCAGTGGCTTTTTTATGGGAGCTTGATAATATCAAAAATCTTGGTCAGTTGCGTGTAAAGCACATGTAGAATTTTTGAAGTTCATCATTAGTAAACCATATGATCATATTATAACGCAACACTGCCACATTGCCATAGTGCCAAAATGTCACACTGCCACGCCACAATGCCACATCCACGTTTTCTATTATAGGCCTACCGTGATAAAGGAGAAAGCTGTTTGAAAAACAGGTCCTGTTTCAGGTCAGATTTTTTTTTTTTGGATGTTTGGTATGGTATGAACATGAATCTGACACCACCACCCCCTCCCCCGCCAAGTCGCACAGGGTTTGAGCACATGCACACAGGACTGCATATTTCTAAAAAATATCTCACCATGAATATGGAATATTGTATTCTCAGCTAGTCTACATGTCAATTTGAAGTGTTCATGTCAACCGGGTCAAATTTTGTGCTGTGGATAAGGCTACATTTTCTGTTTTTGTTTGTTGTTGTTGTTGTTGTTGTTGTTGTTGTTGTTGTTGTTGTTGTTGTTTTCTTGACAATATCAAAACATTTATACAACAAATTTCCATGTTAAGCCCTCAATTTTCAGCTATAAACAATGAGTTATCAAAATTTTAAGCCAGTGATGGCAACCTTTGTGTGATACTGATTAGCCGGCCGCTCATATACATTACCAAGTGCACATATTTTAGATTCTGTCACTGCATATATGCAAGCATGTATGTGTCATTCTTTTATCTTTCATGCAATGTTTGATCTTAGATTTCAATCAACATTTGGACAAAATGAGAATCATAATGTATTCCTATCATTGCCCATTCTGATAGTCTGTAACCAAGGAGGGTAGAGAGAGAAACTGAATTATTGAGTCAATTGTAGTTTTTTATGTGATGGGTATAAAGATTTTAATGTATTTCATTAAATAAAAATGCATTCGTCAAATTGTTAATTGTGAACTTTTGCTTTGAGCATTGTCTTAAATTAAAATACAGCCAACACTTTAACCATTAACATTGAAATCCCCCCCCCCCCCAAAAGTCATGCAAACTACTGGCAGATATCACAGGGAAATGCCTCTCTGGCACTTCCCTGCTGTGACTATGTGATTTACCTTTTCCGATCCCTCCCCCCCCCATTTGTGTGTGTGTGTGTGTGTGTGTGTGTGTGTGTGTGTGTGTGTGTGTGTGTGTACGGGCTAGATGACCAAAATTTGAAAACAGGAGGGAGCTTAAAAAGTCAGAGATAAAGTACATTGAGTAGAATGTTCACTCTGTTTGGCGTTGTCAAGTTATGTTATTTGAATAAATTTATAAACCTTGTATTCTAAAGCTTGTGTATTAGGAAGAAACAGCTAAGAGCTGCTTATCCATGAGAAAACTGTAAATTAAGTATAGGTCTATGTGCTTATTTTGAAAAAAAAAGGAAGAAAAAAATCTCAAGTTTCGTAATTTAAAAAAAATGATGTGGCGTTGTTTACACAAAGAAAGCTATCTTTAAAAGCTAGGTTTGTATAAGTCATCTTGAAAGGCATCCAATTAGTAACTTGTTATGATGCCTATGCAGGTTATATGAAATTACCAGTGGGACAAGGGGATACATTGCCTATACAACACTCAACCCTGACGTCTCTTAGCTTGAATTGTGCCAAATGATAAACAATAAATATGTAACACTGACAAGTTAACATATTGTTTTTACTGTAAATGAGCTCCTGTTTTGAATAATTGTGTCAATTTCCAAATATTTTGTAGTTTTAGTGACCTACTCTGTATGAATTTAAAACAGGTGCAAAATTCAAACCAAAGTAATATATATTGTATACATTTGTTCCTGAAGGACTGTTATTTAGCATGTATATAAATGTACATACTAATAATACTGTACAATATTCATTTAAAATCCCCCATAAAGAAACCACTCCCCTTATGGCAACCAACTTTTTATAATCACACTTCTCTTTACATTTACAGTCTATCTGATGTAATGAGACTTCTAAAATGCACCCGTTTTGTCATTCACAATAACTTCAATGTGAGTTGCTCCTGATATTGGCTTTGACCAAACCCCAATACCTATGACTGTGTTCGACCGAGAAAAACATTTCCTTCATAAAAATTACAAAAAATACTCAAATATGAGAAATGTTGAATTAAATCATAAAAACTTTATTTTTTTGCATACTTCAAAATAAACCTAAGAGTAGTAATTCATAAACTAACATCAACTCCTATGAGGTTACTGGTTAATCATTGCACAATAATAAGTTCTTTAGAAAAATAAAGTTTCGTTAAATAACCAGTGTTTTAAGTGGTCATAAGGAAGATAATTTTGTGACGTTCAAAGAAAATCCACCCAAGTCTATGTGGAAGTTTGTATGGTCATGTGTGATAACATGAAATGTAATATTGAAATTATTGTACATTATGGGATATCTAGGGTCATGGGTCTCTTTACGAGTTAAGACAGACTGTAGATCAGTTTTCCATATTCAAACCACTCCTAGTTAAATCTTAATTTGATGCGTTATAACATGCATCCTTACATGATCATGAATATGCTGAACATTTTACCTCGGATACTCTTATTAAATCTAGTAAAAGTCCTACTGATAGTGTGGTAATTTTCCAAGTTGAGTTGTTAATATTTAAGTTTCAAATAAATGAAGCTGGCTGCTCCTCAAAATTGAAACGGTAAACTTCATTCTAATCCATTGTACCATTTCTTTATGAGATGATCAATATGTACATGTGCAGTCACCAAATGCTAAATCCATTCAATTAAAACCTCCCGATGCATTAGACAGTACACCATTTTGCAATCTTCTCTTGTTATACTGCAGCTGAGTATTTTATTCATAAGTGTGTTTCGACTAAAGAGTTAGCAAACGACAATTGAATCTACATGCTGTTACTGACAAATTATGTCACTACTGCAAACCCATGTTATCAAATGAATTCAAGTTGCACGTCATTCGCAGCCCTGCAGAATGTATGTTTTTTTTCGTTTGTTTTTCGTTTGTTTTTCGTTTTTTTTTAAATTCCATATTCTTGTGTATGAAATGTAAAGTTTATGATTAAAATGTACCAATATGCAATACAACACATATGCATAGAGATTAAGGATGCAATTCATAGTCCAGTCTGTGCATTATAGCTGATGGGGATCGAGTGCACGTAAAACTGCTGCTATATCTTTTATTTCTTTTTTAATCTATGATCGTACAATCGAAGGCCAGGTCTGAAGTTTAAAGTATTTTTTGCAGAAGTCCAAGTCTCAATTTCACGAGTCCATCATTTAGATCTTTACTTGATTATTTTGCTCACTATTATTAACTTTGGTGAATAGGTTATGTGCAAAGCAGCAGAGCATCGTATATAAATATAATTAAAAAGGCAACCAGAGATTGCTAGATCCATGCCCCCTCGCCTCATTTATAACCTTGCTAATTAGAGGTCCCATTTTAGAATGACTGTAGTCAATTAAAACAGGCTATCACTGAAACCCATATACTTGACATACTGACCTACTTTTATGTATGACACACTCTTGTGTCCAGATACACGTATGTAAAGTTTCATGATTCTAAGTTACAGGACAACTGAATTATAACCCGGACATGGAGTGTTATGTAGTTTTACATAATGTATCACCGTGACCCAGATTCCTGACCTATTCACCTACTTCTGTTTCATGACACACTTTCAGGTGGAGATACGTGTATGTGTGAAGTTTCATGGAACTAAGTTAAATAGCAAAGGATTTATAGCCCTGATATGATTTTACAAGAATACGTCACTGTGATCCAGATACTTAACCTAATGACCTACTTTTGGTACATCACACACCCTTATATCCAGATGCAATGTGTGTAAAGTTTCATTATTACAAAATTAATCGAAGGACAAGCGAACTGTAGCCCTGACACAAATAGTGCAGACCCGGATACTTGACCTAGTGACCTAATTTTGTTTCATGACACACTTTTTTGTCAACATGTATGTGTGTGTGTTTGTGAAGTTCCATGAAACTAAGTTACATAATAAAAACATTATAGCTCTGGCACGCTTTTACAAGGATATGTCACCATGATTCAGATATTTGATCTAGTGACCTACTTTTGGTTCATGACACACACTTATGCGTAGTTGCACCTGTGTGTAAATTTTTAAGTGGCCCAACTGAAAGGACAACAGAATTACAGCCTGGCCGTGAAGTGTTATGCAGTTTAACATGGTCCTGTCACCGTGACCCAGATATTTTATCTGGTGACGTACTTTCGGTACATGACACACCCTTTCTATGTAGATGCATCTGTGTAAAGTTTCATCAATCTAAGTTACATATAGTAAGGGAATTATATATAATCCGGACACGATTGTAAAAGAATGTGTCATTGTGACGCAGATACCTGACCTAGTGACCTAATTTTGGTACATGATGCACCCTTATGACAAGATTCACCTATGTTTAAAGTTCCGTTAATTTAATTTGAGGTATAAGCGAATTATAGACCGGACACAATTGCGGATGGACAGACCGACAGACTGGGACGCGCGGACGCGATTTCTGTATGCCCCTCCTCCATTAGGAAAGGGGCATAACCAATAAAAATGATAAATGGAGTCAATTTTAAAACTAATGCAATAGGATAATTTGGGATTTACCAAGGATTAAAAAGACTAGCCGTGAATTTCAGACCTTCAAAGTCCATAATTTATTTATGGAACTTTCGGGTGTTTACAGACAGTGTATGAGCCAAGTCGACTGTATTATGCATTCAAAGTCTGTTATATTTATGTCTGTGTGCTACCACAGACATATTGTTTTTCTTTCTTTCTTTCTTTCTTTCTTTCTTTCTTTCTTTCTTTCTTTCTTTCTTTCTCTGTCTCTCTTTCTTTTCTTCTTTCTTCCTACCTTCCTTTCTTTCTTTCGAGGCAAGTTAGTCAGACATGTCATTTGAAAACCATTATACGTAGAAACACCAAACTTAAGATGATTATACTTCTATACAGGGTATTGAGATTTTGTGAGGAAGTTCAATGGTTTTGAAAATTATGCAAATGAGGATCATTTGAAAATTTAAATCTTGAATATCTCCAAAATTATTTTAGGTACAGAAAACAAATCCAAATTCAATGAATGTATTTGTACCACTGCACATTTTTGTAATTTACATGCGACCTGTAAAGGGCAAAAATCAAGGTCATTTGGACCTTTCAAATTTTCATCCAGCCATAACTGTGTCAATTGTCATCCAATTTTAACCAATTAAGACCCAAATTGTAGGTGTTGCAACACAGCATATTTTTGTAATTTACAAGAAACCTCTAAAGGTCAAAGGTCAAGGTCATTTGGACCTTTGAAATTTTCATATAGCCATAACTCAGTCAATGTATATCCGATTTTGATCATGTTGGGCTCAAATTGTAGCTTATGTAACACTACACATTTTTGTAATTTACATGGGACCTATAAAGTTTACACATCAAGGTCATTAGGACCCCGATATTTTCTCATGTAGCCATAACCTCACTCAATTTTTATCCAATTTTGATCATGTCGGACTCAAATTGTAGCTATGGTAACACTGCAAATTTTACTTATTTACATGTGACCACCAGGTATCAAAGGTCAAGGTTGTCTGGACCTTTGAAAGATTCTTCCAGCAATGACTTGGTCAATTTTCATCCAATTTTGATCTGCTTGGGCTCAACTTGTAGATATTACAGCACTGCATGCTTTTGTGATAACAGGTAACCTGTAAAGGTCAAAGGTCAAAGTCATTTGGACCTTTGAAAGTTTCATCTAGTCGGAACTTGGTCAACTTTTATATGATTTGGTTCATGTTGGGCTTAAATGTGGGTAATGTAACACTGTATATTTTTGTAATTTACATATGACCTCTAAATGTCAAAGGTCAAGGTCATTTGTACCTTGAAATTTTCATCCAGCCATCAGCTTAATGGAATTTGAAGTACCCACAGGACAAAAGTTGTAGGAATTAATGTTTACAACTTTTGAAGGCACACAGACAGGTTTGCTTTGAAGCAAAACTTCTTTCCTAGTTGGCTCCTACATCTTTATCCTGTCATAGTGGTATCACTCGACAAATGAGATGCTAAATGAATTCCCTGGGATATAAACTGTATATCAGGTACTACAAATGTTTGTGTTTTACTTATTCTTTCGCACATACAAAAACATGTAACATTCTGTTGAAGTTATGTGTTTTGTTTCAGATGTGGTGGGTACCTGTGGTTTTTAAGTCCTTTGTCCAGGATCACAGAGAAACGTCCTCTTCTGTGTCACTGTGATATAGATATGGCCAGTGGTTTGGTGCATTCCTACACTGGGTCCACTTCGTCGCATTTTGTTTCCACTGTGTTTAATTTCGCAGTGCAGTTTTCCATGGCATTGTTGACTGCCCTTGACACGCAACGGTCTAGAAAACTCACTATGTGTATTTTCTTAGATTTGTCTAAGGCTTTCGACACCCTCAATCATAAAATTCTTCTCGATAAATTGAACTATTATGGGGTCAATGGTATCTCCCTAACTTTGTTTGAAAGTTACCTGACAGACCGCAAACAGTATGTTCAGTATGATCAGATTAACTCTGACATGTTACCAATTCAAACAGGAGTTCCACAAGGTTCGATATTGGGACCATTGTTGTTTTTAATTTACATTAATGATATTGTTTGCGCAAGCGAAATCTTCGAATTAATCATGTATGCTGATGATTCTACGTTATCAGCTACATTAAACAATTTTTGTAATAATGTCAATGATATAATTATTGATGATAATATAAGCATTGAACGTAGCAAAATGTCTCCCGGCTGGATGCAAATAAACTCTCACTTAATATTGAAAAGACTAAATTTATGGTTTTCCACCAATCTCAACGATTTTTAGAAGACCTAAGATTACAATAAAAAACGTAGAAATAGAAGGTGTCAACACTTTCAATTTTCTGGGAATTGTACTAGATACACAATTAAACTGGATCTCACGCATAGATAAAATAGGTAGCAAGATATCAAGATCATTAGGCATCTTGAATAAATTGAAACGAATACTACCAATAAGCGCAAAACTGAAAATTTACAATTCTCTTATATTATCTCAAATAAACTATGGGATCTTAGTACGGGGTTTCAATTGCTCCAAGCTGAATAAATTACAAAAAAGGTGATTAGAATTATAAAATGTAGCAAATATAATGCTCATACAGACCCTCTATTCAAAGATCTGAAATTATTAAAAATAGAAGATATTTTTACAATTGCCAAAATAAAATTCTACTATAAATATATAAACCAAACACTTCCTTTAAACCTGCAAAATTTACCATTATTTACACGCTCATAACACCAGATTCTCTGTAAATTTGTTTGGGTATGGGTTTGCTCACAGATTTGAAAAAAAAATGTCTCAGGTTTGATTTGCCAGAAACGATCAATTCATTGCCATACAATATCTATGACAAATTTTTCACTCACAACTTACAAGGGTTAGCTAGATATTCCAAAATCTATACATAGAAAATTACCAAGAAATCTGTACCATTCGAAATTATTATATATGTGCCCACCAGACATGACTTCATGGTTTTGATTTCTATAAATTGATTACATGGAATAGACAAATATCACTGATAACTGAAATGTAATTGGTATGTTCATTTAAAGACTTCGCCATTTACATCGTAATTGCTACACATTTATAAAGGGGTGGCCCTTACAATAGCGACATAAATTTGTCTTTGTAAGGGTCTCCCCGATCATCATCTCACCTATATGTTAATTCTACTTACGAATGACCTATAATTAGGTGTGTATTTTTGATCGAATAAATGTGATCTTGAATCTTGAATCTAGTCAGTCATAACAATCTCCAGCTGTCCAT
Source organism: Hermodice carunculata (assembly GCA_964020975.1). Classification (NCBI taxonomy): domain Eukaryota; kingdom Metazoa; phylum Annelida; class Polychaeta; order Eunicida; family Amphinomidae; genus Hermodice; species Hermodice carunculata. The sequence goes on along the minus strand of OZ026612.1, from coordinate 3,812,946 downwards.
GTAATGGGCAGTGTTATACTGTTTAGTGATAAGGTAATAAGCAGTTGTCTCAGGAGGGTGTGGAGGGTGTCTGATCTCCATACTCAATGTGAGGATAGAATGACCCGGGTAGTCGTATGCACAGGCATGAAAGACAGTGCTACCTGTTAATTCATTGCATGTAAGAATTCCTATGGCTTGAAAATTTTCTGCCTGTGTCCGGTTTACACTAGCCCGTCACAAGACCTTTGTCTGATGTGTGTGACCACCCCTTCATGAGAGACTTGTCTTAGAAATTTCGAAGTCTTTTGATTTCCATGCTAATTGACCTGTCACGAGGGACCATATGTCCCTTTTTTGTTGAATTGTTAGGTAATCATCTCTGTCTGGTGACAGCTTTAGAGGGACTATTGAATACCAATGGCCGATAGAGCTGAATGAGACATAACCTAAAAGTGACCTGATAACTGCTTATTTCTTCTATCTGACACATATGGCAATGTGAATACACACTTTTGTGATTCATTGTATGGGCTGGAGGTGGGAATATGTTCAAGACATCTGCATCAGGAATTATTAACTCATGGGGGGGGTCATTTGGTCATTTACCCCCCCCCCCCCACGGTGGAGGTTGCATGGCCAGCTGATTTTATCACATGGTGGAAAACATTTTATTGACCGTCATTCTTCACATTTTGACCCAGCTTATGACACTCCCTGATGAGGGCCATATCTTATAGCCAAAACCTTGGGCTTTTTTGTTCTCATTTGTTTATCTTAGGTGAATGTTTTAAAATTAGCTACAGCCATATAGTCAGTATTTCTTCGCTTTTGCGCTCATTTATATCTGTGGAGTGGAAAAACATGTCCAAAACTAGAAAAGATGATTTGCTGCATAGCAAATAAGTGTGTGTGTCTTCAAAGCATATTGAAGTTGGAATGGCATCTCTATTTATTATAGCTTTGAAGTTATTCACGATTTAAATTTTTTAATGGTGCTACTAGCATAATTTAAATTGCTACAACTTTTGGTTTTAATTCCTTAGGTGCGCAATGATCAACAAACCCATAGTAGAAGTTGGAATGACATCTCTGTCTGTTTGGTGTTGAAGATATTCAAGATTGAAAATTTCTGATACTGCTAATTAGCATAATTTAAATTGAACAACTTTTGTTTTGGATTCATTACATGCGCAATGGTCAATAACCCCCCAGTAGAAGTTGAAATCACATCTCTATCTATAAAAGTTTTGAAGATATTCAAGATTGAATATTTCTGATACTGCTAATTAGCATAATTTAAATTGTACAACTTTTGTTTTAGATTCATTACATGCGCAATGGTCAATAACCCCCCAGTAGAAGTTGAAATCACATCTCTATCTATAAAAGTTTTGAAGATATTCAAGATTTAAAAGTTTAAATGCTGCTAATTAGCATAATTTAAATTGCTATAATTTTTGTTTTACATTCATTAGATGCACAATGGTCAATAACCCGCTTCGAGAAGTTGGAATGACATCGCTATTTATCATACTTTTGAACATTTTCAAGATTTAAAATTTCAAATGCCCCTAATTTGCATAATTTTAAAATCTTCATTCCTTGCATAAAAAGGTCAAACTCCTTGTATGAAAATACAATCATGCCAAGTTTGGAGTTTCTATGTGTAATGGTGTCAGAAAAATGTGTCAACTGGTGAAAAAAGAAAGAAAGAAAGAAAAAGAAAGAAAGAGGGGAGAAAAAGAAAGAAAAAAGAAAGAAAGAAAGAAAGAAAGAAAGAAAGAAAGAAAGAAAGAAAGAAAGAAAGAAAGAAAGAAAGAAAGAAAGAAAGAAAGAAAGAAAGAAAGAAAAGTGTGTGTTGACACACACACTTTAAATATCAGTTATGCCTTGGGTGTTTACTTGCATCCCACTGCGGAACCTGTTAAGCAGTCTTTATGAAAAAAAAAACAACAACAAAATCAAACAAACAAACAAACAAAATTAAAAAAAAAAAAAACAGATCAACATTTGAATTTTTTTTATTGCGGGGTATGTGTGAAAGAAATCTCATGAAGGGTGTAGAGATTATGACTTTACATATCACACATAAGTTGCACACAACCTGAGTAGCGGAGCCCAAATGGACTGTTGTCATGAATGGAAAATATGGGAATGCTGGTCCTGTGCAGTCGTATTAGACAGAGGTTAAATGCATGCACTTGCTACGTTTTTAATGCCACTTTCGTTCACCACAGACTTTGCATAGTAAAGGAAGGGCTTTATGTGTTCTCGACTTCTGACAAGGGCTTTTCAACAGTTTTTGAATGGAAAGAACATGATGAGTTTTACCCAATTCAGGGCAATTTTGCTGATAGGGTATTTTAAACACCAGGAGACAAAGGCAATCATGTAAGAATTTATGGCGATCAAAAATCTATAGCAGAGCCAAATTTAGAGGGGAGTCAGAGAGGTCCTGACCCCTCCCTTTTTTGTCAAAAAAAGGGGGTGAGGAAGGGGACACAGAGAAGATAAATGACGTGGGACTGATTAACAAGACCAGAAAGATGTTTATAGGCTTACTTGTTCAGTTTGAGTTCCAAAATGAGATCAGGAAATCGTACAACCCAGCAGCTGGCATACAGCATGTTTCAATATTACCACTTTGAAAGTGCTGCATAGGTAGCCCAGAGAGGCAATTGCACGTGAAACTACTTCCAGATGTGGAGATTGGTGCAGCACTTGACTTCCCGGCCAGTGCCCTGGGCTGGGTCAAATTTTAAATGCAAGGGTCAGTGAGTGTCATTCGGCCCAGATACTCCCTGCGGCCACCTGGGCTTCCTCTTGTGAATGATGCATGTGCATGGAGTCATGACATAACTTTGACACGTAATGATCTAATCCACACAGTGACACGTTCGCTTGCTTTAATGTTGGGCCTAATATAATTGGTATTTGCAATAAACATGGATCGTACGTCTTCTTATAAAGAAGCCAAAACTTGAACAGATAGGGTCCCAAGAAACTATGGATGGACGAAAAGGTAAGAACTATTATCATTAGATATACCATATGCCATGAAGTATGCGTATGTGTATGCTTATGGCTAGGGCCCCTTTTCTTTATTTGATTCATCAATGACCTCCCATTGGACCTAGGTGAGGGACAGAATAATATGTTTGTGGATGATACAACTTTTCATGTAGTTGGTTCTTGTATAAAAGATATTGAAGAAAGGTTAAATGCCAAAGCAAATACAGCTGGAATGTGGTGTCAAAACAATAGATTACTTGCAAATCAAAATACAACAAAAACTATGTTATTATTATCTTCAAAAAGAAGAGCTGCAGCACTGGCTGATGATAATCTGAAAATTTATTTAGAAGATGCCTTGCTGTCAAATGTAAGCCAGCAAAAAATTCTTGGTCTATGTATTGACAGGTTTTTGACTTGTGATGCACAAGTTTCTAACATTTGTAAGAAGGTTGCAATTAATCTAAATATCCTGAGGAAAATACGACATTTCGTGCCCTTTTATGTAAGAAAAATGTTTGTAAGTGCCTACATTTTGCCACATATAGACTACTGCTGTAGCTTTTGGGGTAATTGCTAAAAGTCTTTACTGAGAAAAGTTCAGCGTCTCCACAAACAGGCGGCCTATTTAGTAGTGAATAACAATGAATTTCAGAGCTATACAAAGATAGTTAAAAAGCTCCATTGAATGACAATTGAGGAAAGAATTTTTTTATAGGAAATCTCTACTTGTATTCAAGGCTTTGAATGGTATGGCACCAGACTATCTCTCAAAAATGTTCCATTATGTGAAAGATGTACACTCTGTGAATTTAAGATCAACTAATTGTGATCAACTCTACATTTCTCGTCCCAAAACTGGGTTTCAAAAAATGACTTTCAGTTATGATGGAGCCACAGCTTGGAATAGGCTACCTAATGAAGTAACAAAATCTGCTACGTTGTTGTCATTTAAAAGGAACTGTACAAGATAAATTATTTCATAACGTGGTAATGGATAAATGTACTGTCATTGTATCTTTAATACTCTCAAAGCCCAAATTTTATTGTAAAAACAAAATGTATCACGTGTATTGTACTGTATTTGTCTTTTAGAGGGCCTCAGGAAAGATTAGTATTCTGCTATACTAACTGAGTTACTCTCTATAAATAAAGCTCTCTCTATATATATAAAAATATATCCACTCCCCCCAGCAGCAGGCAGGCCAAATGTAGTAAATTTTGTGTCTCAGAGATATCAAATTACCCACTTAAAATACAGTGTCAAATGCCAGGAAAATGCATCTCAGAGCATTTTTTTTTTTTAATTCCCAGCGCCATGATTTGATGAACTTGCAATCTACTGGAATGGATATTTTACAGTTTTGCCTTACCGGGACCCCAAAGTCCAGACCCGCCAACTGATGATATGCTCACAACGAACGCTTCTAAAACTCAAAATCCAGGGCTCAAAATATTAACTTTCTTTTTGTATGAGAGGGTACCAGTCATGCGTTCAACATAAAAAAAAAAATTAGAATATCACTTTATTCATTTTCTCAGTTATTCATGGCATCTTGCAAAGTATGAGTCGTTTCACTCAAATAAGATTAAAACAAACAGCTCTGGTCTTTCAAGTCAGTGCTTTCCCTCCTTTTGACACGATTCGGAATCAACTGAGCATTTCCACTCACCAGCAACCCTACGCTTTCTCCGTCTGCAGCCACGCCAGGCCCAGATGAGTATTTCCCCTCATATGGGCCCCATTTTGAATTTCTCGTGCCAGCTAGCCGAGTGTTTCCACTCACCAAAGCCTTCATGCAGTGGATCTAAGTGAGGGGGTTCCCTCCATTGGGCCTCATTTTGGATATTTTGTACCAAATGCGTGTTCCCACTCATCGATGGCATTGTGCAGCAGGTCCAAGTGAGTGGTCCCACTCAGTTGGACCTTTTTAAGTGTTTCTAATCAAACAATATGTAGATTTTCAGAATTAATAGGTATCAGATTCCTAAATTGGCAACAACAGGTCCTCAATTTCTGAAAATCAAGCCATATATATATATATATATATATATATATATATATATATATATATATATATATATATATATATATATATATATATATATATATATATATATATATATATATATATATATATATATATATATATAGTTATGTCTTGGGTGGTTTATGTGCAGAATTGTAATCCCCAGACCGTCTTGTTGGCTGTTGTTCGGTTTATCAGCAGTTGAAAAATGCCCATAAACCATGTTTGCCTTCAATTCAATGCCCTACCTAGGGGGTCAGAAACATTAAAATTAATAAATCTGTCCAGATATTATGGGAGCTATAAATGCCCGGAAAATGTGGTAAGCTATACTTGGTGTATACTGCCCACGGTGCGGTTTGAGGATTATAACTGACCCGCAGACAATGGGAATGACCCACAAACCGGCTGTAGGACCTATTCCATTGTATATTTTTTGTGGGCAGTGTATAATTGCCCTTAAACCAGGCAAGATATATATATATATATATATATATATGTATGTATATATATATATATATATATATATATATATATATATATATATATATATATATATATATATATATATATATATATATATATATATATAGGCAGTTTGTGCCTTCCTAGCCCAACTGTTTGGTTTTGATGATGCATGTGTGCTGCATTAATTCACTCGAAACTCTCATTGTCAGCACTCAGGAATGTCTCAGGCAGTGGATATATCAGTCTTAGCCCCCTTGCCCCCAGTTCTCAGGCATGGTGCATTCTAAATGTTTATGTATTGTTTACTGCGTCCTGTACACAAATACATACGCGTCTTTTATTGATAGATTTGCCTATCAGGTGTTCAAGATATATCTCATAGCTCAACTGTTTGGTTTTAATGATACATATGCCTCAGCCTTAGAGGGGGGCATAGGGATAAAGAGCAGGGCTCAATGTAACGGGGCCATCGTGGGGGAAACTACCAGGAAGCGGGGGCTTCCACTGCTGTTAGAGAGTATGTGGGGCCCTAACGGCTCGGCTCTGTTCCCGGGAATCATGGTGTTTTTTTTCGAAAAAGGCCATCTGTTACTTAGAGAACCACAGCAGAGAAGTGGACGGCCACAGTGATATTATTATTATTATTATTATTATTATTATTATTATTATTATTATTATTATTATTATTATTATTATTATTATTATTATTATTATTATCATCATTATCATTATCATTATCATTATCATCATCATCATCATCATCATCATCATCATCATTATTTGTGCTTCATTCATTCACTCCAGCTGTGATCTTCAGCACAAATGGATGTCTCAGGCAGTACATATATTGGTGTTACGCACATCATATTTCTTATGTATAGTGCATTTTAACTTCTTTTGTACTGTTTATGACTGCCAATACTCAAATACATATCTCATGTGTGTTTTATAGGCAGTTTGTGCCTACCATATGTCAAAGATATACTTCCTAGCCCAACTGTTTGGTTTTGATGATAAATGTTTTCTCTATTCATTCACTTCAGTTGTTGATTTTCAGTGCTTATGAAAGTCTCAGGCAGTAGATATATTATTCTTAGGCACTCTCCAGTTCTCAGGCATTGTGCATTTTAACTGTTTATATACTGTTTAAAATCCCCGATATGCATATATATATATATATATATATACATATATATATATATATATATATATATATATATATATATATATATATATATATATATATATATATATATATATCACATCTGTTATATAAGCAGGAGATATATCAGTCTTAAACTTCCTATAGTTCTCGGGTATAGTGCCTTTAACTGTATATATACTGTTTCTGACGGCCAGTACGCAAATATATATTTCACGTGTGTTTTATGTGCAGTTTGTGCCTACCACGTGTAAAAGATACACTTCATAGCCCAAATGTTTGGTTTATTACTGTCTGTGTGCTTTATGCCTTCGCTCCAGCTGTGATCACCAGTGCTCATGACTGTCTTAGGTGCTTGTATAAGCAGTTTGTGCCTACCAGGTGTCAAAGATATACTTCATGGGCCAACTGTTTGGTTTTGATGCTACATGTTTTTTCTATGCATTCACTCCATATGCGATCTACAGCGCTTATGGAAGTCTCACGCAGTAGATATTAGTCTTAAAATCCCCATAGATCTCGGGTATGGTGCATATAATTGTATATGTACTGTTTCTGACGGCCAGTACGCAAATATGTATTTCATGTGTGTTTTATGTGCAGTTTGTGCCTACCACGTGTAAAAGATATACTTAATAGCCCAACTGTTTGGTTTTAATTTTGTTTGTGTGCTTCATTCATTCGCTCCAGTTGTGATCACCAGTGCTCATGATTGTGTCAGGTGGTACATTTATCAGTCTTAGACACCCCCACAGCCCCCAGTTCTCAAGTATAGTGCATTTTAACTGTTCATTTACTGTTTATGATCTCCAGTACGCAAATATATATATATCACTTCTGGTATGTAGGCAGTCTGTGCCCACCAGGTGTCAAAGATATTCTTCATAGCCCAACCGTTTGGTTACATCTGTGCTCACTGTGTCGCGAAATTCAAGTTAATGTTGCATTACACTTAATGTTGCATTACTTGTCCTAGTAACACTGTGGCATATTGCATTCTGTAACAGAACGAGGTTCTGTGTGCCTTCCATTGTGGTTTATATAACATTTTGATACAAGCCAAGGCAGTTATTATCAAATTACAGACAAAATATTTCAAACAGGCGAATGCACCTTTTTGTATGTTTCTCATGTACAGTTCAAAAATAAAGCATAAAACTGTTTTGTAAGACTGAGAAAAATGTCGACATAAAAAGGCTAATTCGTGACAATAGGTAGACAATTTAGTGACTTTATAAGTCTGACACTCGCATCCACTAAACATTCTTTGTCGTTCTCGCCATTTAGATGTAGACTTAGTGTCTCTATGTACCATTTCGCCTATCATCTAAGCCTGAAGCTTTTCTTACCCAGTCTTCAATAATCATTCTCTGTTTGATGTTTAGCAGCCCAGCTTGGTTCACACATATGTACATTTCGCCTGTTCAAGCAAGTGGTATGATTTATCATTGGAAATATGCATCTTTACCGAATCCAATCAGTCTCAACACAAACGTTTCACATATTTGGAATGAAATGCGGAGATGAGTGTATACGACTTGGACCAATAACGGTATATGTATGTTCTGACTAGTTACATGTGTCAACGGGTTGCGTTTGAACTCAGGCGCTGCCTTCATTTTTTGTTTAATTTCTAAGTGCTGATGACGAATGCTGCTTTCGATTATACCAACATCTCACAGCATGATTCCCGAAATACATACTGTATACAAACGAGGGAGAACTTGACAGTGGTAAGATGGTGGGCAAAGTGCCACCTATGTTTATAGTGCAACCCATCACTCCACACGGAAGCCATACTGAGCATTCTGGCCCCAAGGAAAGCCATCAGACCTAGTCCTAAAATACAACAGGCAGCTGGATCGAGTCACATTGCACAGAGGATCATGACGTAACTCCTTCGACATTTTTTATAGCACCACGGATTTTGAAAATAGATAGCCTCAATATGAGAGGTGAGAGTGAGGCTCAAAATTGTTAGTTACTGTATAAAAATGAAAAACTAAACGCTGAATAATTATGTGAGTACAGGGCCGTAGCCAGCTTTCTAAAATAGAGGAGGCAAAGGGTACTGGTGGGGGTGGGTTTGGGATTGAAGATTGAAAACTTTTGAAAAATGGCACATAAAATGGTGTAATTTAGTGGGTTTTGAAGGGGGGAAAAAGACTTTATACATATATAAATTCTCAAAATTTTACTTCAATGTGACTATTTTTGATCTTTTTATATGAATTGAATTTGGTCCTACAACTACTACGGCAAAGATACAAGTAATCATTGAAAAAAGTACACCTCCTCTGATGCTCTTATCTTCTATCACTATGAGTGACTCAAAGTCTTGGTTACAATAGGGTCTTTTTGTTTTTGTTGTGTATAATAACTTAAACTTAAAAAGTCTTGTTGTGGCTTAATAAACTATTTCTATGCTCACTCCTAACATCATCAGCCAAAAGTCAGAGGAGGCAAGCGCCTCCTCTGCCTCAGCGTAGCTACGGCACTGGAGTAATTATACAAGTGCACGCCGTCCTGAGGAGAATCTAATAAAAATGTCATAATAAACCAGTATGATCTTGGGAAATAACATAAAAACACAGTTATGTGGAATAGTAAAAAGTTGCTAGATAAAAGGCTTTAATGTCGTCATAATAAAATCTCACTGCACAGGACCCTACGTAATATTCGATGTATGCCCATTAGTGCCACTGTCATAGCAGACCATTGACATAAGGGATTAAGATTGGTTTTTCTTTGTTGACCACACACTAAAAACCTTACAAAGGACACGAGTTGACTGAAGGACTATAGATATGAACTGAAACTTCAGTATGTCATTGTTGTACATACAGCCTTCGTCAATTTTGACAAGCTCTCAAAGACTCAACCTGTACTGAGAATCCATTAGATGGAGAAGTTTTTCTGGCTCCGTTACGTGGAATTTGACTGTACACAGACAACACTGACACTGGCCTCATTGATTTAGAGAAAACAAGATGGCATGTGAAGTGTCACATCACCAAGAATGACAGTTGTCCAATAGGTTCTGGGGTCACCGTAAGTGTAGTGAGTTTTAGGTTTTTTATTTCACAGTCTGAGGTCAAAGGATGAAGTATGCAGACAAAACCTACTGGAGAGTTGCGGATGACTGAATCCGCACAAGGCTTATCCGGGCATGGGGATGTATTATCCCAAAGATACAAAAGAAAGCCAAATGGAAGCTCAGCTGTATTATAGGGACAATGATACATGGACGATACTGATCCTATGACTAATCTGAATTTTGGACTCTCATTGCGAAGTTCATCACAAGAAATGGCCAAAGCATGGCAAGTCCCTCAATTCTGACACGTTTCGACAACCTTATTGCGATCTGTGTCACAGTCAAGTTGACATCTCGTCCACATAAATTCTGTCTGATGAGAGGCAGCTCAGAGAATAACAAGGTGGATATTCAGACTGTTAAACAGTAAGTATGTATGGTCAGTATGACCCCTATATCATACATGAAGATCCATCAACGTGTGCAAAATACCACAATGAAGATATCCCATTATAAAGTCTGACCTAATGTCACATACTGTGGCACAAGGCACTCCACATATTCAGCTAGACAACTAATCACAAGGTCCAGTACCGGCACAAAATCATCCTGATTCACTTGCTGGCTTCTGAAGTTATGAGAAGAAGTAACACTCTCACCCTGTTTAAATTCCAACATAACAATCTGAATTGCTCACAAGTCACTGTAGATGACAATCCTTAAGTTACCCAAGAAGAGGCCTTCAACCACACTATAGCAACAAGCCATACATGGGTTCTTAATTGACTTTGTTTACCGGAATTGTTAAATTGAGCACCAACGATGCAAAAAACAGCAGTCGACACAGTAATCCCAATGTGTACTGCCTTCACTTCTTCAACATTGACCCATCGAAACAGATACAAGACCTTATGCCCATAAGTAAAAGAGGTAACATCAAAGTTGGAGCCAAATTTTATCAGCAAATAAGACCTGCTGATCTATGCCATTTTCTTTGAGGCGAACTATACCCGCAATGTGTACCAACATTTTTTCTCTTACCCTTAATGATTTCTTTTTGAATGTCAAGAGTAGTCACTTAGTATTGACAAATCAGTATTACAGGAATCATTACAAAAGTTCATTTTTTTTCTAATTCTCTTTATGATGATAATGTGTAACGGGTTATTTTTTTTTTAACTTATTGAGCCTTCTTTTGTATTCAGTTGTCACTTGTCATATATGTGTATATGTGGGAGAGGACTTCAAATAAGAGTTCATTGCTTTTCTCCAATCCAATTTACACGCAATGAAATACGTTTAAACTACTAACAATGAATGACAGCCAACTAAAGTTAGCATTCCTGAAAAAAACGCCCGATGAGATGATACTTTTGTGGCACTTTTTCTTCAGATAGACTTGCACGACTGAACAATGTGAAATATTGGTTGCATACTTTAGTAGAAGTCAGCACAGAAATACTTCCGATGTTGACTCCCCACCCTTGCATAAACTTACGTTTCGAAAAGAGGAACTCCTATCTAAAATCATATTTGATGAAGGTATGCATGTGTTATCCAGGAAAGATGATTTTTATAAAGCTCCTATTTTCACACCCTTTCGCCTTGAAGATCACTGATTGGGTTATCTTGGATCATTAGACGACCAGTGGATGTGCCATGGGCCTCTTTTAGGAACATTTGGCAGATTGGGGGGGGCACATTTCATGAGATAATAGCGGTTTTTGCGGATCAAATTTGTTTGAAACTCCCGCCATTACACTAATATGGAAGACAAAGACAAAGCAATTGCAATGGTTACACAGATCGAACAGCTACAAACCAAGGTTAGGAACCAAGTAACAACAATGTTGTAAAGATGAAATCGGTCAAAGAATGGTGTAATCAATTGCATTCAAAAGTGGCTGACTGGCAGAAATCTATGGCTGAAAAAGGAAAACAACTGTAATGTATACTAAGTCATATTACGACCTTAGCCTGCGCATTTACAATCTACTATAATTTGGGCACAGATGGAGCCTATCTATGGTCACCTAGCATAAAAGAGAAGGAAAAGCAAGATATCAACCAGATTCTCTTGAAATTGTACAGAAAAGCTTGGAGTCAACCTGCACTTGAATTTTTTACAGAGGTCGTACAGTGTGGGAAAGCCAGGTCCCAAACGTGCGATTATTGTTTGATTCTGAAACGAGCAAACAAGAGCTAAAATATGGACAGCTAGAAGCAAGCTAAATGGATCAAAAGTCTTCATGAACAAGGACATCACCAAACGCAGAAACAGGCAAGCTTTCTTAGCCTGTCAGTATAAATGGGAGACACGTTTAATTGATGCGTATATCTCGGATGGGAGGATATTGGTCAAGAACCCTATAAATCCCACGGACCCAACCCTGAAAACATTTGAGCTCAAAGATGAACCAGACTCGCGAAAAGTATTACTAGCAGGCATGAGTGGTAGATAAATCCACACATATCATATCAGTGAAGAATCATGTGATATTTGCGCTTTTTCCTACCTTGCATGATGTGTGCACCACAGCTACCAAGAAAATAGATATTTCCCCCATTTCTCTTTTCCCTACCCAAGTCGAACTCTCCTTGAAGCTAGAAACTGAACACTGTGCACACACTCTCAGCCAGTTTGTCACTTTCTCTTAATCACTAGGACAGCTCTCTGTGTCCAGTTTCCTTTGTTTCATGGTACAAAATAGATGCAAAACTTCACGTTCTGGCACCGGATTTTCATAATCAATGTGTCAATTCAATATAGCATTTTCTGAAAATTAACATGATTACCACATTGTTGTTTAAATTTGAAAAGGAAACTTACTGGAGGAAGCTAGTAAGAGCTCCCCATTTATTGACCAAATTGCTATTTCATTTATTAAATAATTGCAATTAGGTTAAGTTACTTGATGTTGCTTGAAGTCCAGGTCTAGTCTGAGCCCTGCAGCCAAGGTTTGCAAGGAGAAATGGGGAGGGGGGGCGAAAATTACCCAATGGAATGACTTTAAGTTGGGTATTTTTAGCTGAAGTGTACACAGCATGCATTTATTGAACATTGTACTCTATTGGACTAATAATTAATTCTATCATTTACGTGGGCAAACAAAGGGACTGCATTGCCAGATCTTAAAATACAGTAGTGTACTGAACCAACCCATCCACTTGTTTTTCTTTGTTCCTCTTTACATAGCAGGCCTTACATTTGTTCTGCCCGATGCACTGCAAAGTTGTTTCATTTTAGTATCAATTTATTGACATGTAGTGTAACTGACTTGTTGATCATGGGGTGATCTTCAATAAATTTATGTCAAGTGAGTCTTGTAGTTTGGCAATGATTTCACGTTTCACTTTATTTTTCATTTTTCCCCATTCATTCCTTGAGTCTATACATTTGGAATTGTTTCAGAGATATAAGATCATTAAAAATAACATGCAGAAATAAGAATCATTAATAATAACATGCAGAAAATAATAGGATAGTAGATATATTTTGTGGTGTGCGAGTAAGTGCAACAGCTACAGACATTAATGAATAGTGCGCGAGAATTGTAGTTTCATTCCCAGTACCCACAAAAAGTGAATGATATTGGAAGCAGTTCATGCATATGTGGGCCAGAGAGTAGCAATAACGAATGGACCAGCTAGAGTTACCTTTTCCATGAAACCATCATACTGTAAGCTGCAACACTAACAATGGGACATCACTAAACTTACCTTGTGAAAATGTGAAATTTTAATAATTTGGGTATCAGTGAGTATACTTACCTCTTGAACACCCCTTGGCAAGACCTCTCTGTCTCGGTCAAATGTCCAAGAAATTGAGTTGATTTTACTCACTTCCTTTGAATCCAGTTGTGACTCCTCGTGTGCATGCTCTCTGTACTATCCTTCCTCTTTTGATCAGTGGTCAGTTGACATCAGTAGTGAGAAAAGAAGTGGGGTGGTTGGGTGGGATCCTCTGATGGGCGAGAGTTTAGTGTACTTACTTATACCGAAAGTACAAGAAATTTCACATATTAGTTATGTAACATTACTCTCTTGGCCACCATTGCCGATTTATAGATGCAAAGGTGGAGGGTGTAACGCTACTGGAATACTGACCACAAATGACTGCCAGGATCCACAGCCTGGGGGAAGAAACCGTTGTCCATGTGAGGAGGTGATGTCTGAAGGGAAAATATGAGAGGTACGTGGACTTGAGGATGCCAACAGCAGAATACACCTGAAGACAGAAACCCTTCTTACCAACCTGTGTGGTACTGCACTGAACCCGCCAGAACTCACCCGTCAACATGATAGCTGTCCAGATTGTGGGAAGATGCTATCTGTCTCTACTCCTTTAGACCTGAAGATCCAAAAGGTCCTGTCATAAAACAGGGCGATGGTGGGGGACTAGTATATGGTTCCATATGGGCAGCAAACACCTGGGTCAACCACCTGTAACTGCCCCTGAACGGCAGGAACTACTGACCAATACAAGTCCAAGATAAAGTCAACTTAACAGGAGGCCTACTGTGACCAACCTCAGTTAAGGGCTCGTACTGAACTTTTTGATAAATCGTTTTTCCCTTCTGCAGTTCGGTTATGGAAAGAATTACATGTCAGTGTTAGACAGTCTAAATCACTTCAAGTGTTCAAGTCAAAATTTTGCCAACCAGTTCCTCAAAGTATGAACTTTCCTGAGTTGTACAACTTTGGTGATCAATTCATATCAGTCCAGCACACACACTTACATCTGGGTGCTAGCCAACTGAATTCTCCTTTACATAAAATTGGTGTCCGAGACACACTTTGGTGCTGCTGTGGCTCACCTGTTGAAGATACGTGGCATTATTTTTTCACATACCCTCTGTACACTGTACCATGTTCAAAATTACATACTTTTATCACTTCTCTAGCCTCATTCACTCTGCAAACAGTATTGTTTAGTTCTTATGAATGTTGTCTGCATGGTAATGAACACATTTTTCCAGGAATCCATAAATTCATTTTAACTGCTGGTCGTTTCAAACCATCAGGCATTGGTTGAATATGTTCATGACATTTAGGCTTAGTAATTGAGTTCGTCCATACATGTACATCAATGTAGTAAATGACAGTATAACATTGTAGACGCAAGAGTTTGAGCCCTTCTATCTGTCTGGGTCTTGTGACTGTAATTCTCAAGCATGTTTTTTTATTAGTTTTATTTTGTCCCGTCTCTGTCTTTTCTTTTCTTCACAAGAGGGAGTCGGATAGGGAATAGCCCATTTTCCCAATTGGTGTAATGTTCCTGTGTAACTCTATGCATTGTACCTTAAGAAATAAAATATGAATAAATCAACAGGATGCCCAAAATAAAGAAGTGTGCCAACCTTTGGACTGCATTGAGTCTAAACCACAAGAGCGCCATAAACTGGAACACGATGGCTGCTCTGATGGGACTTTTAAGGCTAGTGGACAGTTATAGGGAGCCTAAGCAAACAGGGCCTATAATGCCTGTAAAGGCATACATTCCCTAGCACTGTCATGACATGCAAGTAGTGCTCAGCGAAAGTCATAGATGGTTGCTAGTGGCAGGCCTGCAGGATGTCAACAACTGCAACATTCCACAAGGTGCACCAGGACACATTGAAGGTTTGTATGTCATGAGCTCTGGCTAAGACAAGCTTTAAAACACCAGGCCTCTGCAAAGTGGTCTCTTAAATCTTAAGGATAGTCTGCTTATTCCATGAAGAAATCATGATTCTGTAAACTGACTCCTTATGAGGGTTGCTAAGGAGTACCAAAAGAAGGCAGACATCTGCCCCTCAAAGTGGCTGTGTGTGAAAGGTACAAATGCAATGTTCTCAGGAGACACAGGGCTCTTTACTCTGGGGAAAGAACAGTAGACATTGCATGGAGGGTAAAACTATTGAAGGCCGTAGCTCGATATCGAGCCACTCGGATCTTTGTGAGGAAGCCCAAGTGAGGCCTCAGTACCACCTGAGAGTGGTCAGACAACCATTGGATTAGGTCATGAGAAAAATATCAAGGATGTTTGTGAGGGTTCAGGAGATGGCTGATTGGAATCCCTGCACTGTTCTTGAGTTCTTGCCATGGACTTCCCACTTCATAAGCAGCAAGTTGGTTATGTCCACCAACACAGAGAGCGAGGGTGTCTTCTCCTTCTGGTGCACAAATCTAAACCCGCCTTCCAATGAGGCAAGTAAACAGTCAGGGAAGAGAATCAATGTCTACCTCTCGAGATTCTATACTCATGGAAATATTTTAGGGAATGCTATATATGCTGGATCCTGCTTTGGTGAGTTATGTAAAAAATGAAGTGAAATTTGTATGACATGACTTTTTTATTCCAATACTCAACATTGACCACTGTTGCATAGTGGTTGCACCTAATGATCACAGACAGTATAGAACAAAAGGAAGTCAAGTCAGTGAAGAAAATTTGTCAGTCCATGCATCACAGGCAGCATATCACAGTCATGCATAACAGTGTGCTGTACATCATGCACATGAAAAATTGGGGATGTATGAACGTCTACAGATCAGTTTAATGTGCCTGTTAAAGCAGACAAGCACCACTGGATAGGTCTCCATTATGACATAGGGATTCAGTACACTGTTCTCTGTCTACCAGCAGAACATGAAACATTGAATTCTCGAGCAGCCCTTGCTTGCGACCAGCAAGATGGATCGCAAAGTCCCACAATTTGCCATTTTCTACCATCTTCTGAACAGTTACATGTGGTTTCCATGTTGGTCTGTTCTTACATTGGCCAGTGGCACACTTTTCTGACAAATTTTGGCCCACGCCCTGGCTATTGAAACCAGTGCTCATGGCACAAAAAAGGAGCCAAGGAAGCATTACATTCAAAACAGAAAAACAAAAAACAAAAACAAAAAACAGACAAAAACAAAACAAAACAAAACAAAAAAATCTGATCAGGTAACATATCTAGAAATCTATCTTGCCCACTACTCATTCCAATTAGGAATTATAGGCACTTGTATATAGCATTCCCTTAAATATTTCCATGAGTATATTTTGTAATATAGACCATTGGGCATAATTAGGTGCCAATAGCTGAACTGAAAACAGTAAATGAAAAGTTCTATGGAATGTTCAATTAACGATTTAAGTGTGGGGGAGGGGGAAGGCTGTACCAAAAAGTATACTTTCTACCATGGTCGGCATATACCGTCTCATTTATGCAAATCGTGTGAAAGCAATGTGTACCAAATTGTTAAATGAGCCCCTGAAATACTGTTTGTTGAATCAGGTTTTGTAAATTTTGTACACGTTTGAGACTTCTGTCTTTTGCTCTCTATAAAACATATTCATTAACCTTCTGTTTTCAACAAAGAAAATCCATAATGAAACCTCGATCTTCACAGAAAAGAATGGCTGATCATTGACGGCTCACTGATCGTGCAGATAGGAATGATGTGCGTCTGATTGTGCAGGATAAAACTTCCATTTTTGTGTGTGTGTCTTCACAAATGTCATTGTTTGCTGTCGATATACAGACATATGTATCAGTGTATTCCAACCACGGCTTCGGTTAAATCCAAATGAAATAGCTCCTTGAAAAGGCCCATTTAGTTTATCGAGAGCCAGTATATTTCGACGAATGTACAAAAACATATGCGTGTTTCAAGCAATGGTACCAGATAAAATGAGGTAAAGGCACTCTGAATTTATTAATTTTCAAATTGTGTTCCGTATCGGTGTAATTTTTTCGGAAATCTGATACTCGGTGCCACAGTAAGCATATATATTGTTCTCTGCTATTTATGGAATCACAATATCCTGCTCATGTCAAAAACAATTTATCGCCTGCCTTATATATGAATTATTATATTTTTGGGCGAAAATGAACTATGCATCTGGAATTGATATATTTTTGGCCTCTTATTTATGTATCACAACCGATGACTATGCTTACAGACCAAAGTATTTTGTAAATTATGTGCGTGAACGTTTTATAAAATAAATACGCTAAAGCTTTTTTGAATGCAAATTTTGGATACTCTATATCATGCCAATGCCGCAGCTCGTTTGTCTGTTTTTCAAACACTTCTTCTTTGCTCTAAACTTAGACAGTTGTCTCCAAAACACATCTAGGTCCGCTGTATTAGACAGAACACATTATTCTAATACATTGACAGATTAGCCGGCGCACCTATTCACAAAGGCCTGATCATGGAGATTTCCAGGCTTAAATTATGCATGAAGCATGAACATGTTTTTAAGTTTCAATGTGAAAATATTCATTTTCTTAATATCTTGAATCTGCGTGGCTACAGGAATCATTCTAGATAATCTCCATCGTATCTTGATTTCCCAGTCGACTACATAGAAACAGTATTCGGTGCACTACTGGCCCTGGCCAATAACATCAAGTCCTTCTTTCAGGGAATGTTATAGGCGAGCCAATTGACGAGTTTCAGACCAGAGTTGAGACGTGATGCTGATTTTTTTTGACAGTTTTACGTTAACTTATGTTCGTTGTATTGTTTACTATTTTCGATGTGCCTTGCATGTCGACTTGTAGAGACTGCTACTGACCTAGACAGCAAAATGTCTATGTGTGAAACACACTGTAAAAATAAATCGAAATGCTGAAAAAAGAATGTGCTTTTTTATCAGCAGAAGCACAACAGATAACATTACTTCCCTAATGTTTTCAAGTCTAGTCCTTCATCTTTTATACATTTTTTTTACTCATCTAAATTGTCAAATAAGCTTTGCTTTGTTTGCTTCCTTATCTGAAAATCTTGGCGTAGAGCAATCTTTCAATTCATTTCAGTGGCTAAATATATGTCTAATTTTACACAATTATACATGGTTATGTTGGCTTCCGACCGAGTTGCAGTATGCCGATGTTTGTATTAAACGGGGCACCAGGCAACATTGTATAAACCGGAAAATCCTTCCAAAGAAAGGAGCAACCCGTATTGGGCATACATATGTACCATGGGGTCACACCAAATCATATCGAATACCATCGAATTGCAACAAATTGGAAGATTCCATAAATTATCAATTTCTCTTAAAATGTGTTACAAAAAAAAACCATAATTAAACTTCTAAGAAAAAAATGCTCATGCTTATTCTGCCCAGAGAATATTCATATTTCAGCCTATCTTGCCTCCGTTATAATTTGGTGCAATCCGGTAAATAGCGATAAACTAGAGGCTCTTTCATTGCCCAAAATATGAGGCAATCGACTTTTTTCCAAAAGGAACCGATCAGATGGGTACTGTCGCGCATGCACGTTATAATGGTAGTCATCTAAGCTGCCGGGAGATTGTTGAAGTGAACTACCTTTTTTAAAGTTCATGTTTTCGACTATTATTACAGATTTTGGTGTTTTCTTATGGTAATATTCAGTGGCGGATTTCTGAAATATATTTTTGCATTCTTACAGCCATAAAAAGTGGCGATAGGAGGTCCAATTAAAGGTATTTCCATGGATAGTATGACAGACAGATTGACCGGTGGTTTCGGTATCAACGACTTTTTCCATCCGACCATTGGTACCAAAAATACTAAAGAGTTGGTAATTTTTCGGCTAGCTCAGTTCTTAATTTCGAAAGTAGTGTATGCCGAATATTCTAAGCTATGGTTATAACTCGCACAGGTGGAAGATTTAGACCCTGTTATGACTTTCTCCTGATTCGAAAGTTGACGACTTTTTTCCATTGCGGGTTTTCCAAATGGTACCATGGAACATTTATCAAGTCCGTCAAAATTCAAAGACAAATGTTCTTGCATTTTCAGTATCGACAGGTATCGCAAAAATTGATGTTTTACATGCTACTGGGCACTGTTTTGTTTCCTGTGCCGCCGGACCTTGGCATGAGATGCGAGACCCACATCATGGTTAATTATGTTGTAGCTTAATTATTATATCAAACAGATCCCAATTGAAATTGGTACATGTACATAAGAATTAAATCTTATTATAATACTGATGTGATCCTAGTGCCAGATGTTCCCATTCCAAGTGTGTTTATTCATTCATTTTATATCATGGGTAGTGTCAAAGATGACATTGAACATACAAGTATAAAAATCAATTATTTTCATTCAGGGCAATGCAACATGTTTTTTATTCATTCTTCATAGATTAAAGCCTTCCATCGCCATCATCAGCAAGTGACAAGTACCAATGCAAGGATGAATAACGAAGAAGTCAGCTTCTTTAAGTTGAAAATTTAACTGGATTTGGTGTCATCTGATATTACTAGAATGTAAACGTGTAATTTTAGTGCTGATGTATCACAATGTCATTAAAACTTATTTCGGCTTACATTGAAAAACATGAAAAGTCAATCAAAATTCTCTAAATATTAAAATTCTACCACGGAGGTAGATTATAGGAAAGGCGGATGTCACGTTAACCGTCCCTACGGACCAACAACAATACAAACGTAATAGAGACACAAAACTGATAAAGCATTTTAATGTAATCCTCACTCATGGCAGTTCTAAAATTAATGGACAGCCTATAAATTTTGTTATTAATAAGGAGTGATTTTAACACATCAAAACCATATCTATCTTGTGCATTTGATATATTGCCGGGAAAGTCAGTGGCAATTTAACTAGTTCCTAATGTGTTGAGCACGTGCACTTCAATTATTATTATTTTTTTTTTTTTTTTTTTTTTTTGTATTTTTGCTATTTTCGACTTCTTTTTTAGAAACGTTACTCAGATCAAGCTAAAACTTGGTGAATGTGTTCCTTGTGGAAGGGCCAAACTAAGTTATTCACCAGGTAGCATTGCTGTGGATTCCTGATTTTCATAATTTTTTTTTTTTTTTTTCAATTTGGGTACTTACCGGTAAATGCACCTTTTTAATAGATTACCGTGTCAATGGGCATTCTAATACTATTTTACATTTTTGCTTTTTTCTTCGAAACCATGAGAATTTTAAAATACGAAAATGCTGATTTTTTAGACCGAAAGATGCCAATCTATAAAAGAGAAGGATTTATAACAGTGGTCTGTGGTCTACCAGGGCTAACGCTGCATGAATAGGGGCTCACATGGGCACGTTATTCTATTAACGTCCATCAAGCAATACACAGATGGGACATCAGCCCTTTTTGAGAGCTGCCTGGACATTTTTGAGCGATCCTAACAACTTTTGCATGGATGGGACATACAAGATATGGCCCTGGGACTGTACAACACAAGGCAAATGGTTTGGGTTATGGTATTGCGTACCTCAGGCCAGCTTATGAAAGGACAAAAACAAAGTTTTACACCCACCGATTGGCTGTGAATATCACGTTTAATAGTCTCAATGTTCCATAAAGTCATGAAGTATTATAATAATGTCACAAATCATTGTGCACAGAAATGTCGCACCTATCGGTGGAACCACACTGAACGAATAATAACAGGATTCACTGCAAGACATTTAACAAGTTCACAGGCCATGCCTCATTTGCCGACTGCTTGGTAGATAGATAACTTCCATAGTCCTTTTACTTTTAATTTTGTAGCATTGTCATGGTAGGCCTATAGCCTCCAGTCACAAGCAGAGTTGTTGATACAAATACATGTGAAAGTGCTTTTGGGCATGCCAGAAAAAACGCGCATTTTCTGTCAGTAGAGCTGCACAAATCTCCGGTAAAATGTAAATTTCTTTGTTTTGTTTCTACCCCCCCCCCCCTTTTTGAGTTTTTTTTTGTTGTTGTTTGTTTGTCTGTTTTCGGGTTGTTTTTTTGTGGTTTTTTTTTGTTTTTTGTTTTTTGTTTTTTTTTTTTGCTGTTGTTGTTGTTGTTGTTGTTGTTGTTGTTTTTTTTTTTGTTTTGTTTTGTTTTTGTTTTTTGTTTCGTTTTTTTCGTTTGTTTTGTTTTGTTTGTTTTTGGTAGAGAAAGACTTACATGTATGTATGCCATTTAACTGGAGGAAATAATTTAAAATCAGTCATGCTGACTTTGTTGAGTTGATGAGTTCATCAGCATATTATTTTCACATTAATAAATCAATTTATATCCATAAATATGGATGACAGCACTTATGAACTGCAGATTTTACCAATCTAGTAGCAGTATTCACCAAAATATGTTTTTGGTTCTAAAATGATAGAATTTGAATGCGCCCACTCTTTGAACATTAGCTGGCAAAACATTTGAACTTATAAATACAACTACATATAATAACACGAGTTTCAGAAAGTGAAACAAGGCAAAAAATGAATAAGCTTCCATTTAACCCTTGCCTGAAAACTCTTATGCCTGATAATTAGATTGATAATTGGATGCTTATCAAATTTTCAATCAGAGCACTTATAAATACAAGGGTGTATTTATGATATTGGAGTAACTGTACAAACTGGTGTAGCTGATACTCCCCCATCCCCCGTTAATGCGTCAATATATTCAAAATTTGGGATAAAATTAAGGGGTGGGGCATTGTAATTTGATCTCTCATTGTAAGGGCAGGACATGCAGGCAAGTGATTATATGTTTACATCATAGCCCATTGTGTATCGTATTCATATTGGACAGAAAAGAATTGATTGGATGCAACTGTATAATTTTCCTCAAAATTTATTTATTTTATTTGTCATAAAAACTGATTTTTCAGATTTAAGGGTTGCGTGCAGAAAATTGATATTTGCCTTACTGTTGAAGTTTGGTAAAGTTAATGCAAATCCTTCGCAGAAAACAAATTGTGGCTTCAATTTAACAAGTTTTAAAATTTTTGATAAGTCTATTAGGTTACAGACAACAGATATGATTGGCTGGTTGCGCACCCCAACGGAGATAGTCCGTAATTGTGAAAATACTGTTATTTCAGCATGCTGTAGCTTCTGTTTAAATAAAGTTAGCTAGGTCACAGAGTTGCTTCATTGGTGGTCATAAAGGTGCACTGTCTTCCAGGCCAGGTGGGAACTTTATGTTGGAGAAGGACAATGATGTGAGCCTGGCAAGAGCACAGTTCATACACCTGTATGAAGCTGACATCAAGGTGTTATTTCGTATTTCATTATCACAAATTAACGAGCTGGAAATTATATGACAAAAATCCATCCATGTGTTTCTGACATTTTTATCTGTTACGTGCCTTTCACGGTATTTTAAAATACCAAAATGCTGATTTTTTTTACTGAAAAATGCTAATATGAAAAATAGAAAGATTTTATAACTGTGGTCTGTGGCCTAAATCATACACTATAGTTGACAAATTACACAGTCGGAATGCATTTCTAAATGTCAACAAATAGATAGTACATGTGCTGAATATGAAAAAAGCTGGTAAAACTTAATGATCTAGAGTGACGAAATGGCAAAGGCTTCCCAAAGTATTTTTTTACTGTGCTAAAATAACACCTTTCATTTGATACGGATAAACGTCGCTCAAACCTATTCTATACAGTATGGATACAACACAGGGAAAAGTCGATGATGGATACAGTAAATGCGCACTGCGCAACTGTACCCATCCGGTAGGTTCCTCACCTGGAAAAAAGTCATTCACTTCAACAATACCCTTCTTGCCTGCTGTATGTAATATGTTCCTCGTACCAATCCTGGCATGCGCAGTCCGGTCAATTCCTGATCACCAGGCGCATATGCAGTTCCGATGTCAGGGTAACAGAATCCGACGCAGAGGTAGCGGGTCTGATGCAGGGGTACAATGGTAGGAAAAGATCGATTTTACGATTAATCACTTCTGTTGAACGTTTTTGGGTGCTCAGATGTAAAACGACCAGCTTACTTCAGGCAGACTGAAAAATGAACTTTTTGTGCAGTTTTGTTCGACACCTGATCAATCCTCAGATTGGATTAGGAAAATGACAAGTATATGCTGATAATGTATATTGAATTCTGAAATAAATATGCCTGCTTGTGGCTGAATAAAGATAACTTTGAAAGTCGTGGGTTGATGGCAAAACCGGGCAATTGAACAGTTGTAACTCTTTCCTCCTGCCAATATTCATCTGATTATGTATTATGATTTGCAAATAAACGTCCATTCAAATCTTTATACTTTTACTTTACTTTCACACTTTTACTTTGCCTTCAATGGCAATGCATTCAATGTAAAAAAAAAACCTCTATGAAATTCCAGATTACATTTATTATCAATGGTGAGGTCAACAATGTCAGTGTTTCAAATCTCATGGAGTATCAAGTTTTGAATCCATGGTTAATTGGTCCCTCAGTTCTGTTCTATTATGCTATAATCATTTTCAGATAGGTAATTAATTTAAAATATTTTTGGTATTCAGTTACTGAAATCGTTGCAAATCTAGACGCTCATGTATTAATCATACAATCCAAAATATTTGTTGCCAATTCCATATACTATATTTCAAAATTAAGCTTTCAAAGAAACATTAGTATTTCTCTGCAAAAACTTCATGAAGGACTGATATTGAAGCAAGAATGAAATTTTTATATGTATTGTATCCAAACCGGCCTTCTGCTATCCTTACGTCTAATACAAAGTCAGTGATAAGAGTTTTTTTTTATTATTATTTTAATTACTTATTTCCGTTTCTTTGGAAAATCAGAAAAGCACTGACTAGGTAACGGCATTGGTGTTAAGTCACTGTTCCATATGTTCCGACCGACCTTAAAAATTGACCAATGTAGAAGTAACATGGACCAAATGTCAATGTCACGTACATGAAATCCCATGCAATTGTATGTTCACTGTTTTTGTGTACTAATGTTGTCCACTTGAAAAGTCTACAATTAGGAATACCAACATTTTTTTCCAGTATTTGTAACTAAATATAAAGCTCCGATGACCTTGTAAGTTTACTTGACCGCTGTATATCACACTGCAGTCAAGTTGTGATGGTAATATACTTTATTTCTTTAAGGAGGATTAGACAAATAGCCCGAGGGTAATACAGGTCTTCTCCTCGTGTATACACATACATATTTACAAAGTCTGTGACAATTACATTGAAGATTGGGGGGAAAAATTTTTAAAAGAAAATTAATAAGAACAGGGACATATACATTTAGATGTCTGCACTTACAATTGCAAGATACATGATATTCAAAGAACACGCGCTACTCATCAACAATATTATTATCATTGCTGTCTTCGTTGTCAGCCTCTGACTGGTCTTTAACAAAACGCTTTGTATTATAAATGTAATCCATAGTTGCATCAACAATACTGCAATTGCTGTCATGAGAAAGTTGGTCATGACCAAATAAACAATTTACATTTGTCAACGTTAGAGAGGTCATGAAATGAAAGGCCAGTTTGTGATGTCACAGTAATATCACTGACCCTTGCCAGAAAGTGTTGTCTGTGTAAAGTAAAGAGGGGGCACTGCAACAGAAAATGTAAGTTTTTTCTTCGGCATGGTAGCCACAAGCACATGCTTGGGTGTCACATAAGCGTCTGGAATATAAATGTGCTTTCCAAGCACTGAAATCTACTCTTAAATGGTTTACCAGTATGTTTTGTCACCTCTTTATGAGGAACGCATTCCGATACTACTTCTTTTAAAAACTGAGTAATAGCTAAACATATATCTGTTACATTTTCCTCAACAAAAAATGCTTCCCATGGAGCCAAGATAGGCGAATTATGAAGTTTATCCATATCAACATTATGGTAATTCCACATAAATTTTTTGAATGTATTTTTTCTCCCAAGTGACAAATTCGTACAGATTAAAATTGACTCGTGGTCACATGTAGAGATCGGTTCAAGGTTGGTGACTTTGCTATCGAATGTGTCATTTACAGTAAGAACAATGTCTAACAAAGACTGGCCTCTGGTTGGTTCTTTCACCAACTGAACAAGAATAAGCCCATTACATGCATTCATGAACTCCCACTCAAACAACGTGCTGCATTGTTTTGTTAACCATGATAAACCCGGCAAGTTCAAGTCTCCTGTCACAATGATAGTCTGCGGGCATTCCACCAAAGCCCTAGCCACAGAGTCCTGAAAACTGTCAAGAAAATTACGGCACTGTGTCAGATCATGATTGGGTGGTCTATAATATGTAGCAACAAGAATTTTGCTCCCATGTAAATTCAGTTGAACCCAAAAGCATTCACAAGCTTCATTACACAGGTCTTGATGAACTTTAGCGTGAATGTGTTCACTTATGTAGATTGTCACTCCTCCCCCATGTCTGTTTCGATCAAGTCGAACAGGAGGCTTGAACCCAAGTAATAAAATATCAGCATCTAGAACATGCGAATTCAACTTTGTTTCATTCAGACAGATCAAATCAACTTCATGGTGTAAGCATAAACTTTCAATTTTGTCAATCTTATTATTTGTGTCAGGCTATTTACATTCATATGAAACTTTGTATTTATTGGCCCAGGATTTGGATGAATATCTCCACACAAAGCCAATAGCATGTCTGTTACAAAAACTACAGTGGTAAAATATACAATCGGGTGAAAAAAAAACGCACAAATTCGCCATATCACCACGTCAGCACGTTGGATGGTTTTACTAGGCATGAACCTGGTATGCTTTAGATGCAAGGATAAGGGTTCTGTCATTTTAAAATAGCTGTATAATGAGTACTACAAGTAAACAATAGCAGATATAATATGACACGACAATACCAACCGCTTCTTAAAAGCAACGTACAGTTACTTTGCAGTGCCACCGTTCGTTTCTTAGTCTTCATCCTATACATTTCTTTGGCAGGGGTCTCATTATGCTAATAGTGATTACTACATACACTATGAAGTTATTATTGTGTTGTCTTATACATCTTAATACTGGGAGCCTGCTTTGATAATGTAAAATTGTCGATGGTGTTCTAACACACGGCAAAATAATGCAGAAAAAGATTATAATTAAAACAAGCAATTGAAAAAATGCATATGTCAAAAAAGTACAACACACTACAAAAATGTAATGAACAGTTGACAACTCGTATTGAACAGTAGCCTGGCGATATGAATTTCTTAGAAGACGCTGACACAAAGTACAAGTGCAATGCCTTAACTCCAGGTCACGTGGTGTAATAAAAAAATGACAACAATAGTAGGCAGTTGTCAGAGGACCCGCGAGAAACAATGTGGCACACGCACACAAAAGTGCAAGTGCAAAGCACAAGGTCCTGGTGAAACACACACAAACGAAGGTAATTGGTGACATCATTGAATAACTTGAATACATTAGACTGCAACAATGAATAACTCTGAAAGAAAAAAGCTGAACCTTGATCACCGACTGGTTGGTGAGAATGGGGAAAAAAGTACAGTATAATTTATGTCCGCCAAATGTATTTACCAGAAACACTTTTGCCAAACATTTAATCTAAGTTGAGCACTTGTAGGCTATGTGAAAGGTAAGAAGAGTTTATTTTGTAGCATGGGGGTGAAAGCTATTAAAGATACGCAAGAGCATGCATATATGCACATCTTCCAGCAAAAATGATTTTATGTCCATTGATAACGAATTGGAAGTCATAGTGGCTAGCCACTAGCACTGACAGAAAATTGTTCCAGATCACCCATATGACGAATCTCAATTGTCCTGAACCCAGGGTTATTTGGTTCAATCCTGAACTTGACTAACACGCGGCCATCAAATGTCCAAGTGTCGATGATCTTGTTTTGTTTTTTAAGCTGCCTGGCTGTGTAAGCTAGCTTGTTGCGCGTTTTTGTCAAATCTTCGTTAATGAAGATGTCACTTCCTTTGAGCTTGCTGCGGGCTTTCAACACCTGGGATCTAACACGGTACCTCACGAATCTGGCAATGATCCCCCGATTTTGCGCTTCCTTGGGCCCCAAGCGACGAGATCGCTGAATATCATACATATTTATTTGTACCCCTAGCCGATCCCTACATAAGTGAAGGACCTCCTTGTCGGTGTCTTCAGTAGCGGTACCATTTTGAGGTTCTTTTATTCCAGAAAATCTGAGATTCAATCTACGACCATACTGTTCTAGGTCTTCGTGAGCCTGTGACAATTCTTTGATTCCAGACCTGGCATCCTCAAGGGACAATTTTAACGCACGCACTTGGCCTTCAAGCAATGAAACTCTTACATTTGTCTCTTTTATTTTGGACTCCTGTGCAGATACAGATTGTTCATTTTCACAAACCCTTTTCTCAATGTCAGAAACTCTTGCTTTCAGTGTCCCAAACTCTTCTTTCATAGCATCAGCCACAATAGATTTAAGCACAGTAACCACCTGAGATTCACATAGCAATGCCAGAAAGTCTTCGACAGATAGTTCCGATCGTAACTTAGCTGTTGGAGGTGACTCACCAGTAGGCTCCTCCCAAGGTCTTTAGACAGCAGTCAAGTATGAGTTGTGTTCATAATGGGGTCTCATATTTTGGCCATCTGTAAATATGGGGGCTATAATCCATTTATTTACCAATTCCAAGTTACCAAAGTTTCTAGCCAGAACATGTGTGAAAATCATCAATTTAGCACAGAAATCGGAGTTGTATATTCCTGACTGCATGTTAAAAGAGTTAAATGACGTACAGACCAAATAAACATGCCATTTAAGATTAAATGCACTGCTGAATATGAATGTGATCAATATATACGAACGAGTTGACAATATAAACAAGTTGTAGCATGATTAAAGAATTCTTGTCTGGGCCCCAAACTGTATTTAAATTTGTGTTAATACAATTTGTACATAACGAATTATTGTTGGTAGTTCAGAATGCAACGGGACTGTACCAGCAAATATCTAATACTTGGTGTGATGTTCAACACGGAACTGAAAGGCAATGAACTATGATGAAAACAAAATTTAAATTGTCTGTAATTTGTGGCTTCCTTCGAACTTGAAACCTAGACATTCCCGAGTGCTACAAAGTTCGAAAAATAGATCTACCGCCTTTCCATTTTATCCGCCATAATATTTTTCTAAATGTCATTCCAATCCAAGTCGCTATTTTCATCTCAGCAATATCTTCTGTTCGAAACTAAAAGAAGGTGCACGCAAACAAAATGTCATGTACAGCTGCCGTTTTGGGGGTATAATACAAATTGCATGAATGTCCGGACTTTAATCCGAGGTTTAAGCGCGTCTGCGCATGTTCGGACTCTGGTCCGAGGTCCGTGTGTGTCTGTGCATGTCAGGACTCGGGCGATCCGAGAGGTACTGGTTAAATAGTACAATTGCGTGCGACATCTTAGAAAGTACGAAATTAGATATAAGTGTAACATAAGCTTTAGTGGTCTCTTTATAATGAATATCAATCACAACGAAGTTCAGAGCAATAACTTCAAAGCAAGAGTGTGGCCCGAGCTTGGGATTATCGATTCTGTGAAAGCCCATATATTTTGAAACTATATCTGTTCATGTCGATAATGGTTGCATTTTCTAAGCCAGCCAAGTTTATTTTCTCCAGATTTGGAGGATGAAAAAATTAATTTCACATATAAAAAATACTTAACAAATTTGATTTTCTAACATGCGTCCTTGTCACATAAAAGCAAGTTCAAGGCTGAAGCAAACTATCATGTCGATATCTTGTCTTTGATTCACACAGGGTAAATATATTTATGACCAAATAAGCAGCGCCTTAAATCCTGGATTTTGAATACCCGAATTCTCACAGTTGACGTTCTTTTTACTTTAGATCTCGTATAATTACCATACTTCTTGCAGTTGACTTTCTTATCACTTCGCTCTCGATTTCAGACATTGCTCTGGGATCTTCCATTGTGTGTTGAAATCAGTTACAATTTCTAGAAGACTGTCTGCTTAGGATATTTGATCAAGGCATTGCTAATTCTCGCACAAGGTAAACTGTTGTTTTATTAGAGGCCTTGCCCTGGCAAGACGGTTCCTTGTGTTACATGCACAATTTAGCATACTGAGCACAAAACCAACCTGTGGAATGATATGCGACCGTCCGTTAAATTTTAACGACCAGTATTGATTGGTTCTGAAAGATTTCGCCGTACTGTTATGTCGAATACCATGCCAGCTGCTACATAAATCTATTAAATGACACTCCGCCAGCGATAAAGTCCTGTATTTGCGTACGCCATACTCGTGTTCGACGAAATAACCTCACCTTGTTTACATCACTGTGTGGATTTCAAGTGAAAGTGACGGGTAGTTATTAATTGGCATGTTTCATCATTGCTGTAGCCAGTTGGTTACAAACAAGGACGACCTACTTGTGAGTTTCCGATTCTATTCCTAGACTCATTTCATGAATCAATGAAGCATTTATTAGTAGGCCTAATATTATATATGCGTACAGTCGTCTTTTTCAGGACAAGGTATATTGATTCAGCTAGTATTCTGACACAAACCATGTATTTAACATGCACACAGCATAGACTTGCACTCAACCAGTTGGAGAACTGTCACAGCATTTGACCACTGCCAGCATGAGTCTGAAGAACGTTTGTTTTTGGGGTAAGGCAATGTGGTTCTGCAAAATATACCTGACGACTAATAGCTTGTTTGTTAATTCTGACCATCAGAAAAGCTGTTGATGTGACAAAAAGGATGTCAGAGGATATGAAAAGGAGGTACGTTTTTAAGTATTGCCTGATCCAACAATCCACTTAAATGTGTTGTCACAGTACACTTGCGAAATCATGTCTACATCTTTGATTTAAGCAGACAATTTGCATCCATGGTGGCTTGGAGCATATCGCCCTTTCAATGTAGGGCATGAGCAGTTTTGTTCTTCAGAATATTTAGTTCTGCTTTGAGAGTTTGCTACGTCATTACCATTGAAAGTTGAGATAGATCTAGATCAAATTCTGTGTTTAGGATTTTTAAGAAAAAGAAAGCTAGGAAAAAAGGAAACCCTAAATCATAAAGAGCAGTGTTTGTGCTGAAAAACAACAACTTGAAAATGTTATTTATTTCAGCTTTTGTTCATTTTGAAGATATCTTGTAGACTTCATTTTACTGGACGAAATATGGTTGGTACAACTTCAGCACGAACTTGTCATGTTTTTTTTTAATTGAAAATTTTATAAAAACTTGTGGTTATACCACAAGAGGGGGAAACTGGAGAGAAAAAGCAAACATTTGCAACTTCCAGTTGTTATTGACTAGCGTGCTCTTGAAGGTGATTAAGGAGGCATTAAAATACCAAGGGCAGCCGCTTTCATATGGTATGGTATGCATCTGTATATTCTACTCTTCAACTGCATCGAAAGCTCCAATTATTTATTTATTTTTATTCTAATGATTTGTTCTTTTACCAAGGTGACAGGCTCAGTGCCGCAGCATTGATCTCCTGCCAGGCCCTGGATGACACAATGAGATGAAGAGAGTGTGAATCATGATGAGCATATATAAATTACACGATAATGCAATAATGATTAAAACAGAATAAAATATAAAACTATCAATACATAAAAATACGTCGAAAATCGTAAGGAGCGGACAGGGTACAGATTGGAAAGATTATCAAATTACAGCATGTTTGTTGGGATAGCACCACGACTTAGATACACTTAGATTTGGTGCATTACGGAACTCGGACGGAAATGAGTTCCATTTGGTGGCGCTTCTGTAGGATATTCTGCTCTTGCCACTATTAAGTTTAAATCAGGGAACAAAACGAGATTTGGTTGATGTAGACCTTGACGTTCGCGTATTTACTTGTCAGCTATCCAGGAATTTGGAGGAAATTTAATAAGGCAATATGCTGTTTGAGGCTTTATGCATAAAAACATCGGTGTGGAAATCTCTTCTTTGTGTACGGGTGATGGTTTTTGTGGTACTCGGAAGATCTGAAACATGAGTAGGTCTGTGCGATTTTGTGGCAATACGTTTTGAAAGTTTGGAGTCTTTGCTTAAGGCAGCAAGAGCAAGAGGCCCATACAACATCACAATCATCAAAATGTGGCAATATTAATGACTTGTAAAACATCAAGGTAGTCGTGGCAGATATAAACATCCTTGTCCTTCCCAGAGCAGATGACCGACAGTTTATCTATATTCAATGTGCGCCGAGAAGGACAAGGAAGAGTTACGTAATACACCGACAAATTTAAAAGTTGACACTTGCTCTATGCGATCACCATCACAGAGTATGTTCAGTTGCGGTACCTTCTTGAGCCGCCGATAAGTGCGGAAAACCATGGCTTCAAAATTAAGTGTATCTTCAATGTGAAATGCATCTTTGTCAGCAAAATAAAGTGTTGTGTCATCAGCATAAAGTAAAATGTCACAATGCATACTTGTGTCGGGAAGATCATTGATATATATATATATATATATATATATATATATATATATATATATATATATATATATGTATATATATATATATATATATATATATATATATATATAACAGCAGCGGACTGAACCCTGAGTAACACCACAGGTGATAGCTTTAGGTTCCGATACAGCAACGTTAATAAGAGTCTGCTGCTTTCTATTTGACGAATATGAAGAGAATCATTGCAGCTCAAAACCTTTGACGGCGTAGTTCCCCCACCTTCTCAAAGAGAATTTGGTGATCTACAGTGTCGAAGGCCTTTTTCAAGTCCAAAAATAAGATTCGACAACCGCCGCTTAATATCCATAAGATGCAGCGAGGCAGTGCTGGTGGCATGGCGTTGCTATTAAAATCGAAAAGACTTTTCTTCAGAGAATATTATGCTTTAACACCCCAGACCTTTGGTACCCTTTGATCTGAAAGGTTCTTACATATCCATCGTTCCATCCAATATAGGCTGACATGGTCTGCAGCAATGAAAAAAAATCTGTAACATCGACATTGCTCTCAGACAAGATTCCTGTATTCTGGCCATAGAGAATATGCACGTTTATATGTACGTTCGGTAAGCTTAAATTAAAAAGTACTTTGTACCATAGGTCGGAAAAATCAAGCAAATTGAAAAAAAAAATGTGTAAGGTGTAAAAACAAAGTGCTTGGTTTATGGTGGGTTATTGTATTACGGTGAGTTCGCTTTCCGCTGTACTGCACACGGCCATTCTGGTGTTTCAGGTGCCATAGTGGGCGCACAGAAAATGACATCTCAATCCATATAACGACAATCAGCTTCACCACTTGTGGGAGGGGAGAGGAAAATTTTCCATATTTTGATTGCCCATTTCAATTTTCTTCGAACTTTGAAGTGAAGAAAGGCTTATTGTGAGCCATGGAAAGCCATACTCGTGAAATTTTATCTTTATGTGTTAATAAATCGTGCACTCTAAAAACACATTTGATATGTGAACACTGCAAACAACTGCATTTACCCCCTGTTTTCAGAAAAAAAAGATAATTATGCCAATTGCTTTTGTAAATACTGATAACGGACAAACATGCACACTGCTGACCTGAACATTGTCTATCTGCAGCGGTCCCAAAACTGACTCTTGATCGTTGTCCTGCAGAATGCCTAGCCTTCACACCAAGTTGTATATGTGTGTCAAGTTTCTAAATTTTGGGAGAGTATGGCTGCATATAAACGAACAATCAAGAGCTGAACATCTCAGTCAATAAGTATAGGGGAAAACTTCTGACATTATTACTTAATGTATAGTATATATCCTATTAACCAATCTACTATTTTTTTTTTCGGAGAGGATATAAAATTCAAAGATATACATGCTAAGCAGCAAGATTAAAGGCTGCCAGTTAAAGTGTATTTTCTCGTCTAAAATGGAACTGGTTTATTTTTATACATGCTCAATAACCTGGTCACAGCTGCAGTATATACGGCTCACATATGTATTGATTCTTCTTCATCTCGGATAATGTTTCTAAACAGATGCGGACATATGATGACAAACGCGGGTTCTGATGACACTTAATATTGATCAACGCAATATGTCAATCAGCCAATGCGGTTATCTATTTATAGAAATTTCCCAGCAATGAACCAACTTCAGATGTACGTCTGTTTACAAGTATATTTTAAGATTCTTGAAACTCTTAGAGATCGATTCTGTTAACGTAACCGACCATTCACAGAATATATTTCATTTTTGCAACTGTCGTTTTCCAATTTCGTATCGTTAATCTGCTGAATCGAAAATATCAAGATCGTGGTTTGAAAATATCTCAAATTCTAAGTCTTATCAATATCTCACACAACATTGTCAAATTCTGCTACACAGCTCGGGGAAAGGAGTTGATGCATAATACAACACAGAAATATGCAAGGGATATGTCATTCCATATGCCTGATTATAAATATAAAAGTTGGGAGATATACATCACAGGAATCTACCAGGGATATCTCATTCGGTATCCCTGATCATACATATAGATGAAAGGGAATATACAGTACATCAATATAACATTAAGGTCTCATTCCATATGCCTGATTAAACAATGATAGTGGGACATACAGTACAGGAATAATCTCGGGATATCTCATTGCATATCCCTGAAAGGAAGTCGCCATTGTTTTGTCACCATACACAACATGACTGCCCTATAATTGTGAATCAGCAGACTTTCGGGCGGGGTTTTTGTGTTTTGTTTTTGTTTGTTTTTTGTTTTGTTTCTTTGCTTTGTGGTTTGCTTGATTGTTTTTGTTTTTTTGTGTTTTGTTTGTTTGTTTTATTTTATTGTTTTATGGGTTTTTTATTTGATTTTTGTTGTTGTTGTTTTGTTTTTCGTTTGATTAAGCCAACCAAAAGGTTTTGCGTGCGTGTGTGCGTATGTGTTGCATAACAACAGTCGTAGAATTCTCAGTTCTCCTGTAAGTAAAGTACTGTAAATGTTATGCCTGATATAATTGTAATTTGTCAGTCAGTTATTGTATTTTATCTTTAAATTACCGTTGTTATTGTGATTTAAACATTTAGCCACAGTAATTTGCAAATGAATTACAGTTTTGAACTACAATTGGAAATTATGCTACAATAATAGAAAGTGACTAAATAATTGCACGTGTAAAGAAGGATAGTCCATACATCAAGGTAAGTATAAATAATAAGTGGTTTCTTACATTGAGGTAAATATAAACAGTAACTGACTTCTTTCATAACCCAAGTATTACAAATACGCTTCCACTGTACCGTAATGACAGTTATCTTTTATATACGAACTGTTTTGATGTTGTTCAATTTCCATTGTTTAAGTGTGTAATCTATACATTATCTTGATACCAGACTGAGTACAATGTTGTTAAAGTGCTCAACTAACATATTACACTGATGTCAGTACAATGTTGTAAAAGTGCTTAACCTACATAGTATATTGATATTAGTACAATGTTGTAAAGTCGATCAACCTACAGAGTATATTCATATCAGTACGATGTTATGGTAGTAAATAAAAGGTAAAAACTCAACGTATATAGTATATTGATATCGGTACATTCAGTGCCATAATGAGAAGTATAAGTAAGACTGATTTTTCCGTTTCAGTGTTATCAAAATCGGGTACGCATTTGTTATACTTTCTGTGTGCGTAAGTAAATATGATTAAATTTCAATTTTTGACTCGCTGCTTTCCTTGCGTCAGAGCTGCCTTTCAACGCATTCACTCTTTATGTAGATGGTGTATTTTTAACGTGTTGGCTTTTGCTTGAGTCCATCAGATGCAGTAAGGCTTTCCTCTATACTTTTGTACGTCCATCCTTCTTTATGTCAATGCACCTCACCAGTAATTAAAAACCCTACTGTGTTCATACATACGCCGAAAACAGATCAATGGGGCAGAAGTACAGCGAGAGGCACTTGGTGTGTGTGTGTGTGTGTGTGTGTGTGTGTGTGTGTGTGTGTGTGTGTGTGTGTGTGTGTGTGTGTGTGTGTGTGTGTGTGTGTGTGTGAGCATTATGTGTTTGTAAAAGAAATGCTTGTAAAACCTAAAATTGGCCTGTGCCATATTCTGGCCATGAATTAAGATTGTGGCTGATGATATGTTGATAGTGAAGTAAAAGAGCCCACAACTTATTAGTCATCACAGATATCCAATCACAGCAACATGCGTGCATTGTTTTTAAACAGACTTTACATAATCTTATATGTTTTCATGCTAATGACCTAAACCATAAAGAAACCCAATGAATGGACACTGAAGCAAACACTGGGGGCTCTTTAATCGCTCAGGGTTAAAACTAAATTCAGCAGACCAATAGCTGTCCCTATACAGACTTATCAAAGGGGAAAACGGACTTCGTGTGCTATCTTGATGGCCAAACTGTCAGTGTGTCCACAGCCTAATGCTCCATTTTCCTGTCAGCTATTTTGCATGAGCCAATTTAATATTTCATTTTATGGGGTAGGGCATTTAAATAGACATTGCACCCAGGGTTACTGCAGAGGCTCTTGTGCTTTCTGTCTGTGGTATCTTATGATTTCCTTGTCTTATGTGCAGACTTCTAATTTCAGATCATGGGTTATTTGACCAGGACATAACGCACTTCTAAAAGCATCAGGTTTGAGACCCAGCCTTAATCATTTAGATGTTTCACTGAAATGAAACAGGGCATATTTCTTGGCTTTATATCTTATCATACGATCGCGACATGTAAAAAAAAATCTAGCTATTGCCTCCTTCTATTTCATTGAAGACAAACCTTGGTATCGTTAGCACTTTTAAACTTATCACACACTTCATTCTATTTTATATATATTTTAAACGTCTAAAACATTTTGAACAAAATGGCTCGTATGAACTACAAATGTCAGGATTGTATGATGCAGCCTTCTTCTTAAGATAGCAGTTTGGTTGTTCTTTTATTAGAAAAGGAATACCAAGAAAAACTGATCTTAATGCACCCTGAATTCAGTACTTCCCCCACAGGTGGACTACTGTGCCCAGTGATTTTCTCACCTCCAATGCCTAGAGAAAGCCCCTTTGCTGGGGTAAGACTACTTGATTGTATAGTTTTAACATAGGGACTTGCCACAGAGCAAGTTTTACATGGTAAAATAACATGAATATCTCAGCTGAACAAGTTTAAGTATGGAAGGAAAACAGCCTGTAAACTATTAATGTAACCTTTCATAAAATGTTAAACTTATAACAATAGGTAAACACCATTTTAGGGCAGTAAACCTTCCTTAATCATTGAAGTGTCTGCCATAACTGAAACAATGGCATTTTGTCCTTTAAACACCACACTTGTATAAAGGGTGCCATGTGCTGTGGCATCATGAGCACATGCGGCAAAAATGTACTCAGTTTAAAGGTTTCACACACTACTTTGGTGATTAACCCCACAGGTGTCAGAAACCAATTGACACCTATGCATGTGTGATAGTCAGTACACAGATACTCTATGACGGTCTCTTTAATTTTGCCTGTAAAAGGTTTCTAACATGTTGAAATTGAAAATGCCTGGTGCATTACCGATATTGACAAGCATACTGATCAGAAAGTTTTACAATTTATGTAAATGTTGCTGTAATTGACCTCAAATTTACAATGAAAATTGGTACTTTTAACATGCATTACCCTATGCCCACAAGTGTCCATCCCTGCAATGCCCTCTCCAGTCAGCTGGAGGTGAGAAAATTCTATGCTTTGCTGGTACTGTGAAAGGAGTCAATTAAAACTCTCTTGTTATGTTGTAATAATTACATTTTGCGATCAAAATGTCAACATGATCCATCGAACACGTGAACACTTTAGGTAATAGCCAATGAACAATTGATAGAGATCCATCAATCCGGATAAGGCATGTGCAATCAGACATAGTATGAGTGACCATTAGTGTCAAATTGAATTTGTTACCTTTTATAATCTGCACTATAAGTCATCAGCGACTTTCAAACATGTACTATTGGATTTGCTTACCTTATCCACTTCAACAGAACCTTGCTAGCTGAAATAGGATTGATTTACCTAAAAATACTTAAGAAGACTACCAAACTTAATGTCCCTGGCAACATTTCAAACATCAAAAGGAAAACAGTCCAGTAATTTTATCCTTACAATACAGTATAAAATGTTGACAAGACACTTTGAAATTTTAATGTTCGACAAAAGAGTACTTGAAACACATTTATTATTACGTATTTAATTTTGTTTTATCGACACTCACCATATTACATTGATTTTTTTTTTTCAATTTCAATTTCATTAAAATCATATGTTCGTCATGTGTGAAGCCTGTAGAGAACCAAATTTCCATCAATTGATAATGTGTATTTTGACGTCACGTTTGATAGACAGTTTCTTAAAATACCTGTGTATAGTTTTAACAAAGGATTATTTCTTTGTTGTCAAAATCTTGGATAGACATTTCAAATTGAAAATTTAAAGTAATATTTTTAATGAATGAAAAATCGAAATCGTGATGTTTTGTTCGATCTCTGGTTTGTTTTGACGAAGTAAAATGATTCCTATAGTAGTTTAAACCTCCTATAGAGAAAAAATGCATAGATATAGATTTTGTAACAGGGCAACATTGTAAACTGTTGAGCAAAAAAAAAACGATTGCATCTTCGTTTACCAAATACACACAGTAAGATCTTACTGGCCAATTAAACTAGCTCCTAACATCCGGGGAACACAGCAACTTACTTTACAAGTTTGAATGCAAACAGACCAGAAACATCACTCTGAGCTGGGTACCAGCAGAGAACCCAAATGTCAGTGCTGTCACTGAACTATTAAATAAGTGGTCGAGATAAACTGAACCATAGAACTGTGCTATCACTACCAGTCCGCTGAATTTCATAAGATCATTGCATCTTTGCTTACAATTATAACTTTAAAAGGTTCACTTATGTAAAATTTACTTTCGCAGGGCAATATTCGATGAGTGTGAATTACGCAAACGGAACCACAGTTTGAATTGGCACATACACTAGCATATATATTTGAGCGTGTGCCTCATCAGTCCTTATTCCCTTTTACCCTTTGATTGCACAAATACATGTTGCACGAGACGTCATTTTTATTGTTGGACCTGCAGCAATGTATCAGTTTTATTTAAAATGATATCATGTTTTTTCCTAATGGGATTTAACAATCCTTTAATTTACTTGCAGGTGGAACGTGTGACCAATTTCCTGCCGGCAAGAGGTAAGTTGCTGTTTCGCTTTCAAGTATAATGAAATTATTCTGTGATGCAACACGTGAAACCCTTTCGGATCCTCTGAAAATTGTAACATAAATGAATCCCAGCGCCAGATATCATACTGTGAGCTCAAATGTAGTCACGCATTAGCGACTGTTATTACTGGGCTAAGTACCACATGCAACAACCATCAGAACTCCTACCACAGCATAGAGAATTAACGATTTCAAGGGAAAACCGGTCCGCAAAGACCAATCAACTTGTAGGTTTCCGTCCTGTCATTTCCTATTGTTGCGGTTTTGTCAGGTTGGAACCAAAGTTTTGTAGAAAAATGCCATCAAGTTTCTATGTGCCTATCAAAGGAAACAACTTGAATAAAGTTCCTTATTCAATCTTAATACTTCTGTGAGATGCTGTGGAGCCTATTCTAATTTATGTTTGTGAAACTTTACAAAATCACAGGGGTTCCTTTCTTTCATTCTTTCATTTTATTTCATTTTATATAATGGACTTCATTTTACCTTATATCTTCTCATGTTATTTATTTATTTATTTATTTATTTATTTATTTATTTATTTATTTATTTATTTATTCATTTATTTATTTATTTATTTATTTATTTATTCATTCATTCATTCATTCATTTATTTATTTATTTATTTATTTATTTATGCCCAGAACCACTTCCTAGTAGTCATTACCCTATTCCGTAGTCCGAACTCTTTACTCTCCATAAGCTAACCTCTCCCTGTCTAAACTATATACACATGGAATTACTATTGTCCATATTGCACACGTTCCTCTGTAAAATTATGACATAGGCTGTATCAGCCCAAATAAATTAAAGGGTCTTCAGCGGGTAACTACTCAACATGTTTCGGAGCCTTTTACCCGTACATGTCTCTCTGAGTAGCGGCTCCTTGTCTAAGCTAAATATTCAGCAAAGACAGCCCACATAATAAAGAATAAATATGAGCGTGGCAAATGACGAATTAGCTAAATACGTGAAGTTTTGCTAATAAATGCACAGCTTCATTGTGAAAGAAGAATACCTGTCAAACAAACCATAATTACTAAATTTGTATAGTACTGGTTCAGATAAGAACAATTTGACTTACCCCTGAACCAATATGTACCCTTTCTAGCTGGACAGCGTATCCTAGTTAAACCACCCGCCAGTGTATAACTGAAGTGGAAACAAGCTGGGGCCTTATAATCAGTCCCAGTCATTGTAAAATAAACAGTTGCAGCTAGACCACCTGTACAAACCAAGGGAAATTCCAACAAGGACTGCAACAATGGACATCCTGCACCAGAAATGTAAAACAAACTCTATGATGACACCTACCCCTCAAACAATTAAGCTCTATTTAACTGCCAACCCTGAGTCAATGTGTCAACTTAATGTGTCAGGTTTGTGACATTTGAGAAAACTCTGTCAATTTTGAGTAAATGTGCATTTAGGCATGTCAGAAAAGAATGAAAGTCATTAGAATTTATGTCAAAAAACATGTTATCAAAACAATTTTTCTTAACAGGATTTTAAGTACAATTAGGCAAACTTGTTTATGTATTTATTTTTTTTTTGTTTATATTTTTTGCAGTAAGACATAAGGGCAATCCACTACAGTGTCTTCAGCAGTTGATTCAGATTTTGTATTTCAAAGCCAATTGAATTAACCTATACCATGCATCTCTTAATACCATGTAATGTTTACGGGATATTTGTAGGCTATAGAGGAACCGGGATGTACTCCAACAATTGCATAAATTGTAGGGATGTGCCTCATTCTGGGTTCATAAATTGATTACTAGTATTACGGAGAATTAAGAAGGCATAGTAGCGCGGACCTGCTTCATAATGTCCTTTCCAGTTATTTTTTTGCCAATCTAAGGTTTGGCTCAGGACGAAATTAAATGTAACTGTATTGCATAATCCATCCTCGTCCGTGACAGACAGTAAAGTTTTGTGAGATATACTTGTATTTAAAAAAATACGATAAACATATCGAACCTCAGAGATACAGAAAAACTCTTACATTGTACAGTGATAAGTATTCAAGTCCTTCAACACTCATTATCTGTGTATTATAAAGCACGTTTACCCATGGTTATATCTAACCATGATCTCAGTTTTACGAATCCCAACAAATCAAACCTTGATAGCATCGGTCCATATCTCTAACATTTGTTTCTAACTTGAACAGGATCATATCCTAATGACGACGTATACCATCACAAGCCATCGCATGCCAAGGAAGAGATAAATAATATGCATCTTCTTTGTGTTGTTGCTTGATGAAATGAT
Source organism: Hermodice carunculata (assembly GCA_964020975.1). Classification (NCBI taxonomy): domain Eukaryota; kingdom Metazoa; phylum Annelida; class Polychaeta; order Eunicida; family Amphinomidae; genus Hermodice; species Hermodice carunculata. The sequence continues at coordinate 3,772,038 of OZ026612.1, read as the reverse complement.
CGATGCTTGTAATTTAGGTGAACCATGAGTCAAAATAAGATTATACTAAGAAAACCTAACTAATGAACAATTATTATTTTAATAAAGTCTCCGAGGAATATGAAGCAAATACGTATAAATTGTAATATGGATTTCACTGACATCAGTGCCGCAAAAGTAGCAATGAACCAATGCTAAAAAACGACAAGTAAAGTATAAATGCTACAGTGTCCTTGTGTGTTTAGGAACACCGTGTAAACGTCTTGCACATCTTTGCCGTATTTGAACTGATTCTATTGACTTGGATGTATTTATACTATAGAAGCGTAACTTTTCACTACATTTAGAAAAGAAACCTACCTGAAGTAGTGGTCACTTAATTAAATCTGTCGAGTGAGTTGCAGTGGCTATGTACGTTTCCCATTTTGGCTAGGTGGTTGTTGCCGAAGGTTGCTGTATCGAGACCCGACCATTCCGCAGTCAAAAAAAAAAAAATCAAAAAAAACAAAAACAAAAACAAAAAAAACAAAACAAACAAACAAACAAAAACAAACAAAAAAAACAATAAATAAAATAAAATTAATGAAGTGTTATTTGCGTCAATCTTTTTACTTAATATCTCAATAACAGAAAAAAACTTTCGATAATAATTATACGCTGGGCTCTCTTGGTAACTTTCTGACCCAGAAAACCAACTTCGTTTTACACTGGGAAGCAAGTGCGTGGTCTGAACACCAAATGGCCATTCAGCACTAAAGAAGTCTGCTTACCTTTTTTAGTTTAGTTTAAACGTATTTATTTAAACTGGATTGCCCAATAGTACATAATATGATGACTAATCGAGGGGTTCTCCAGACACGGAGACGCACAATATATATACAAAACACACAAAACGATAGAGTATAAAGGAAAAAGACTATGCACTTGAACAAAACAGGCTATGTACATGGATAAATTAACGAGATCACAAATTGAAAATGAATATGTACATGTGTACATTATATATTGTATACACTCTAAAACTCGAATCTTGCCATGCTCCCGTCAGTGCACGCTACTGGGGGCGACTGAAGGCGAGGGTTGCACCCGACCTTAGACCGTCCACCCTTGCCGGCCAATCCACAGGCATTGGCTCGCTCAATTTGCGAATGGCGCATGGAAGCAAAAAAGTATACCGCCGGGGCGGCCGAGGCACCATGGCGACATGCACACCTTGCCACTGTGGAGTCGCCAATGCGCCCAGTAGCTCGGGTGCATCCTCGCCGACTTGTCAGTGTCCTCCTCCAGCAGCAAGCCAACCCAACGGAGCAGTAACAAAACTCAAGGACATAATTCACACCTGAGATACTTATCTACACATGTACTCGCATAGTAAAGTAATAGATATGTTTGAGTGGAACACTATGGGGAGTTGATTGTGGATTTTTTCTACATCAAGAAAGGATACGCTGACTGGGTTTGATACCACATGTTCACTCATCAGGTTTGTTTTACGAATTGCCTTGTGCCTTGTCAGATCATAAACTTTCTGAAACCTCTCCAAGCTACATTATTTTGTTGCAAACTTGATTTACGTCCTTAAGAAAATGTGTTAAGTCGGCATATTTTCCCACTGACCTTAATTAACATTGTTCACCTTACTGACTATGGGTATTTGTATGTGGGTGATCAGACAATCAAAAACGGATATCATGTTAGCTTTATCCAAGAGATTGATTCTGGGGCATGTTCCTCTATGTGGATCATTTGTTGTCAAAAAAAAAAAAAAAAAAAAAAAAACAAGCAAAATGTATTTCTGCCTTGCTGCATCTTGATGTACTTTTTGGCTTGCTTTCCACTGACTCCTTCTAGCCATGTTACCTGTCACTAGTTTTAATAATGGCGTTATTGTTGTGCATGTCGTTATATTTTTCATGTAGGCCTATACTCTTTAACCGTTTGGTGGATATATTGCAATGTGCGTTTACATGTAGGCCTACGTTTTGATGTGACGGACATTATGCTGCTCATCTTTGCATGCAGACCTACCTATACTATGGTGTCTTCTTTTGCAATGTCTTAAAACTTCTTGCTTAGCGTTGATAAATATGAAATCTTCTGCGCAGATAAAGCAATGAATCCATTGACATTTCACCCAAGTATAAGACATTCAGGTTTGACATTCTGATACTTGGCTTTAAATCAAAGATGCCCGGATCCGCATGGTTCTCTTTCTGTGTGCTGCAGTGTGAGTACAGAGGCCATACATTTACTTGGCTGTTAGTTCTCATTTTACGATGGTGTGCGGCAGCCGGAGGGTGACTGTCAGCTTTGTCTCGCTTGAGTGGCCAGTGACTAGCCATGCTTTCATCGAAGACCACTTTCCACTCGCAATGATAATGGGATTAGAACTGACCAGGACTCAATAGCTGCTACTGTTGAAACCGACACGGCGGCAGTGTCGACCAGTTAAAAAAAAAAATAATAACAATAGGACCTACTTAATAACACCGTGTAGTTGGCATTAATAATAATAATAGTTTATTTGAACCCCCGTTTCCGAGGAAATACTCAAATACATCAAGATAAGACATTATGGTAATTAAAAAATAAAGTATACAGAGCACATTAAATTAACCAAGCTGGAGTACAATAGAACAAAATAAAATAAAATAAAAGGGATTCAAGTCACATTGCACCACATAGGAACTACAAGTAAATGTATCAGCAGGGTCTCCCCTGGTGGGCTGGGCCTGCCCGAGAGCTTAGAAGTATTAAGCCCTCGAGCAACCCCCCCCCCCACCGAATGAGAGACCAGAATTATTAAAAGAATATCAATCTAAAAGGCGCGTGTAAGAAGATTAGCCAGTATATATTCACTACGCCATGGCTTGAGAAAGTTTTCGTGGTGAACTAGATATCTGAGAGAGTCAACCACCCCATTATTATGCGAGTTAAAGCTAGCCTTGTAATCAAACGTACCGTTAAACAAAACACTCACTGGAGAATGACCTGTCGTAACGACTCGGTCTACCAACGTACCTTTAGCACATTTACCAGTGAGTATATAGGATGCTAGAATTCTACTGTACAGGTGCCTGGCATAGCAGTTGATAACGCCAAGTCTTTTACAGAGACTTATCGTGTTCTTACATAGAAGCTCATTGAAAGCGAAAATATTTAAAGCCTGAAGGAGATAGGAATGATGAGATCGCTTAACAAATCATGTAATTTTCTTAATAATAGAACCTTGAATGGATTTACAATGATCAATATCTGACTTCTTTAAATGGATACATTCCATACCATACATGAGTGTTGGAGCTCCTATGGAATTCCACAAATAAGATTTCACGTCGGACGACAGTCCTGGATAAGACATACCTATAGATGTCAGGCTATATATACTTCGTCTGCAAGCATTAACTCTATTATCAACATGTTTCGAAAATCTTATATTATTCAGTTAACTTTGTGGAGGGAAAAATGTATCGCACTTCTGGGTGGGACCGCGGGATGGGAAAATAGGGACATGCACCAGGGACTTGTGCAAGTCTATAGGTCAGTGGCTTTTAACCCACACTGACCTCTGCGATAGTGACGCTATTTTCCCTTCATTTTGTAACCTGACAATTATAGGATCAGCGAGCGGCAATTAAGATTGGAGTGCAGATAATTAATTGAGTTATTATATGGGCGTAATTTTAGTAGCGCTAATTAGCACTTGTGTGTACAGTAGTACATGTCATTAACGACCCCCATGGACTGCGACCACTTAGTCAGAACGACCATTTTTTCCCATGCACGGACGTTTTTCTTATGTTAAATATACTGGCGTCAGCGACCACCTGCTGAAAGCGACCTGCGACTGGAAAAAATGTGGCAAAACACACCACAAACGACCGCTTTTTGACAAGACTCTGGAATGTTAAACAGTGACAAACCCTGATTTTTTCCCTTCATATACAACGGAAATGTAACTGTCATTCATTCAGTTATCGTAATTCCCCTGTGTTTCGAACTTTATTTCAGATAATTGGGATTGATGTGAAGTGCATCGAAACTTGACACATACCGGGTTCTCTCTTTAGCGATGAAGTTGAACTGGCTGGCACCTTGTGCCAGTGTTGTTGTCTCTACCGAGCCTTTGTTTTGCATAAAAACAATTGAACGTTCGCAAAAGTATTCTAAATACATTGCTCACTGTCTTGATCTTATTCTGCTTGATCAGTTATGTCAACTTCATTGTTAATCGTTAGAAACCAATAACAATACGCTCCCGGTATATTCGTGAAGTTAATACTGCAGCAAATATGAGAGCACATTTGACTACCATCGGTATTCAACCAGTCGCTATATTTGAACTTAAGTCGCGAGTGTCAAATGGCCGTAAAGCTTTTAAAGTCACGGTCAACGCAACAGATAAGAACAGAGTTCTTAATAAGGCAAATTGGGCTCAAGGCATTATCGCACGTGTGTTTCACCCCCAAAGCCCAAAACGTAATACCCAAAGCAGAGGGGTAAGCCGTGAGAGACCCACGAGTTACCGACCTTTACATGACAGTATGAGTGATACCCCAACTGGCAGAGGCAGACCTGAGCAGTATAGGCCCATAGCGCGAGGAAGCATTGCTTTTGAGTATGACCATGGGTATGCGAGGCACCGCACATCGACCTCAGGCACCCCTGCCCACTGCGCCCATTTCGGCCGCCCCGAGGCCTCCCGGCACCTCCAGGGTAGCCGGTTCTAATGGACCACTGTACCGTAATCTGAACTTAAGACATAACGGAGTTGCATGTGCACCTAAAAAAGTACTGACCTGTAATGAGTCTTGCACTACAGACTCTCATAAGGTTGTGATCTGTGAATCTTTTAACTGTAAAGGCTACAAAGAGTCTTTTGATTATATTAGTGAACGACTCTTATCTTGTGATATTTTGTGTTTGAATGAAATCTGGCTCCGCCCAAATGAGCTACATGTCATTCAAGCCACCCTTGATAGTTGTAAGAAGTTAGCAGGAGAGACCTTTCAGGTATTTTTAAAATCGGGCATGAACGAGGTGGACGCTGAATATCACGGTCGACCGTTCGGTGGCGTCGCCATTATATGCAAGAATAAAGCTGATGTTAATTATTATGAGGAGCCTGTGCAGTCCGACCGTGTAGTCGCGGTGAGAATGTGTGATACAAAGGGTTCAATTCTTAATATTATTTCATGTGTGTATATGCCATTTTATGATGGGAACAATAGTAACCAAACTGATTTATACCTGTCTACTATCGACGCCATCCAGAGTATGATTGATTCTAACGGTATGACATGTACTATTAAGTTATTAGGCGACTGGAATACAAAACTACCAGGGAGAGGAAGTGTACTGAACAGACTTTGGTATAAACGTAATGGGTATACTACTTATTCGAATATCCTGTACGACTTCCTTATAGCAAATAATCTTGTGGCTGCTGATCTCATTTTTGAGCAATCTTTGGAGTTCACATATTTTTGCCATGCAAATAGCACATATACATGGATTGACCATGTTCTGGTGTTAGATCTCGATTTAGACTCTGTAGTTCGATGTGATATTATACCTCTGGATGAAAATAATGTTAGTGATCATCTACCGATAAGAATGAGTTTTAAAGTTACAACAAACAGTAACCCAAAACAGGTTCATAACGAGACTAAAAAAGTCCACTCTGTGCCACCCAATTGGGGCGATGGTGCTCGCACCTCAGCGTATTGTGATATTCTGGCCAGATCATTGGATACTTTACCCCCTTTAATAATAGACTCGACTTGTGATAGAGAGTCAATGCAAGATATTGTTGATAAGCACACTGAATGTTTTATATCATATATACATGAGGCCACGAAGGAGGCAGGGTGTGTCCCGCCCAAAATATTTAAACCCAAAGCCTACTGGTGCCCAGAGCTCAGCCGTCTGCGTGAAAAAATGTTGGTGGTGTCTTTGGGTGGATAATAATCGCCCACGAGAGGGCGTTATTTGGGAGTGTTGGAAAGGAGTTAAGAAACGTTTCCGCAAAACTTGCAGACAGAGCATAAATGAGTTGTCTAATGATAGTTTTACTAAATTAAATAAGTTATTCTATGGCAGGAAAACGTCAGCTTTTTGGAATAAGATAAAGCACCTACAACAGAAAAGGGTTAATACATCATTACATGCCTCTCAGTTCGCAGACTATTATGCAAGTGTTATGCATGACGACTCCTCATTGTCACAGGATCAACAATGTATTGCAGATGTGGTTCAAAAGCGTTTTAACGATCATGCTGACGGTGTCACTCCAGATCTTAGTGTAATAAGTGACAGCCGTGTCCAAGAATTAATTCATGAATTAAAACGTAATTGCTCCCCTGGTCAGGATGGAGTTACAACTGAGCATTTAGTCTATGGCATGTCACCTGTATTAGTATCTAAGCTTGCTCATTTATTATCGGTCATATTTACGTATAATATTGTTCCTGAGATTCTCACCGTGGGAGTCATTGTACCCATTCTTAAGAAAAGCTCCCTTAACCCGAACGAAGCGGAAAACTATCGCCCCATTACTTTGAGTTCAGTTTTCTCGAAATTAGTCGAACTACTTATGATACCTGACAAAGAGATCAGCGATTGTCAATTTGGCTTTCGCAAAGGTAGAAACTGTAATTTTGGGAGTGCCTTGTTGAAAGATCTGGTGGCATATTACACATTTAATGAATCACCTGTGTTTGTATGTAGCCTCGATGCGGAAAAGTATTATGACACGGTATGGCATGAGGGCTTGATGTTCAAACTGATCGATGTACTGCCTAATAATCACTGGATGCTTCTTTATAGGTGGTACAGAGCTTCTAACTGTATAGTTAAGTGGAATAACTGTTTTAGTGATACTTTCTTTATTAAACGCGGAGTGAGACAAGGGAGCATTTTATCCCCATATTTATTAAATATATTTTTGAACGACATGTTACTAGATCCTTATGATGTCCATGCTGGCTTGCGGATTGGTAATGATAAATTTAATAACTGTGCATATGCAGATGACGTCTCCCTGATTAGCCCTACAGCTTCAGGCCTGCAGAGGCTGATTGATAGATGCGTAGCATACTCTTCCTTATGGAAGTTTAAGTTTGGTATTAAGAAAACTAAGTGTATGATTTATGGTAAAACCATGTTAAATAAACCACCTACTTGGTATCTCGATGGCTCAGAGATAACTGTTACAGAGTGTCACGAAATTCTTGGGACTATTTTTACTAGTACTTCCAGTCGCAATGATTCCAATCAGCACATTGAGAAACGTATTAAAAGTTGCAGACAGGGCTTTTATAGTCTTGCCAATGTAGGTCTGTCCCATTCTGGCTTATCTACTGATGCCAAAGTTTATCTCTGGAAAACTGTATGTGTCCCATCTTTGATATTCGCATGTGAAGCTGTATCGGTTAAAGGTAAAGATTTAGCACGACTAGAATCATGTCAAGGTACTCTTGTTAAACAGTTTATGGGTATTGGAAAGCGATCCCATCATTCTAACTTACTTCAGGCCATTGGTATTTCACCGTTGTCGCAGGTCATTCGTCACAGATTTTGTAAATTTTATAACACTGTATTTAAAGTGGAAAGTCCTTTAAGAAAGTTATGTATAACGCTAATTGCGAGATACGTTGTAGCTAAAGAGGTTATTCCGGGCACTCTGATTGAGCGGATGGTTAATCTCGGTCTTTCCCCTGTTGCGATGGCTTTTTCTAGTCATGTGCCCTCTTCGGTGACTGAAAACCGAGGAGACGGGGTTGTTGACTCTCTGAAATTTGACACATCATGAAATTGCATCAAGCCATGGTCGGCAGAATACACTTTGACTAAACTTCTCACCCGTGCTTTTTAGGGGTCTCCTCGGGGTGGATAAGGCATGTTTCCCGGTGGCCTCCCTCTGCGGTAGGTCCCCGGGACGGCCTGCTCCACTCGGAGGCAACCCCCCATAATGTACATATCCTTGCCGTTGCGCATAAATTATGATCATTCATGCTCATTTTTAACGCATGTTAGCGCAAAATTGTGTTTGAACGGCACCTCTTGGTCACCTGTTGACTCGTGCCTTTTGGGGTGCGGGTGGGCGGGAGACCGACTGGTGGTCCGCCATGTAGTAATTTGCCTGTGTGTCATTTTGCAAAACCTGCACCTGTTGGCCTCCCAGTTGACTCGTGTCTTGGGGTGCGAGTGAACGGGAGACCAGCAGGTGTTCCATCGTGTAGTATTTGCCTGGGTGGCAACTTGAAGTGGTACGCACACTCATTTTAAGGAGATATAACTGTGCTATTGATTTACTGTGTTGTCCGCATTTCATTTAATCTGACTTACTGTATTCTCTTTTGTTCATGTATGTATATTATTTGATCTCGATGTATTTGTGTACTTCCCCGGTAACGGGGGTTTTTAATAAACTATTATTATATTGCAAGTGCACACTTGAATCCGCCATCTGTAATTTGCATTCGCGTACAAAGTACTTCGCGGAACTTTCTGGGAACTCTGGAGAGCTCTGGAGTGACGCACATGGTCAAGTCCAAGCAAAACGCAGATATACACGTGGTGTTGTGTTGCCGTTTATTTTATATTCGATTACATTAAAATTATTACAGGTTTTAAATTCAGCATTACTTCCATCATACTACGATTAAATCATTGAACCAAAAGTAATACTTTCGCATAACTTCTGTGAACTCCGGACACGCGCGTGCTCTAAGATTTGTTGATGAACTTGACTTGAGCCAAGTCAACCAGTGGCGGATATGTATACACTTGGTGTTTTGTTTGCCGTTTATTTTATATGTTATTAAATTATCATTATTACAGGTTTTTCAGCATTACTGCCATCATGCTTTGATTAGATTGAACCGATACTAGAAGAGTGAATTCGTTTGCAAACATTTAACCGGCCGCATCGCCATGCTGGGTGGGATATGACGACGCTCAGCACAACAGGCACAGCTGCGTAAGCCTAACGTCGAATCTTTCTTGGTAAACGTAGGATTATGAGTTGTTAATGTTCCAGTCATTAGTACCTTAAATTCTATGTATGCACTGCATAGACTAACTGATTACAATGTTAATGCGGCACATTCATTACAGTTATGGATACAGTGCATATAGTACGTCCATGTTCATAAGTTCCATTGAGCATTTATATGATATATTTGTTCAAGCTCACAGTCTATAGGTCATTCCATTTTATTTCCACTTTACTGTATACTTGCCATTAATGTTGACTGCAACGTAAGCTTCTTTTTCTTCTTCTTCCTCTTCTTCTTCTTCTCCTCTCCCCCCCCCCTCTTCATATTCTCAATGACTGGGCTGTAGCCACATACATTCATCCTGCTGGTAGACTTTATTTTTTCCATGTTATTGATTTATCATCGTCAACGTGTTCACCACGTCTTCTCATGTTCTGGTCTGTTGTTTATATATGTCGGTACTTTATGCCCAGTAATACAACTCGTACGGGTTTATTCCGAACCGACAAAACCAGATGGGCTCTGCGAAAAAACTTACCGTACCTCATAATGTTAAACCTGCAAGGAGTGACGTGTACTGCCCTTCTCATTAGTTGCAGTACCTTTGGTTCGTGTCTTTATAATTCCAGGTTATCCATCCACTGTCAAATCAATTCTACATGTTTTTTTCATCGACTCTTCATTTCTGTGTATCCTTTTTTACATTTATTATTATTTTGTTGCATGGTTTCCTGTTTCATGTTATGACTATGTTACAAAATATAATGCTCGCTAAAAGACTGAAATACATTGAGATGCTGTGGCGCACATGATGTACAGGATAGACTACTGGTGCTTGTTAGGCCCGTGACACAAATATCTGAGAAGGTCACAGTGATCTTGGTGATGTTTTTAAGGTATCTCAAAGGCTTTATGCAGGGTGGATCATTCATCAATTCTAATCACAATGGGATGTAGCACTGGACAATATAGAGCAGCCATTGGCCTCTTCATGTCTATTCTGTTATATTATCAATGAATGGTTATGTTTCTTGTGGAAGGGTCAAACAAAGTTGATCACTAGGTGGCACTGCTGTGGATTCCTGGATTTTTACCTTTTTCAGTTTGCTTATTTCTCAGTAAATGCACCACTTGTATTAATTACTATGTAAGTCAATGGGTGTTCTAATGTTTATTCACATTTTCGACCTCATCCCCGAAACTGTCAGCCAGATTGACTTCAAACTTGTTGGTACTATACCATGGGTGGGTCTCTATCAGGTTTGCTCAAATGGCCAAGCTCCATGATTTTTGTTTTTTTAATTGAATATTTTTTTTGGGGGGGGTCTTAAAATCTTCTCCGAAACCATTTTCCAATTGCCTCGATATCACACAGTAACACTCCTAGGAACTTTCATATCTTAATTTATTCACCAGGTGGAGCTGCAGTTTTTTTTGTAATTTTTTACGAATTTTTTTATGGTTTTTTTTTTTTTTTTTTTTTTTTGGTTGCTGTTTTTGGCTTCGTCTCTAGAACTGTCACTCAAGCCAAGCTGAAACTTAGTGGATATGTATCTTGGAAAAGGGCCAAACAAAGTTATTCACTAGGTGGCGCTGCTGTGGAGTCCTCATTTTTAACTTTTGGGGGGGGTCAATTTGCCCATTTATCGGTAAATGCACCTTTTCATTTGATTACTATGTGAGCCAATGGGCAATCAAATGCTAATTCACATTTTCAACTTTTCTGAAGAAACTGTCCACCAGATTGACTTCAATCCTGGTGGCAATGTAACTTGTGTGGGACTCTATCAGGTTTGTTCAAACGGTCACCATCCAGTGTTTTATGGATTTTTCATGATTTGTTTTTTTCGGGGGGGGGGGGGTGAATCCCTAGAAAAGATTATGGGAAAATTTAACATGGGGATTTCTGTTTATGATTAAAACGTAAATAATTTTGGCCAGATTTGTGTCAAACTTGGTGAGGAAGTACGCTCGATAAGTGCCGACCTATTTTGTGCAAGTGTTTATGCTCTAGTGATTTTTGGACTTTGACCTCTTTCCAAAGGTCACAGGACAACTGACATGAAATGTACTGTTCACTTGATTACTTGAGATCTGTTTTGAGTAATAATAATAACATCACTGTGGCCCTCCGCTTATGTGCTGTGGTCCTGTTAATAACAGATGAATTGATAACCAAAAAAATCAAACCCTCAAAACCCGATTCCTGGGAACAGAGCCGAGGGGTAAGGGCCCCACATACCCTCTCACATCAGTGGGAGCCCCTTTTTCCTGGTAATTTCCCCAATGGTGCAATGCTGCATTACAGTATGGCCTGCCTTTATTTTCCTATCCCTGCCTCGAAGTTCAGGCATTCCATGGCCTGCACTTGCAGCCTGAAAAGGGCTACTAACCCTCCCGTCCATATCCCCTTTTCACCCGTTAGTTAACTTTGTCTTTTTCCCATTCTAGCATTTCCCTCTTTTTATCCCAGCACCCGACCAGGTAGTCTTGTATAGTTTTAATACCTTCCTTACTGCCTGAAAAAGCTCCTTTCAAGCCCAGAAACCAAACAACACGTTCCTCCTCTTCTAGTGCCCTTTTTCCCCTAAGCCCTTACAGTTATAGTCCTTATTCTGCCAACTTCTGAATACATTTCTCATCATTTCCCTGTGTGCATTACACCACAGTAGCCAATGATCTGTCTCATCTGCCTCCTGCGTACAAACCCTACATTTCCAATTACTTCCCTGTGTCCATTTCTGATGTCTCTTCTCCAAGTTAATAACCCCCCCCCCCCTTACCTTTGAACGAAAGTTTAGATCCCTTCCCTCTGTCCCAACATGTGTTCCCTTTTTGTTTATCTAACACTTTGTAAGCTTTTAGTGTACTTTTATCGTTCACCCCTATTTTCCATTTTACTCGCCATCCCTCTGCAACTGTTTTGTTAATGTGAGATTTCCATTCATCAACTTTGTCAAACCCTTTCAAATCATATTTTTTTCTGCTAATTTGTCTATATTTTGAACCATTTTGTTTGTGCTTTTATGGCCTCCATGTATATTTTCCTGCCACAACCATCTTCACTGTTTCCAGATAGCCCCAGCAGTTGAAATTGGTTTTGGCGATTCTTTATGTAACCCCAATTCCCACAAGACCGCTTCAGTTGCTATATATGGTGGCGCCCCCAGAATCCACCTATCCATCTCGTTCTGTGCTTTTTCCACATTTTGAATGACCACCCCACCCCCCCCCCCACCCCCATTTACTGAAATTACAACCAGACCATACATCATTCCAGGTATTGCAACTCTATCCCATATAACTCTGGCTGTGACTGCTCTAATGAAGCTGCTCAGTCACGTAGCTTTAATTGTTCCCTTTGTTCGGTTTAGCTTTTGCTTTATTTTCTCCATGTGATATCTGAATATGCCTTTACCAGTCGCTTTTGTTTTAATCCCTAGTTACGCACATTCATCAGTCTCGCCTATTTTGATCGACTGTTCCTGTCCTTCTGGAATTTGGAATGCCCCTACTTTCCACCTGTTATTTATGTCAGGTTTCTTTTCAAGCGTCATACCTTTACTTTTTTTTTTTTATTAAATTCCAATCTCTGTTTGTTGCCGTACTCTCCCGCTATGTCCAGCAAATCTTGCATTTCTTTTTGTGACTTGGCCATAAGCACTATAGCATCTGCCAAAAATAAACCAGGAATTTTGTTCTGTCCTATTGTCATCCCCTTGTCACATTCTGATCCCCGAATTCCTTAATGTAAAATGCAAACAAAATTGGAGAGAGCACACAGCCCTGTTTTAAGCCAATGTCTAATTGTTTATTTTCCACTCCTATATTGCCCATTGAAATTGTACAATCTACATGCCCTATACATTGCTTTCATGACTTGAAAGAAATCTCCACCAAAGCCAAGCCCCTGAAGTTTCTCCAATTGTGTATGCATGCACACTCGGTCATACGCCTTTCTCACATCTAAGAAGCCCATAAAGATTTTCTTGTGCCTTTGTTGTGGCAGTTTCAGAGCTTGCGTTAAAGTGAATACATGGTCACCCACCCTTCTCCCTGGTCTAAATTCATTCTGGATCTCTCCGAGTAGGCCAAGCCTTTGAACTATTCTGGTTATCCTCCTGTAGATGACTCTGCTGAAAAATTTTCCTATGTTTGGTGTGATCGCAATACTCCTACATTGATGCAATTGCGCACCACTGCTCTTTTTTGGGATGTAAGATATTTTCAGTTCCATTCCATCGATACCTGCATCTTTTCAAGAACCCTGTTAAACAGAATCTGCAAACATCCTACCATTTCCTCTTGCCCTTTCTATATAAATCCAGTCAAGACATTATCAGACCCTGGCGCTTTGGCCAGCCTCATCATCTCTATTGTGACCCGAACTTCAATCTCTCTAATTCTACAGCACAGTTCAGAATCCCATTGATCCCGTCTGTATTCCTTGGGGCAGTCTGATACTGCCCTATGTCCCCATCGTGGATCGTTTATTTTCCCCCGATGCTCCTTATGTTGTCTTTCTTCTCTGTTCTCTTCCCTCTATGCATGATTTCATGTGTTTTGTGCTTTTTCTTTTGATTAGCAACCTTCCAAAAATATTTGACCCTTTCCCTCCACTTTTCATTATTTTCTCTGTCAATTGTTCATTTTATTAGCTCTCCTTTCTGCTTTCATGTCCTCTACTTGTCTTCTACATTCCAGATATTGTTGTTTAGCTGCCTCTATGTCATTATGCGGTTGTCTTTTTCCTGGCTTGTCTCTAGGCCCTATTTTTACCCTTCTTTTCCTTATTGCCTCCTTTAGTTGGGGTCACCCTATATCCGACATTTTCAATAGGCACTTTCTTTCTACCAATCTTTCCCTGGGCTACCTTAAGGATTCATCTAGTTAGGTCTTCATTCATTTCTTAAACTTCTTACTTTACTTCCCATTTATTTTTCCATTCATGCAGTTCAGTTTGGGGATTTCCTGGTATCCCTCACAATCTGATTCTTTATGTATGTTCCGAACCCATTTAGAACCCCCTTCCCTTTTACAAAGCTGTACGTTAAGCTCCATAGTCATCCAATTGTGTTCGCTCCCTATGTCTAACCTGCCATCCTAATCAATTTCACATTTCTGAGCCATTTGGAATATGTCACTATCCACCAAAATGTAATGGATTATTGTCTTACAATCCCCAGAGGTCCATGTCCATTTCCCCGTGCATTTTTGCTACCCTGTACACAATCCTAAGTTTGTACTCCTGAGAGAAATTTAACAACCTGGTTCCATTTCTGTTTATAAACCTGCCCTCTCCTTCAATTCCCTCCATTCCATTGCCTTTGTGACCATTGAAATCTGCCGCACTGATAACTTTATACCCCTGTTGTTGTACATGACTTGTTATCATTGTCATTGTCATGCACCTGTTTTTCTATTTGTCCGGTATCCCTTCATGTCCCACATAAACCACAGCAACTGCCACTTTATGCCCATATGTTTCTATTCCTATCCACTGCACTTCATTTCTTACCACGGTATCAATGTCCCATCTTTCATGATGTATATCGTGCCATTTAATTCCCTTTCTTATCAAAAACCTAACTCGTCCCACCTTCTTTTGTCCATTCTCCTTGCCTTTACAGCTCAGATTGGTGTCTTCAGGACTTGTCATCAATCCCTCTTCTTCTTTTCCAACATGGGTTTCTACCAAGGCGACAATGTTAGTTTTCGTCCCTTCAATTACCTCCCTGAAACCTGCCACTTTCCGTTTGATCCCTACAATTAATAATTTCAATCTTGATGATGTTCTTCCCTTTTTTTTCTTTGTCCTTCTGCCTTTTGTTGTTTGGTTTTCCTTCCCCTGTTCCTGTTAAGGAACATACCTGGTACCTGCTGGGATGTCTAGTTTCCCTGCTGCCAGACCCACTCACTGCACACCTCTCTGATACGGTTCCCTCCCCTCTGGCTAGGGTGTAGCCCTTCACAGATAAACATGTCCCTCCTCCCTGCAAAATCCTCCCACATGTCCGTGAAAGCTCCCCCCCCCCCCCCGCCCGTCCACACAACCCTCCCAACCTCCTATTTATACCACAAATCCCACTGGCCTCCCACGCACCCATCTGATACCTTGGTAATATCCCCATCACCAAGGGGCCGCAGTCTAACTGCACCAACCTGCCCACTGAAGTTCTGTACCTGTCTACTACCTCCTCTGTCCCTGTCAGGCCCCCAGCCTCCCTGTGTCAGACAGATTGGTCCCTACCTGAACAATGAACCTCGGCTTCTCCCTGCTGCTCCCTACCAACGCCTCTAACCTCTCCTCCACATCCCTAATCTTAGCACCAGGGAGACACACTCTGACCCTATGTGCTCTATCTTCCCCACAAAAGACTCTATAGGTCTTCCTAACAATACTGCTCCCTACCACAACTGCCTCTCTAACAACTTTCTATTCCTTTACCACAGAGTCAACCTCCCCTCCCCCTTGGGAAACATCCCACGTATCCTCTTCCCCCTGGTCTCCTCTGTCAGCCCCCCTCAGTCTCCACTACCCTACCACCCCTGCTCTCCTCCCCCTCCTGCTGTCTCCCAACCTCCCCCTGTCTTCCACAGCCCTGCTCCTGTCCCTAGCCTTGTCACGCTAAAACAGTACATGAGTGGCTTTGACCTCAGTTCTGGGATCACAGTGCAACAAACATGAATTTTACCCTTTATTATACTGAACCCCAATGAAAAGTATCCACATGCCAATTTTGAATTATTTTATTGTTTATACTTGAAACATTTCATACCTAGACGTGCTTAGAACTTAACAAAGCATTCACTTTTCTGGCGTAAAAATAATGTCACGCTCTACCGACATTAACGTCACTTACAGGCAAAAAATGTCATTAACTGCCCTAATTGAAAGTCACACAAATTTTTCTGTTCAATATGGGATGTGGCCACCTCGAGCATCAACACATGCTATACATCTGCGGCGCATACTGCTGACCAGGGTTTGAATTCTGTGTTGGGGAACATTATTCCATTCTTCCTGCAGAGCTTGGATCAGCTGGTTTCGGGTAGTAGGCCTAGGTGTCCTCCGTTGAATACCTTGGCCTAACTGATCCCACAAATGTTCAATAGGGCTCAGATCGGGTGAGAACGCTGGCCATTCCATGACATTGATGTTGTTCTCATTGAGAAAGTTCATTGTTAATCTTGCAGAGTGTGCACGTGCATTGTCCTGCTGAAAGATCGCCAGATCTTGATGCTGCTCCATAAATGGGACCATGTGCGGCTCCAGCACCTCATCAATGTACCGCCTAGCATTGAGGATCCCTTGAATGACCACTAGGGGTGTCCGGTAGCGGTTGCTGATGCCTGCCCACACCATGACAGAGGGTCCACCCCATCGATCTGCCTGACGGACACAGGCATCTGCATATCTCTCCCCAGTCCGGCGCCACACACGTTCTCTGCCATCTGCTCTGCTGACACAAAAATGGGACTCGTCAGTAAAAAGGACGGTATTCCACTGCTGGCGAGTCCACCTGGAGTGTGCTCTACACCACTGCAGTCGTCTTTCTCTTCTGGGTTGGGTCAGCAGGTTACCCCTGTAAGGTCTTCTGGCTGTTAGGCCACTGCTCCTCAGTCGCCTCTCCACAGTAGAACTACTGACAGGACGGTGATTCACCCCTTGAGTCTCACGGGCTGTTTGGGCTGCTGTACGGAAACGGTCTCGCAGGTGCATCAGCCGGATGTGACGGTCTTGGCCAGGTGTTGTCACTCTTTCTCGGCCAGGCCTAGGCCGATCATCTACGGATCCAGTTTCTTGTTGCCGTTCAATTAGTCGTTGGATGGTGCGCCGAGTACACCCCATTCTTTGTGCGATTTGAGTGATTGGGACTCCACCCTCTGCAAGCCCCAAAGCATGGTGTCTTTGACCTTGGCTCAGACGCGGCATGATCGCCTCAACACACCTGAGACCACTGGCTTTTTTCTTGGCTGAACATCCCTTTTTAAAGCCACTGAAAACATCAGGTCATTTTAGCCATCCAATAGGAGTGGTGGTCAGAAGCCATATTCGGTGCACAAAAGTCACATGCATTATGTAACAACCCAGCAAAAGTTAAAAAGTTGTCCTGAATGACCCTGATGTAGGCTCCAAACCATGCATATATGCACACACAGTACTTAGTAACTTACAAAATTAATGTGTTAATTTTTTTATGTGGATACTTTTCATTGGGGTTCAGTATATTAGTTGAGAACCACTTGAACTGGGACCTTGATGTTGCACATGTTAGTGTTCTTCCATGAAGGTCAGACTTAATCAGTACATGGGTGACCTTGACCCTACCCCAAGTTCACAGAGCCACAAGAGTGATGAATCTGTAGCTGAGCATGGGCTGTTCACACAGCCCTTTTGTTACAGGCTTGTTTACACTGATAATCCATTGAAATCCACATATATCCATGGCAAGACACCTATAATTGTCGCAAATGCCCCACAAATAGTACAGAAAAACGTGATCCATATTCAAATTTCCAAACCCAACAATGACAGCAAAGAGATTTCAGAGTTACCAAAGCATCAACAATTATCTTCCAATACCAATGTGAAGAAACAAATTTCACTCCTGACTTGAGACAGACAGTAACCCATAAAAGACAACTGGTGGTTTTAAACCTGTCCTCTCAACCTTTGAAATATTCCTCATAAACCACAGACTATAGTGCTCCCAAAAAGTATAGGCCCAGCCACTTAAAAATCCAAATTTTATTACTTCTGCGAAAAATAAAAAGAGACCTGGTAGGCTTATCCTGAATCAAGCTGGTTCCATAGCATTAGCCGTATGTCAACTGTTCTCAATTGTCAATCAGATCATATTCTTTGAGCCACTGGCGTTTTATCATATGTTCATTTCCGCAAACCATTAACCTGACCAAATTTAATTCCGCCACTGCTTTTCGTATACAGCAAAGTTTTTTTTTTTTTTTTTTGTGGCCATAATTTTGACCGGACACAGACTGGTATCCCAGCTCCTCTCTGATTGGCTGAAAGTTCGTCTAGCCAATGAGTACAACTCTTTCATTTCAAATGTTTTACTAAACTTTTCATGTAGTACACAGATTTGTGACAGAATATCAGCTTTGTCATGCCACTCAATATAATCAATTGGACTTTTCCCCAAGTTCAATTAAATTCTAATAATTGCTCGCATTGTGTAGAATATATGTGAATAAAACTTAAGTTCGTGATTTTTTTCCAACCTATGTCAGTTTTCAGCCACATTTGTTAACATGACATTTGTGGAAAGGATTTTGACAAATAAAAGATATTTCAACGTGAATGCCAGCATGCTGAATTTGACATTACTTTTTATAAACATAAAGGTTTTTGTGACAACTATTTCATGACACAAATTCTTTTGGCTGTGTAATTTTTGGATCATGTCTTCTGAAATATGTTCTTTTTGCATATTTGCATAATTGTTATGCCCATCAACCTCAGTAGGCTGGGACTCTATGAATTTAGTTTGTTGTAACTTGATCACTGACAGTCAGTCATAATCCTTTTGTCATCTTGCACAACTTCAGTTTCTCAATACCATTGTGAAATCCGTGTGCAAAATACATTATGGCAGACATTGCATTGGTGCTTACCAGGGCATCTGCCTGAAGAAACGTCATGTGTATATATCTTCATTGGCTTGTGTTACTGCCTTTTAGCCCTGTTCGACCTGAGAACAGTGTTTCAGACTTCTTTAAATTTGAAGTCACCTGGAGTATAAGTCATTACTTTTTTTCCTTTGGTAATGTCGTGTGCTACCCCATCTTCATTTTTTTGACTTGTCATTTATACATTTTAGGTTTAATTTGAAATATCTTTATCATGTCTACTTTTGTTTAATCATTGGCTCAGTGAAACAATTTAAAATTTCATTATTACTGTCCCTCTTGAACTTTTGCAGGGGTTATTCCAGATGCAGTAAATAGCTCCCGTGCTTCATAGGTTAATACAATACTTCAGGATTCTGACTCACGCTAATTTACTGGTTGCAAGGAGGCAAAATTCATCGCCTTTGTATTTTGAACAGCTGCTATGTACTATAATAGCTAACTTTGCCATTTCATATTGCAAGACTGCGTTAATAACTTCCAAAACGGAAGAATAAAATTGTTGGCTACTAGGCGCCTAATGAGGTTGTGACGAATTAGTATTTTTGGAGTCTTGTCAGGAGTCAAAATGACTGATGCATAGGTAAATGAAAAAGCAAAAGACGACATTGAAAGAACTGGTTGTGTTGTGCCATATTATGGAGAGAGTAGTAAGTCGTAGAGACTTGCATAATCTTACCAATCAACAGAAGCATAAACCCGCGCGTAAGATGTCTTTATCTATTCCAGGTTTGATATGTAATATGCTTGTAGCAATTTGACGTCATAACACCTTTCTTGTTTGAAACCTGGTACAGTACATTTGTTTACTCAGTTGGTAATCCTGGCTTGGAAACACACTGGTTTTGTGTGTGTGTGTGTGTGTGTGTGTGTGTGTGTGTGTGTGTGTGTGTGTGTGTGCAAAGTGAACGTTTTTCATATATGTGGGACTAGTTTACCTGATTTCGACACCAGATGACAGAATATTTTTCCAGTGATACCTATATATCAAACGCATGTGGCTGTTAAACTTCATCCCATCAATTATTAATCATGTTGATGGTGCCTAAGTATCTCATATACTAAAGGTAAGAGGTACTGGGCAGGAAAAGTGGGCCACTTTTTGCTTCGTGGGTGGGCTCTTTACCTGTGATGTCGTTCTAGAATGGTCATGTGATAATAAGCTTTTCTTTGAACTCTGAGAGTCAGGCATACTGGCCAAGCTACCATTGGTTGAGGTGCTACCTGCTTCTTAAGCTGCCAAGAGATTATGTTTACTAGCCTGCCCTATGCATATAATTATCATACGATTAATAACCTGGTGGCAGCAGTGCTTCTCATTACCTCTAAGGTCGTATGAATTGAACTATTGAAAGGTAATACTGTACAATGTATTAAAGAAATACACAGTGGATCAAGTAGACCGTGATTTTTGTTATCTTCGAACATGAATACATTTTTGTGGGGAAAACTAACCTTAATATTGAAGGTCTCCCATCTCCAAAAAAGCCATGTGACAATGGAAATGGATTTAGTAGATAGATAGCTCAAAGCAAAAGATATTGCTATATGATTGTCTGACCTATACTTGGATGTATATCTTATTTAGGAATTTTTTATCAAGCAACTTCCAAAAACCGGGGCAGCTGTCACCGTAAAATAGCACTTAATAACACAAAATCTAAAGATTTAAAAGCATAACATGAGAAATATATCAGTCACTGTTTTCATTTGACCCCACTAGCGTTTCAGAGAAATTTCAGAATTTTACATCTGTTTATGATTTATGAGATCCCATCCTCTCTAACCAAAAGCATGGATCGAAAAGGTCAAGTATCCTCATCAGAGAGGGCTAGATAGGAACTAGTTTATTTTACCACAATAATTTTTAAGTTTGAATAAAGATTTTGAAAGTTGAATTCATTTCAAACTGAAAAATTGGGAAAATTGTTTGTTCATTTTGCGCAACTGCTCTATAAAAACAAGTCAAGTGTCCCAAATAACAATGACACAACATAATTTTCCACTTTATTTCCTTTTGAAAAATATATATATTGTTAGGCGTATTTTTAGTTTATTGTGATTTTATGGCCTATTTTGTGGACATTTCTGCCGAGGAGAAGTATATCCTTTCATGAACTAAGTAGAAATCTCAGCTAAGCATGCCCACTGAAGCCCAGCCTCTATCTGCGCCAATTGTCATTAGGGATAACGTTCTCTCACTGAACATAGAAATGTACAGTGTTCAAACTTAAACAGGGGAAATGACTGCTATGGATAGAATATTGACCTTTTTAGTGGTTTCCTTGCGTTTTTTATCACCACCAGGCTATATTTAATGTTTTAACTGAAATAAGCCCTTAAATGGGATAAAAAAAAGAAAAGTTTGATTCTGGTTCCCAGGGTAATTTAAGAGGCCAAGCTTCACTGGGCATACCCAGCTGAGATGTTTGGGTGTTTTGGCTAATTTGTCCACCAAAATATTATATCTTTGTTGCTCTTATGGCAGCAATCACCACATGTTTTTCGGATGGGTTTTTTGAGCGGCATATGGAGTTCCGGCTTCACGCCAATGAAGAGGTTGTGAAAGGTGTCTACGCCCCAGGATCATCTTATGAAAGTTGTAGCTTACACAGTGGACAAGTCACACTGGAAGGCAACCATACGTACGTTTTGAGAATCAACATGAATTACGGTCTACCCGGCATGCCTGACTGCAATGTGCTGGCTGTGAGTCAATATCTCATTTTATTAATTGGTTTGAATCATTTACGTGTCTGCCATAGAGTAAGACAGCGTCATGTGAGCCAGTTTTCAATGGAATTTAAGGGCTTTTTCGTATCTTAGTACTTTTTGCGTGTATTGTTCATTATTCATTTTCATCTGTAACAATATTTTATCCTATTTAATTTTCATCTTCCATACTTCCTTCCACAGCCAAGACATCTGCTGACCATACACTTGCAATGACTGTTCACGTTGTATATAAATTTTTAAAATGTGTGGGGGCAATTAAATTATATTTAATTTTGGAAATATGTATACACATAACTTTGTCTTTACGTTTTCATTTTCATCAAATTTGAAAGCTCCAATTTCAATGTTATCTGAATGAAATAATATTAAACGTGATAGTTCACAGAATTATGTTCATATTTGAATCATAATCACCAACAGAGGGGAGCAGTAAATCTGACGGAGTTCAGTTGTCATATTTCCGCCAGCCCAAGTGAGATATAATCACAATCTTTGGGAAAAGATATGTAGAAATGGACTGTTTCAGTGTAATAAAATGAAGATGCACAAAACATGTAGATATTTTGCATTCCGGTTTTAGCCAGTAACTTTGCAATATATAATTCACCCCTTTAGGTATAACTGTTTAAATACATGGTACGGTACGTTTTAGTTGTTTCTGTCATAGCTTTATCATATAAAAATAAAATGAAACTAGAACAGGCTGATTTTCCGACAGAAAATCAAATGTCTCCCTTACTATTGTCACCCTAATTTTTATAAATAGGCATACCGATTTTAATGATCTACAGATACGGTGAAGGAACACTCTTTATTGACATATTCAAAATCTAAGCAAAGATTACCCTTGTAGAAGCACAAGCAAACTCTGACAGATCATAGTACACGGTGCATGAAATTTGTGTAACAAATGTGAAGTTAAAAAAATACAAGGTCAACCGTCACTCATCATGAATTAAAACTTTTAACATATGCAATGATTTGGTGGAAACTGCTTGCTGATCCATCTGCAATCCTCAAATCCTTCCACTTCTATTGCCTCCTAAGAAGACCAAGCTCCATGTTATCTCTATTGCGCAGTAGACAGATAACATGGAGCTTGGTCTGCTTAGGAGGCAACCACTTATAGTGTTTGCAATGATTTAGAGGAATTGCACATGTTACCTTGAAACATAGGTCAAATTCACTCATCTACAATCTAAACTTTTTCCTTATATTGGTACATAATCATACAAAACTTCAACCTCTTAAGTCATATTCTTCTGACATCACATCTGTGACCATTTTCAAGGAAATGCCGATGTGATCTTGAAAAATACGCCAATGTCACACATCTACAGATATATAACAACACAATTTGAAGGTGCTACCTCTTAAAAAGACATTCTTGACTTATCGCGTCTGCAGCTTCAAAGAAGTGCTTGTGACCTTGAAAATAGGTCAAGGTCACCCATCTATACTCCCAACCTAGTTCGTATTATTAACTCCTAAGTCAAATCCTTGTGGAGTTATCATGTCTACATAGATTATAGATGAAATGCCCATGTGACCTTAAAAATAGGCCAAGGTCAAACATCTGCAGTTACAACTATGGTCTTACAATTCTTTCATAGAAACATAATCACACAAAATTTGAATCTCTGTGAGTCAAATCTTTCACTAGTGTGTCTGCAATGATTTTGAAAAAAGTGGCATGTGACCTTGACAAAGGTCAAGGTCACCAATCCTCAATCCCAAGCAAGGTCTTATATAGGAACATCTTTACATAAAACTTCGTGTAATGGAATATTAAAATCTAATCATGGCAACCAGGGTTCAAAAACACCTTCAAACGTCGACAGATGAGCTCAGAGTGGGAATAACTGCAAAGTTCTAGATGATAGGCTAAAAGAGAAGGAGGACAAAATGATGATGATGCAGAAAAAGTAAGAAAAGCTGTCTCAGAACTTTGATTAATTGGAGCAATAACTCAATTATTCACATTGCTGGTGTAAAGGAGATCCCAGGTAGTAATATTGAAGAACTTGTTATGGACACGCAGAACGAGATAATGGGTACCCCTCCTTGGACATATCCGAAATCAACAGATTACACTGAGTTGGACTGAGTGTACCCGACAAAGAAAGACCAATTATAGTGACGTTTTCTACTTACAGGAGCAAAGCCAAAGTGATCATTGAAGAGAAAAAGTTGCAAAGTTTATCTTAAGCTGCTACCCAGGCCATGGCTGGAAAGAATATTTACATTGATGATGACATTACCAAATACAAACTAAAAGTATTATTTAAAGTTTGGATCCTCAAATGTAGCTCCAAATACCAATGTCTGATTTTAATATACCGAAAAGAAACTCTAATATGTGAGCATCATTCGGTTACTGTTAAATATTCCAGTTGTCAGTTAACATTACTTAAAATGAAACAGGTACATGTTGATATTCTTGAATGCTTCTTGCCACCTGTAGCTGTCTATCTTCCTTTATTTGAGGTTGCTTTCCACGCTCAGTGTATGTTTCAGTCAGCAAGCTTGGTTATGTTCAGAGTATGCTTCTTCATGTAATATACTTCACAATGTTTCTTTGAATTTCAGTTTTTCTGGTTAGTTTGTGATCTTACTATTTTCAGGTTCCGCGAAGCATACAATGTTTCTCTATTTTCAACTATTTGTATTGTATAAGACCTCTTTGTCAAGTCATTCAATGATATAGTTTTTCTCTCAACGACTTCAGGTACACTACATTACTTGCTAATTTCAAGAATTATCATATTTTGTACACAATGACTTTTTATGGAGAAGATAATTTCAATTATATACTTAATGCTTCGGACATGTAAGATCGTATTATGTAACCTCATGCCATTACACGTAGCTTGACACTTTCGGCTGTATGTTTACCAAAAAGGTGACTATTCGTAACGGTGATAAGAAGCACATGCATGTCTTGCTTGAACCATTATTATGCCTCCCAGAAGTTAACTTATTGGAACATCATGGTCAAGTGCTCCTTGTCTGCAAAAAATGTCACTTAATCACGCTGGTGCCAGTGATATGTTTCTCAATTATATATCTGGAATCTGGTTAAGTAACATTTGCATTGACTTCACATCTCTCAATAAGATATTCATACCATTTGAGACAAGTAGTTAGTGTACCACACCTGCAATTTATATGCATGACATACATTTCTTCAACGAGCCAAGTGTAGTAAATAATATGTGTGACAGTCAATATTATACAGAAGATAATTCCATGATCTAATCCAAATTTGAACACAGAAGCCGCCAATTTATCCTTACTTTACGTGAATATCCGGAGCTTTCCATCTTACTTCAATGAACTTTAAATATATTTAGATACCATTAGATATAAGTTCAGTGTCATATGAATATTAGAGACTTGGCCAAGTGAATCAAGCTCTGATAGTTACAATTGGTCATTGTATAATCATATGAAATGTTAAAGGGCCAATCGAATTGGTGGATGTGTTTCTTTGACTCTTCAAAAACGGTCGAGTTACGTTACGGGATGATTTAAATATTCTCAATGAGATTATTGAATCTGTCTTTGTTGAGACTATCAATGCATCTAAAGATCATCGCAAGAAAATTCACCATTGGCCTAAAAAAGAGACCACCTGGTACTGACACAAATGTCTTTAACTACTCCCTAGATAATTTGTTAAATATTATATTATGGGGACTTTGGTATTGTTATTTTGAGGAAACAAACTCATGACTGTGGCTTACTGTGTCCTGCACATAGCCGTGTTTGCTGAGCTTACAATATGCTTTCCAGCAATCTGACAAAATGATACTCCATAAGTTGATATTTTCTTTTTAATTGGTAATACTGTCTCCTCATATCTCTTCTTCACAATAAAAAAAAAAACACTTCTTTGATTCCCTCTGAATGCACCGAAAACCCAACATCCGTCAACTGTACTCCTCGATTTTACTTTCTTTTCCCAAACTCACTTTCCTCTATCTCCACTATAATTCCATATCCTCCAAATGTTTCATTGTCTTGTAATATAATAACCAACGTACATACTTCACGGTAAAAATTAAATCAGTCTACCACACTGTGTCCACTGCCAATTCTCAACTCTCTTTGAACAAAACTATATGGCAAGTGATACACCAGGTAATAAGACAAGTTTAGTATTTGTGATGAAGTAAGATGAAATCCAGATAACCAGCTGTCTTTTCTTATTGGAATTTTCTTGTTACATTTCCCGTTGCTGCATTGCCACACTTTGCCTTCAATTAAATAGAATTTATCCGTACGTGAATAAAAGTTTCCTAACCCATAGAGTCCCTACAGTCTCGAAAAATCACCTATAAGCCCTTTAACGTTTAACCAATAATAATATGTACCAAAAGTGCGTAAAGAAAAGCGTAACACAAATAAGAAACTCGAAAAAAACCAGATAAGAACGCCGCTGTTTGCATTCTTTGTTTAGTTGAATGTGATTGGATGATTACAATTTGATTGACAAGCACGGGTATGTAATCAACATGGTCTTACAAAATTTAAAATCCCTCTCATACCTTTATTACAATATATTAGTAAACAAGATTATCTCGTTCACATTAGTGAAATTGGTTCATGTATTTATATACTCTTTCAAATGGTATCAAAATTTCCTGTCAAAATGCGTTTTTAAGCTTCGAATTATCCGTTCGCCCCCCCCCCCATCCGATAGCTTCAAATCTCGCAAAAGTTACGAAAGCCTTTACCGACTGTAAACTACATTTATTCCGGGATGTCTGTATTGCAAATACAAACATTGGTGCTGCTAGTTAGTAGAATGACTTGTCCAAGGATTAATGACACCGAAACAAGTCTCGCGCTAGTCACCCGCTGATGACCCGATTTTATATAAAGGGGAATAAAGCCTAAATTTGTTCTTTATTTCAAATTTTACATTATTTGTTCCTTATGCAAAATGAATTAAAATGACTTAGACCTACACAGTTTTTAGTGAGTATTGCGCAATGGGACTTTGCTCTTCGAATATTGGACTTGATATTGTTCAAGCGGTCCTTGGGCGTACAGATTTGGGTTTGTTGATTTTTTTTCGTTATATTAGATTAAAATGTCATTTTTGTAGGAACATTACCGCATGATGCATCGGATATTAGAAAATCGATATGCAATTCTGTGATATGAAATCCCTAGCAAAACCAGCATGTAAGGAATTTAAGACATACAATTCAAGAAGTAAAGAGCTTCCTAATGTACACTTTAAACAACACTGAATGTTAATATATCCCTTTATTACCAACCTGACAAAAATACACGTAAAACCCTCAAACTCAGATGGCGCTTGCATCGGCACAAAAAAAAATCTATTTTTTTAGTCAATGAATGGTTTTAGTTTCCATCAAAGCTGGTTGTCCTGAGTTGGTACGCTACAAGTGTACGAATCATCTAAATTAAGGCGCTTTTCGCACGACACTGAACCTGAACTGTATCCTTATAGGTGACCCAGACATCAGGGTGTGTGTCAACCACAAGCATACAGGTTAGATCCATCGTCATCTATGTCAAGTCAGTGTGGCGCTTTGACGACCCAAGCAAGGTTTCCCTTACGGCTTCATTCCAAGTGGATCGACCTGCATTATTTGCATTTTCATCAGACATTTATTTCATATAAATGGCACAGATGTGTGAAAAGTTGAGATGTAGACGACACGTGAAAGGGTTATGAAGGGGCTTGGGGTCTTCCTATTGAATGACAGACATCCGCATTATCCTAATCAAAATAAAATATTGCACGCGAGAAAGTCAGGTGTTGCATTCAGTAGACGAATTTATTAGGATGCTGAAATCGCTTACTTGGCTTCATAAGGCAATTAATTATACAAATGAATGAAACTGATATGAAGATAAGTTAGAATAGTTCACACAAAATTGTCAATGACAAATGTCCCCAAAACACAATGTTGCCAAATCAAATTGCAGTTGACAATTTGATACCCTGCATTACACCATATTTTTCACATCCGAATTCAATCTATGTACCGAAAGCTTTGAGTCCCTACTCCAAGCACCTGTATTTAATGAAAATTGACTCAGCTTTCCCTATGGTTATTGGCAAAGATTAGTCCTCATTTTCTTCACCTGCAGCGTGAGCGCGGTAACAGCTTCCCCACCATCCACCCTGCATTCCTCAACATTTCTCTGTCCAATTAAACCCTTGATGCAGGTAAGGGGAACACTGGCACATCTATTGAGATATTTACA
This sequence comes from Hermodice carunculata, assembly GCA_964020975.1. Taxonomy (NCBI): domain Eukaryota; kingdom Metazoa; phylum Annelida; class Polychaeta; order Eunicida; family Amphinomidae; genus Hermodice; species Hermodice carunculata. The sequence continues at coordinate 3,744,418 of OZ026612.1, read as the reverse complement.
TAGTGGCGGCCTGTGTATTTTGTCGCAGCCCGTAAAGGTCTCAATTTTAAGCATAAAATAAGTCCATATACATTCAATGCATTTGTATCCCAGGATTTCACAAAGCCATATTTTCATGACCTTGTAAACCAAAAAGTAAAATATATGCTGAATGCAACAATAAGAACCATTGCCATGAGACAGGTGATGAAATTTGCTTTTCTCAATGTCAGTCACAAATTAAGTACCATTATTTTCCCACAACCATTAATCCTCATCTCCATGTATATAACGGCAGTAGTATGACGAAGATTGGGCAAACATGATCGTGTCCCAGGCCCGCTTTGCGAACCAAATATCAAGTTTGGTAAAACAATAGTCTAAGTCTGAAATATACACAGACAGGGAGACAAACCGACCGACGGACAGATGGATAGATACAGACAGACGCATGGATGAATGGATTGATGGGTAGAATCAGACAACTTTATATAGGATAATAGCCTAGTAAGCTGATGTGTATCTTCCCCAGGGCTTTGCACATACATTATACACATATAAAGTTAAAACATAAACACATTAAACTAACGTTCACATAGGTTAACCAATTTAAAGAGCAAATCATTAAGAATGGAGAGTACTCACATGATAAGCTGCAGTACAGATCGTAGACTTTCGGCAGTATATAACCATGTTTCGCTCGAGTAGAGATCATTGACTTTATACAGTATAACTAAATTTAGCCCCACTACAGATCTTTAACTTTGGACAGTATAACCATGTTTAGGTGCAACACAGTGAGGTATTTCTTGTGGAAGCTGCCGTAGGGTTCAGCAGGTCTCACATATGTAGGGATACTCTGCCATTTTTGTACCCCGGACAAGGGTACTGTACTTATCAAATTATCTGTACCCTTCCCGAACTGAAGTCCCGCCTTGTGGCTTCGGTAATTGGCCTCAAGTTGGTATCTTGAATCTGTTCTGATTACGGTACTGTCTTCTAAAAGCCACAAGGGTTGATCCGGGCCAGTATCCATCTACAACACCATAATGCCAGCGTCTAACAACTGCATGAAGCAGTCATCTGCTCGGATGATATATCTTTCACTTTATCTTGTTTTTTTTCACTGTGGCCCTGCTATTCTTTCTCCCTTAACTACAAGATAAAGAAAGTGTACAATGTGCAAAATTGCCTGCCAAACATGCGGATAATATTTTTCAACATCATTCTATTTTCAATTCAGTTGCCGCCAGGTACAGGTGCAGAGTGCCCCCCGTCAGATATCCAATCAACCTTTTAGAATAGACAGGACACGTGCCATTTATTTATGTGAACATAACCCTTTCCTGATCAAATGTGACTCTGTCAAGAGCTTTTTTTTTTTTTTTTTTGGTGCGGACTGAGTGCATGCACTCCTTATAGGTCCCATATACGATTCTCATTCAACATATTTTCTAATAATAAACATTTTAAACAAGAAATAACAAAGAGAAACTTTGAAGCAGACTTCAGTGAATATCTGGGCTCCTTCGACCAGTTTGAGAGGGATGGGCGTAATGTCCATCCATCGATCCATCATCATTTATCCAAACATCTTCTGTTACACTTCATGGGATAGGGCACCTGAACTTATCAGTCGTCATTATGTCTGTGTGCCAACACAGGCATAATATTTTTCTTTCTTTCCTTCTTTCTTTCTTTCTTTCTTTCTTTCTTTCTTTCTTTCTTTCTTTCTTTCTTTCTTACCTTCCAGGCAAATTTGTCCGACATTTCATTTGAAAACTATTACACGTAGAAACTCCAAACTTGGCACAATTATAATTCTATAGATGAAGCCGTTTCATAATGAGAGGTCATGCTTTTCAAAATTATGCAAATGAGGGCTGATTAAAGTTTTAAATCCTCAATATCTTATATACTATAGTAGATATGGTTCCGAGTATGTAGGAGTTCGATCACAGCAAGGTAAAGGTCATCTCAAATGTCAAAGTCATGTCAAGGTCAAAGGTCAATTTTAGGCCAAAATGTCTTTTTTGAGGTCAAGGTTCACTTCAGGTAGAGTTAATCTCCAAGTCAAAGGCCACTTTCGATGGTGGCTTTCTTCTAGACATAACTTGGTCAATTTTTATCTAATTTGATCATGTCGGGCTAATATTGTACCTATTTTAACACTGCATTTTTTTAAAAGTTTCATGTGACCTCTTAAGGTCAAAGGTCAAGGTCATTTAGACCTTTAAACTTTCATCGAGTCATAACTTGGCAAATTTCCATCTAATTCTAATCATGTTGGACTCAATTTGTAGGTATTGGAACACTGCACATTTTTATAAGAACGTGTAAGCTCAAAAGGGAAAAGGTCAAGGTCATTTGGCCCTTTGAAAGTTTCATCTTGCCATAACTTGGTCAATCTTCATCCGTTTTGGTTCATGTTGGGCTTAAATTGTAGGTATTGTAACACTGTGCAATCCACATATGACCTGTAAAGGTCAAGGTTAAGGTCATTTGAACTTTGAAATTTGCATCTAACCATAAGCTTAATGTAATGTGTAGTACCAAAGGATAAAAGTTACAGCATTTGATATTTAAAACTTTTAAAGACACACAGACAGATTTGCTTTGAAGTAAATCTTTTTTTTTTTTCTAGTTTATTACTTGGTGTCATTAAGATGATTAAGTTCAAATACTTTAGTCAATGGATGTCGCATTTGTTAACTGGTCAATAATGGGAGAAAAATCACACTTCACTGCCTTACCTTGCTGTTAAACGTGGGAGCCTTACAATTGCACTAGATCATTAAGACAAAAATAATTCATTTTCTCTTTACACTTATCTCAATTGTGTACAAGAAGCTGGAAAACTAAAGCTGTGTGGAGGGCAACAGCAAAATCTGTTTACATTAAATTCTAGAATTCCACGTAATAGCCTTCTAGGCCAGCTCGGTTACATACTTGTTTTACGAAATTAATGCGAATATATTTTCAATGACAATCGAGACACTAAAATTAACAGACAATTTCGATACAACTAACGCTCCATATATAGATTTACACCGCATTTTAATTCTCTGCCTTGTGGTACTGTTATTGTTCTTTATACAGACCACGGACTAGCTTCAGAAACATTATGTACAATAACCAATGATATGCAGACTGGTTACTAGACGAGTGTGATCAACAGCTAATTGACAATGCTCTAACGTAGATTGCATACTGAGTTACTGTACTTCAAGGACTGAATGTCTTTTTTTCAGCTGTCTCAAAACGTTTACCAGGTTTATGTAGCGACCATGCAACATCCGAACGTAATTGTGGCCACAGACAGCGTATATCGATTTGTATGTGATCTACAGTCACGTATCTTCCATCAAATGGAAGTTTCGAAAGGACCAAACAGTACTGCTAGACTCATTGTCAATACAACTGAGCTGTAAGTAAACGTGTAGCTTGAGGCAAGATAGGCTTTACGCATATTTCTAAACTAAGAATCGCTTAGTAAAACCAACATGTGCTGTCACGGAAGAAAAGTCATTGTGTCATAAATTTGTCTCCTGTGACAATGTTTTAAGTGTGTTTTGCTTTAGGACAATAGATGTTTACTGTTGAATATAGTAATCAAGAGGATTACATACAATTTGTGCTGAAGATGTTTACAAATTGAAAATTTCAATGTTGCTTCCAATTGAAAAAAACAATGGTTTTCACTTTACGTTGCCAGCTGCCTGAATACCATGATGATTGTTTTACCCGATAAATATTTGCCATTCTCCTTGCACTTTTCCTTCATATTCGTCTTACGATTTTACCCCAAATTTCCAGATGTTTTAAAAATGAGGAAAATGGCCGCATATGTGCACCATTGCCGTATAGGCATTGTTCTGCTGAAGCCTTTTAAGGCCGTTCTGCCAAACAATATCAGATAATTGCTGGTCTACCAAACAATATCAGGTAATCTTGGTTTCTGTGGCACAAGACACTCAAGCGCTGCTCCTGTAGGTTTTGTGCGCTTTTCACATTTCAACATAGATTGAATATCTTAAAATTGTGATATGTCAACAAGTGTGCACTTTGTCTGGGAAGAATCTTATTCAAAGACATCATACAGATAATTTGCCACCAGCATATTTACGAAGCAAAAAAACCATATGCTCCCACAGGATAATTTTTTTTGGGGGGGTCTGTTTTTGTTGTTGTTGTTGTTGTTGTTGTTGTTGTTTTTATTTTTGGTTGTTGTTGTTGGGGGGTGGGGTTTTTTTTGTTTTTTGGGGGGGTATTTGGGGTTTTTTTCGTTTTTTAGTTTTGTTTTGTTTTTTTTTTTTTTTTGTTTTTTTTGTGTTGGAGTTTTTTTGTTTCTTGGGGTTTTTTTGTTTTTGTTTTTGTGTATTTGTGTTTTTGTTTTTGTTTTTGGTTTTGGTTTTGGTTTTTGTTTTGTTTAGTTTTTTGTTTTTTGTTTGTGTTTTTTTTTCTTCTTCTTCTTGTTCCTAAGTAGAGATTAAAGCCACACCAACCTGGGTACGCCCACCTGGGTACGGCCGCCTGGGGTTCCGGAACTCACTCAATACTTGAACATGCTAGGCAAATCAGTTTCTCGTCGTTTCTCTCAATTCTATGTACTCCATTTCTAAATTGCGTGTAAACCGAGCTGAAAAACTAAGGGGAAAATGTAGATATAAGCAATCGTGGTCGCTTATATGTCTGTTATGGCATAACACTGATGTTTTAAAGACAGAACTAGTGCAAACAATAATTTGGTGTGAAAGATTATGATGTTTATTTAGCTGCACACCAACATAGGTATGACATTCAATTTGTACAAATTGCTTGTCACAAAATTGCAGTATCAAAACATCTGATAAAGATCATTTCTTTCATATTTTGGACCCCTAAACTGCACAAACATCCTTATAAATCAAGATTTATCGCAGGCATATCTGATCGTAGCACTAAATAATTATCAGTGGAAGAAACTCATTGTTTAATAACTATCCGAAACCATTTTTGTTAATACAGTCTGCAAATTCAACGACACGCAGGTGTAAATTGTTTCTGGAGGATATATTATTCGACGGCATATGTTTAAAAAAATTAGAATTTGAAAGTTAAGAGTATACATACTTTTGATTTCTCAACACCCTACTTATACTTAAATATCTCTTGAAAATGTTGAATAAATACTGGAATAAAATGATTATCAAAATGTTCAAACATTCGGCTCACAAATATTAAAACTTTAAAAAAAAAAAAACACCTTTCTTGGTCAGGAAAAAATATGAGGAAAGAAAATAATTGGAAATCTTACAACATACGACAGCATACAGATGCAATTCCTTTTTTCCCGAAAATGCATTTGTTACATTTAGGTCTCATATATTCAGCAAATTAATGGTATCACTATGGGTAGTAATTTCTCTTCCTTACCGATCTATGTTTAACGTGGCGTGAACTTGAATTGATGCAAAAATATAATAAAAACACATGTTTACTGGCCTAAAAAAGTCCTATATTTCAAGATATATTGATGATGTTGCATGAAGAAAATTTCTTAGACATTGCAAAGAAAATTTACTCTAAAGAAATTTCTTTAAAGAGCAACGCTGTTGATCCTTGTCATTATATATTTCTAGATTTGGATATTAAGGCAATAAATAATAGTCCGTTGCTGAGAGGTATCACAAAAACTATTAATTTTTTTTCTAAAGTTGTAAATTATCCTTTTCCGGCGAGTAATATCTAAGTAAAATTGGGTTATAATATTTTTTAATCTCAAATATTACGTTTCATACTGTTCTGAAGAACTTTATAAATTTTAGCAATAAACTCATATCAAGGGGTTGTGAAATAGAGTTTTTAAAACATTTTAAAACCTTTTGTTGCAGACATCCAAAATTTGTTTTAAATTTGGCTTTTCCAATTTTAATACATTCTGGCACAATATCACATCATAAATGATTTTAATGTCAAAAGTTTCTTATTTACTATATCTAGTTAATTTTGTCGTGTATTTTTTTTTTTTTTTTTGTATTTTTCACACAGGCCTATTTAATTCCGGTCTTTGAATAACTGTTTTTTTTTTACTTACTTGCAAAATCTACATGCCTCTGTGTGCAGTAGAAACTACCTATGGGTTGGAAGAATGCCTCAACCTAAGTTCCAGCCGCAGAAGGTATCAGACATGTGAATTCACTTTTAAATTAAAAATTCTTCCAACTTGACTAATTAAGTCAGATATAGATTTATACGGGACTGTTCGTTTCCTAAGATTTAAGGGACCGTAAGTGAAGAATTTAATAAAGAGAACAAAGTAAAAAGAGACACACATGAATAGTTGCTCTAAAATGTACAATTATAAAAGACGCCCCTTTATGCATGTCCGGGGATTTGGGGCTGTGAAATATGCTTTATGATGGGATTACAGTTAATATTTTCCAGCCAACAACCCGTTTATGAATCCATTTGGTTTTTATGACTTGAATTTTCATACCTTTTTAATATCATGTTTTGAGATTGTTGAATTATTTAAACAGATGTGGTCATAAATAGTGACTCCATTGGCTGTCAAATATAGTGATTTAAGAACATGCCCATATGAATACTGAAATACAACAACGTTGATCTGACCAGCTGCCAGGTAAGACGCAATTAATGAAGTCACTCTTCTACGTCACATTATTATGTTTGTGTTTTACTTTAACTTGGAAAACTGGTTGTTGTTTTATCTCGTTACTCCGTTAGGTAGGCCTACTTGGGTCTGTTTAAAGACCAAGCGTTCTAGGTAAGTGTGGGCGGTTTACAATACTCAGGTGATTCAATGATATATTTTTGACAGGCATAATCATACAAGTTAGGCGTCGACTTATGGTTTTTAAAAGTAGTTTTATTATTTTTATGTAACGTGGCTTCATTTAAACGAGGTTTATTAACAAAGGAACATCATCTCTGCTTACTTTCACAATACATTAGCTGGGGACGTTTGTGTTGGAGGTAAAAAATGTTGCTGCCAAATAGCAGAATCATTTGTTCCGAGGTTAATGGCACCAGAACAAGTCTTGCGCTGGTTCCCCGCTGATGGCCCCATTTTTTTATAAAGCCTAATAAAGCCCAAAACTTTCTTCTAAATTTCAAATTTTATGAGCACTATTTTTTCCTTACACAAAATAATTTGTTATAATAATTAGAACTATGCATTTTTTTCAGTGAATGGTACGGAATAGGACTTTGAGCTTGGACTATATGACTAGATAGTGTTCAAACTGTACTCGGGCTTACAGATTGAGGTTTGTTAGGTTTCTCATTATATTATAGAATGACGCAGGTGACTGAAGCTGGCGATACAAGTTCCATTGTAAGGTTTTGGTCTTGCTCCATTGGGAATGGTCTCGATCGGCCCGTTTGACGCGTCAAGTGAACTTTGCATGTTAATGTTTTTGTGAAATTTTATTCTGTTGCAGACCGACGAGAAATCCGCCCTTCAGCTCTGCCAGTAAGGTTAGACAAGACTTTCATCCCCGCATAATGCTATCGTGTCTACTTTTACTGATAGTAGCAAAGCAGTACTGGATGGATGACCTTAGTATTACGTGAAGCACGCCAGTGTCAATGATGTGCGATAGAAATACGAAATCAATCGCTGATTTTGCTAAATCAATTTCACATGTAGTCACAGGATTAAGTTAACGACGAAGTGATTATTCACACATCAAATCAAACTGCCCAGTATGGACAAACTGTGCACATTTGGCGAAGTACTTTTTTCACAAGCGCTCAACACCAGTGCGATAGGTACTCATGATTAGTATTCATGTGCAATATGCAGCGACAGGTTTTCACGTCCATATTATTATTATAAACATATTTATTTTCTCTGGATTGCCTAATAGTACACAAAGACTAATCTGGAGGCTCTCCGATACATAAGAGGACGCACAGAAATATATACAATACACACTAGACGAGAACAGAAGACTGAATTCACGGCTTATACACGAATAATACAATTGATGCCTAATAATAGAGACTTATAATTAGAACATATGCTAAATTAGTAAATAAAACATCTAGATTCTGATAAGAATGTCTGAACAGCCTCAAAAATGAATACATTATCGGTGTCTGGCAAATCCTCACAACCTTTCAAGAGAATATTTAGTAAAATGTCACTAGAGCACTGAACTATTAGAGTCGGATTTACACCTGGGGCGAGTAAGTGACACACTGTTCAGTAGACGGACCCTTTGCACAGTGAACTTGGGGCAGAACAAAAGGTAATGTTTCGTATCTTCGGTAGGACGAGAGCATGCACACGTTGAGGGTGGAAGGATATTGACATGATATAGATGGGCATTTAAAACAGAGTAGTTAAGACGTAGCTGCGTGTGGCATATGTTTAGGAAACGACTTCCATGTTTAAAGTAAGTGGGCTTTTTGTCAACATTAAAAAGTAATAGATTTAATTTAGATTTAAACTGCGGCAGGGAATCGGTGTGACGAGCATCAACCGGGAGGTTATTCCATAATTTGATAGCAGACGGGAGAAATGAATCGCGATGCGATTGGTGGTGAACCTGATTTGGCGTAATTCAGTACGATTTCTCAATAGACGCCCAGTAGTGAATGCAACGTCACGAGGAACGAGATCATGTAGGTATTGTGGAGTCAACCTATTATACATTTTAAAGAAAAGAATAAGTTTAAAGTATTTCCTCCGATTTGCCACAGTTTCCATTCAAGTTCTTCGAGAAGTAAGACACGTAGTAGTACATTGATTTAGTATTACTAACCCGTACATTTTTGTAATGCTGTGCATCGTTGTAAATTTTTACACAATTATAAACGTTAAGGTGGCAGCTGCATAGTTTATAAGGGCGCGGCACATTTTTACAGAACTTTACACAGAAAAAAAATTGCTCCAAACATGTCCTCATATACACTAGACTTCTAACTTGAGATCATATAAACTATATATTTTCTAAAATTATATATTTGGATTAAGCTATTACAAATAATGTAATCTCTGTGAGTGTTAAAAACTGATTTTCGGTGGCTGAATTTAAAAACCGTATTTTGTTCTATTTCTGCAAAAAAAAAAAAAATAGCGCAACCACCATAGGTGGGAAACATTATTTTCTTATGGAAAATGAAGCAGCACACTTCAGCAGCAAAACCGTATTTCAAATATGCAATCGTGGTTGTAGTTCAAAATTTTCAGGATGTTCATAGTTAAAACTTTGAAAAAAATAACAGCTATAAAATTAGAGCTAAGCCCTTCTTTAAAACAAAAAACGCTTTTGAAGAGCGTAACGTGTTTCGTCACTTGACACTAACAACTTAATCCGACTTTTTTGTAAAACGCTATTTTTAACATCATGCAAAATTGAAGAATTTTAATGAAAACTGAATTATATCAATAGCGTCAATAAACTTCTATGTTCAGCACCAGGGTCAAACTTGGGGTTATGTTCTTTCAGAAAATATATACCCTTTAGGGTATTAGATGGTAACCATACACAGAAATTAATCATTTATACATGGGAGTCATAAAGTGTACCATGCCCTGAATGCATATATTTAAGTCACATGTTTGTAAGTTTTATGCTAACAGTCAACTATTGTTTTTTGTTTTAATCTAAGGTTATCCCTTGGAAATACCATCTTATAAAATACACAGTTACAGACTTTCATTTTCCGTAGGAACCTTACTTTACAAATACATATCAAAATGAAACAGGCTATGTTTTTTTTTTCTCACGTTAAACGACATTTTTATTGCACACTGTTATTTCAGATGTGCGTTTGTCACATAATGATGAACAGAAAAACCCTTGTATTATTTATTTATCAACCCAGCAAAAGCAAAGTTGTTTAAATGTGTAGATCGATATGCATCAGCAACAAGAGGAAAACTATGATGTATATATTTCACACACACACACACACACATATATATATATATATATATATATATATATATATATATATATATATATATATATATATATATATATATATATATATATATGTATGTATGTATGTATCGAAGAAATAGCAGCAGAAGTGGAACAAAAACCCCGAAAAGCGTCGTTCATTTCGCATTGTACGTTACGGAGTTCTGAACTCCTTCGACTTCTTTATACGCAGCAAAAGTACTCGGCTCCTGTGCCAAATTGGCAGCTGGTTGAGCATTCCCGCATGGAAACGAAAGAACTTTAACAGGTGAAACCTGGAGCGTAGGGTGGCTAGTCAACATGATCAGAAAAGAAACATTTACTAAAGATCGTCTTCAATGCGCTTTCAATCAACCATATAGACAACGTGGTCTATGTAAATAGCTTTTAAGGATCTAGAATGTAATTATGCGAATGTCTTCACCTTTTAACTGTATCTATCTGGAGTTCTAAATTTAGCGGAAATGCATTCAATTCTACATCTGACGATTCACGCTGCTCCGTCCCGGAAACAAGGTCTCATGTCCGGCATGTTCGTGTCACCTTCCGCCCCTGATCATAAATGGAGTCGCAACTTGAGTGGCTAACTGCGGTGTTATTACTAAAATTATAGCAATGTAACATATGGAAGAGTAATTTAGTCAATCTCATATGGCTAATAACAAAAACGCCGTTACCATAAGGTGCATTCGGGTGCATAGTTGTGCACTGGCGATCATACATTTTAAGCATAAACTAAAAGGGAAAAATGCTTCATGACTGTAAATGGAATGAGCAAACGAGAAGGATTTGAAAGTATTCAGAAGTTTAATGTCTGCAAACATTAAATTGCAAAGAGAAAGTCTGTATTACATATAACGCGGGAGTGCTGGGATATATAACAGGAAATGTGCAAGTGTTGTGTGATCGCTCGGAATCCCACTGGTGGATCACTACAGACATGTATGCACTTAATTACAAAAATGAACAGGTTGAAATACTGCCAGATCAATGCCCTTGTGTCGATTTGAATAACTCTGTCTGAGAAGAAACAATGCCATGCGGCGAATTTAATCACTAAATAAAAGTGCTTAGCGTTGGTTGTGTTTGCACGTCTTACCTCGTTCTCGTTTCATCGCCATTAGTACCTACATTGGGTATTGGATGAAATTTGTAAATAAATAATAGATAAATAAACAAATTGCAACTATAAAAACTACAAGGACAACTTCATTTTACATCGAATCGACTTAGGCACTCATTCCCAAGCAATCATCCTACCAGCCGTCCACTCGATGTTGTAACTGCAATACGCTATTATTACTAGGTAAAAAGGAATTACCAATAATATTACTTTCCGTGTACTCTAAAACTTCACATCGCCCTGCATTGATCAACTTTGACAGGTCAAAGGTCATCAGGCCAGTCACTAATGCAATTAGTGACCTGAAATACGTAACTAATTTCTATAGTGCCTGCTTCTATGACCTGTGACCTCTGCGCAATCGTGTGACTTCACGGTTTTTGCAGACGACAGGAAGCCAAGGGAAAAGTCCCAAAACGGAACAGTCAACCCTCCTGCGAGGAGCTCTGTCTGGTATTCCGGGCTGACATATTGGCGGGGCTTTGAAGGCCTCACGCTGTGACAGGTGTGACATTAAATATTACGTACTCTAGGGAAGAGGGCGTTGTGATCCCTGTGGCAAACAGGACCTGCATGCTGCTCCGGTATTTTGGACTTTTTTATTGAATATACAGCCTGCATGGTTCAAATTTGCACTCAGTTTAAGACATTTTAGTACAGTGACTCGACTGGGCTGAGTTTTGTGAGTTGGGTGCGAGTTATAAACTTGGCTTTGAGATTGGCTTCAACCCGGGGTGAGTGCAGCGTGTGAGACCAGGGCGGCCATTATATTTGATCTATTGAGGTCACTGCAAGTTCTGGCTTGTGTGTTGGAACCGTGTTTTGTGACTGTCTCTAATGCATAATGGCTCAGCCTATAAAGGAGCTAACAGACCTAAAAGATGTGAGTGACGAACAGCTCCCAGAACTTTTCATTAAGTCATTGGGCAATATTTGCAGGTATGGAGGTAAAGATGTTCAGGAGAAACTTGAGAGATTTGGAATGGAGGCGCTTACGTCATTATATAGAGCACTCTGTAAGAAGGCAACGGAGGTCTTCCCCCAGTTTGCTGACAAGCGCCCGGTGAATCGACAAGCGAAAAACACTATTCTACCGGATATTTATTTCTTGGGATACAGTATTACGAACGGTATACCGCTGAAGGAACTGGATAAGAGATTTACTAAAGGGGCACTGATGAATAAAAGTAACGATGATGACGTCACCAATGCTAATATGGTGGATCTGCTGCAGATTGTTGTGAAGTTGCGAGAGCATGTTGAGACACTTCAGCATGAGCAGAAGCAGCAGGAGAGGCGTATTATGACTTCGGAAAATGATTTATTGAAACTTAAAGGGAATACAGCAATGAGAGAGCATGGGCAGGCCTCCCGTCCCACCAATAATGCTGGGGATCGGGAAGTTAGCCCACTGACAGCCCCAATGACAGTTCGTAATATGGAGGCAGAACAGTGTTCTGCCAGTGTGGTTCACTGTGTCCTTGATGCTGTTGCTCGTGATCTCCAGGGCCAGACAACAGCTCCTGTGAGCAGGCCCACAGGATCAGATCACAGTATATCAATTACTGATAGTGACAGTGAAGATGATTTTATTACAAATCTGATTAATTTCCGACTTGATGCTAAACAGAAAAGAAAGCTCACTAGACAGCAGAGAAGGAAGAAAGCAAGAGCTGCTGCTAGTTCTGGCCAGCATGGGCCTAGTGTAAGTAATGTGACTCATGTTAAGCAGCAGTCAGCCCCATGAATGACTGGGGGTCCTTTAAGATTCGTATACCTGCACACTATAGTTCTAAGATTCTTGATGTATCTAAATGGCCAGAGGGAGTTAATGTGAGACTTTTTCGAGCAGCCGGCAGGCACGCAGGCGAAAGACAAGGTGGTATTAGGCCTGGAAACCACCAAGGGTCTGCCCAGCAGCAGCGGGCACGTCAACAATTCCATGGACCATCCTGGAGGTCCAGTACTAACCAGGGGTCATGGTCACAACCAAGACTTGGTACTTATGGACAATCAGGTCAAAGCAGCTTCGCATATGGGTACGTTAGACCCCAGTACCAAGGGACAGGATGGAGAACTGACTATATCGGTGACAGGCCTGGTGCCTGGACCACCAACACAAGATGTTGATGTAAATAAGACTGCAGACTCCAATAAGACTGATAAATTTATACCTCCCTCTGCCACTGGGGGTAACCCAGCGCAGGATGGACGTGTAAGAGTTAAACTCAGCTGTGAGTCTTTTAATTGTCACGGCTTCAAACAGTCATGTGAATATATATATATGCGTGCCAAGGAGACTGACTTTTTGTGTTTATCAGAAACTTGGTTAAAACCAGAGGATTTGTGCTTAATTGATAATTGTTTTAATCAACATAAGAAGGACAGTCCTGACTTTACCATCTTTTCTAAAAGTAGTATGAATGACATTGATCCTGAATACCAAGGGCGTCCGTTTGGTGGTATCTCTGTAATTTGTAAAAATAGGAGGGGCCTTTCATTTCATGCTGTAGATGTTAAGAGTGATAGGATTTTGCCAGTGCTAGTTTATGATCATGAAGGTGCTGTAGTGCAACTTGTTATAAATGTTTACCTGCCCTACTTTGACAATGCTAATACTGGTGATTTTGTTGCGACTATTGATGAGCTTCAAGCTGTCTTGGATACATATGGTATGCTAGCTCCTTTAAAACTATGTGGTGATTTTAATACACAGGTGCCCTTATGTGCTAAGTTACAGGCTAATTGGTATAAACAAAAGGGTGTTAGTATAAATAGTAAAGTTATGTATCACTTTTTATGTTGGAATGACCTCATTGTGTGTGACTTTCTTGAAAGGCAGCAGGTGGACTACACTTTTTTCAACCATGCCTGTGGTGTATATACATGGATTGAGCATATTGTTTGTAACTCCTATGACCAAGGTAATGTTTCCAAATGTTGTATTATTGATCAAGAGGCCCTTAATAACAGTGATCATTCACCAGTAAGATGCGACTTCTATGTACATGTAGCTAAAAGTATTGGGTCTAATGATAGGCCTAAGTCTAGCAGTGTCTGTCAATCATTTAAGAGGTACCCAGTTGTAAACTGGGCCAGTGACGCAAGAAATGAGTTGTACTGTCAAATCTTAGAAGATAAACTTCAGTCTCTGGACCCTCTTGATATACCTGAAGGGACTAGTCAAGATGATAAACAGACTTTAGTTGATAATTATATGTTGTCTTTAGTGAACACCATGCATGAGGCCTCAGTTGAAGAGAAGTGCGCTGTAAGACAGACATCGACTCCTAAGCCTTATTGGTGCCCAGAATTAAGTAGTATACGTGATAAGAAGAGACTATGGTGGCATATATGGAAATCAGCTGGTAAACCTAGTTCTGGTATATTAAATGACATTCATAAGAACCTCAAAAAGCTGTATAGGCGTAAATGCCGGTATTATATGAATAATTTACAATGTGCTAAGTTTGAGCGACTGAGTAATTTGTACAAACAGAGAAATATGGATAGATTTTGGAATCAAATTAAAAGAAAAAAAGTGAAGCATGTTAATTCAGTTCTGACTGCAGGGCAATTTTGTGATTATTACTTTGGTATTATGAATGAGTCTGTTAATATGACCAAAGATAAACATGTTATACAACAGGCAGTGGCTAAAGAGTATGATGAACATTTGAATAAGTTTTGAAATAGTAAATGTCACTACTGATCAAATTGAGGCTCATATTAAGAATCTTAATGCTAATTCTTCTCCTGGATATGATGGTATTACCGTAGGTCATATTTGGCATGGTAATTCTGTAACCTTACTTCAACATTTAACTCATTTGTATAATGTTCTGTTTAATCTTACAGTTGTACCAACTATCTTTAACTTTGCTGTTATTATTCCACTTTTAAAGAAAGCTACTTTAGATCCCGATGTGCTGGGTAGTTACCACCCTATTACTTTATCTTCCACCTTTGCTAAACTTAGTGAACAGTTTTTAATACCTGATGATAATGTGTCTCGAGACCAGTATGGTTTCAGAGCAGTTAGGGACACTTCTATGGCATGTAATTTAATGTATGATATTATGGCTCATTTTAAACAGCAGGACTCGTTATTATTTGTTTCTTCTCTGGATGCAGCCAAGTGTTTTGATAGAGTGTGGCATGATGGTTTGTTTTATAAGTTAATTGGAAAAATTTTCAACTGTTTTTGGCTATTTTTACACACTTGGTATAAGAATCTTAAGGCATGTATTAGATGGAATAAAGATGTATCTAGCTATTTTAGTGTAACACGGGGAATGAGACAAGGTAGTGTTTTGTCTCCACATCTTTTCAATATTTTTCTGGATGATTTATTGCAAAAACTGGCTACTAGTGATTCAGGAATTTGTATTGGAAAATGTAAACTGAGTGCATTTGCTTATGCTGACGATGTGACTTTGGTCAGTTCTACAGTCTCAGGACTACAGAATTTGATTGATATTTGTGACTCATATTCTAAAGAATGGGGATTTGTCTTTGGTGTGAAAAAATCTAAATGCATGGTTGTTGGTTCTGGGTTAACACATGAGCGGAAATGGTACATTTCGGGTAATGAGATTGAGAATGTGAGTAATCTGGAAATACTTGGTGCTATCTTTAATAATAAATTGAAGCATAATGAGCATATTGCAAAACGTGTAGGTGGGTGTAGACGTTTGTTTCATAGTTTGAGAGAAGTTGGCATGTGTTACCCTGAAATAAGCACTGATGCTAAGATATATTTATGGAAATCCACCTGTTTGCTTTCCTTGTTATATGGTTTAGAATGTATTTATCTTGATAATAATATGGGTAGGCAGCGTAACTCTGTAAAGGGTGAGCTTATAAAATGCTGCCTTGGCTTGGGCAAAAGATCCCATCATTCATGTTTACTGGAGGCAATGGGCATTGAACCAGTGTTAGATTCTGTTAAGAAGCGCACATTATCTCTGTGTTGGCGCATTTTTAAATGTGATACTTCTGCACGGGATATTTGTATACATTTTCTGTCCCGCTACCTTGTGGATGGCTATACATGCCCTGGTCCTTTGATCCACAGACTGGTTGCCCAAGGTATCTCGCCTGTACTGGCTGCCTTTTATTCCAATATGGTGCATAATGATAGTCACACACATGAGAATGGTATTATTGAAACCCTCCGTGGACTTATTTTTAAAGAAAACTTTATTAAGCCATACGGGGAGGATTATCTCCTGGTGAGGCTGCTGACCAGATCCTTCTGAGCTTTATGACGGAGGGGTCTGGCTGGCAGTCTCACCGGGGGGATGCTTCTCCCCTATGGGGTGGTAATATTGAATACTGTTTACATTACGATGGGCAGCTGGTCTATCTTCATCTTTGTCAATTTATATTTCTGCCATGGTTATGTTTTATATGTCTATGTCTATGTGTATTGATTTGTATTATATTGTACAGATGTAAACTTTTATTCTCTGTTCGCGGAGGTCAATAAAAATTATTATTATTATTATTATTATTATTATTATTATTATAATTATTATTATTATTATTATTATTATTATTATTATTATTATTATTATTATTATTATTATTATTATTATTATTATTATTATCATTGGGATGTCAAAAGAAATGGAGAACTCGTTTGAAATGGAGGGGTCAGGGAATTCGCAAACTTAGCCACCAAGTATAGCGTAAACAAGTTTGAAACATGGCTGGAAAAGCGTAACCGGTTATGTGACTAGGTGTTATAATTAATCTAGTAATAATAGTAATAATGTGATGTTTTCGGGCGTCGTGTTTTTTATTGGCCCTTCACCAATGATCAGCAGCCCGCCATAGTGATAAGTGCCCTTGGCAAGCCTCGGGCACTAATCACTATGTTGGGCTGCTGATCATTGATGTCGGGCCAGTGAAAAAGCATAACACCCTGAAAAATCACATTATTGTTATATTAGTAGGCAGACACCTCTGGGGGATTTTATTATTATTATTATTATTATTATTATTATTATTATTATTATTATTATTATTATTATTATTATTGTTGTTGTTGTTGTTATTATTGTTGTCTTTGTTGTTATTATTATTATCATCATTATCATCATCATCATCATCATCATCATTGGGGCGCTCCGTGAGATTTCCTTATCTACACACACTTCCAAAATGCATTCAATTGCTTTATATTTGCCATTCATCTGAGTGTCACCGGTAATATGCTTCATTTCTTTTCAAAGGATTAGACTAAGGCTATAAAGCTAATGCTAAAAATTCAAAAAGACATAAATTCAAATGGAATATACATCCAAGAAAAACTAGAAAAGAAGATTTGCTTCAAAGCAAATCTGTCTGTGTGCCTTCAAAAGTTGTAAATATTAAATGCTACAACTTTTGTCCTTTGGTACTTCACATTCCATTAAGCTTATGGCTGGATGAAAATGTCAAAGTCCAAATGTCTTGACCTTTAACCTTTACAGGTCACATGTAAATTGCAAAAATGGACAGTGTTACAATACCCAAATTTAAGTCCAACATGATTAAAATTGGATGGAAATTGGACGAGTTATGGCATTGTGAAACTTTCAAAGATCCAGATGACATAGACCTTTGAACTTTAGGGGTCACATGTAATTTTGAAAATGTGCAGTGTTGCAATAACTACAACATGAGCAAAACATGATCAAAATTGGACAAAAATTTACCAGTTATGGCTAGAAGAAAGTCACCATCGAAAGTGGCCTTTGACTTTGAAATGACCTTTGACTTTGAGATGACCTCTATCTGGATTGAACCTTGACCTCTAAAATAATATTTTGACATAAATTGGCCTTTGACCTTGACATGACCCTGACATTTGAGATGACATTTGCCTTGCTATGATCGAACACCTATACACTTGGAACTATATCTGCTATAGTATATGGGATATTGAAGATTTAAAACTTTAATTTGCCCACATTTGCATAATTTTCAAAAGCATGACCTCTCATTATAAAAAGGTGAGACTTAAAAAATGTGCAGTGCTACAAATTGAGCCCAACATGATCAAAATTGGGCAAAAATAGACCAAGTTATGGCTCGAAGAAAGCCACCATCGAAAGCGGCCTTTGACCTTGAAATGACATTTGAGCTGAGCTTTTAGGAGGTTGAGGCATCCGTCATTTGTCTGTTGTCCGTCGTCCATCGTACATCCACAATTCAAATTTCCGCTTCTTCAAAACCGCAGGTCAGATCAACTTCAAATTTGGTGCGGATGCGCCTTTGGTTAGTCTCTACCAAGTTTGTTCAAATGGTCACGTTCCAGTGATTTTTATCTTTTTTTTCATTTTGGGGGGAATCTTAAACATTATTTTCCGACGAAATCGCTTTGCCAATTAGTTTGAAATTGCATAAGCACACTTCTGGGACACCCAGACCTTAAGCTGTTCAACAGGTAGCGCTGCGATTTCTTTTTTCGATTTTCTTATGAATTTTTGTGCGTTTTTTCTATTTTCGACTTTTTCTCTAAACCCATGTCTCAGATTGTGCTGAAACTTGGTTGATATGTTCTCTGTGGATGGGTCACACAAGGGTGTTCACCAGGTGGCGTTGCTGTGTTTACCTGTTTTTAAACGAGTTTTTCAATTCGGGTCCATGCATACATTCCTGTTGTTTACTATGGAAGTCAATGGGAACTGGAATGAAAGTTTACATTTTCAACCTCATCTAAAACTGTTCATCAGCTTCACTTCAAACTTAGTGGGGATGTGTCTTAAGTGGGTGTCTACCAAGTTTATTCAAATGGTCATGGTCCAGTGATTTTTTTTTAGGAATTTGTCTTGTTGATTTTACATGTCTACTGATTACCATGCAAGTCAATGGGGATTGCAAAATTTGGGTTTACAATGCTAAATGACAATTTTTTACTTCTTCTGCGAAACCATTAGCTAGATGCACTTCAAACTTGGTGGGGGTGTTCTTTGGTGGGTATCTACCAAGTTTGTTCAAATGGTCACAATCCAATGATTTTTGGATTTTTAATGATTTTTTTTTGGGGGGGGGCTCATTTTTGGCAGAATCTTCAAAAGTTTTTATCCTTGTATATACTCAGCCAATTGCTTTGAAATTGCATAGGGACATTTCTGGGTATAAGGGTGAGACATGTACATAAGGTGAGTGACATTGACCTCATTTCCAAGGTCACACAGGGCGAGGTGCATGTAATTTACTGTTATATAGTAACTTGAGAACTATTAAGGCTAGGACATTTTATTGTACACGCCAGTTGTCCTTAATGAGGGCCAGACTTAGACAGTAGATGAGTTACCTTGACCTCATTCCCAAGGTGATAGGGCCACTTGCTGAAATTTTACTGTTCACCTGACAACTTGAGAGCTATTTGTACTTGGACCTTGATGTTAAACATGATCGTTGTTCTGAGCAAAGGCCAGACTTAGACAGTACATGGGTGACCTTTACCTCATTCCCAAGGTTACTGGGACCCAGACACGTATGTACATCTGTGTCATGTATGTTGGATATATATCAAAATGTTCCACCTAGGCTTTTAATTGATCAATAAATGGTTAAGACACTGCTTAGTCTCACTTACAGCGTACACTACATGTATGTAAACTTATGAATTCTTAAAGACACTGGATTATTCATCTGTGCCAAAGTGAGTCCACTCAGTTATCTGATTTTATTGTTTACCTGCATATCTCCCCTGATGGCAATTGATACAATAACACGAAGACATGTACTCTTCATCTGATGGTCATTTTGAACATTCAATGCCCTGGGAAAAACACCATCTCTGCTAGTGAATCATTCCATTTTAGCAAGATATGCTGTCACTTGACTGAATATATGAGAATATTGATACTTATAATAAGAAGACTAGGCAGGTGTATGATTTCTTAAAGACACAGTATTGTGCCCCTGTGCATGGATGAATAAAGTCTGATATATTTATAGGTGATTCAAATGCTTCCTGTCAAACACCACCATTATGCCATGTGCATATGTATAATAAAATTGAGTAGTGTTGTCCTTAGCCACATGAATGCAATCATCTAATCAGCCAGAACTCTAATAATCCTCGGAGAATGCAATGTTCTTGGATCTGTTGACCAAATTTGCTCTGATATAAGCTGTTATGACAAAGTATAAATAAGTTTATTATATTTCCGTATAAATGAAGGAAATTGTCACTCAGTAGCATCAAACGTTATGGGTGGGTAAAATGCAGTTTCCATGTATCATGCATACCCATGATAACCAAGTGGCTGAGAATGCTAACTGCATCCCCGTCCACAATTTTTTATCCATTCTTTTATCAAGGTCAATATACTGAGAGATCTGGAATATCTTGAACTGAAATGACTTGGACACTACTTAGTCACACACAAAAAATATTTGAAGTTTTTTCTCGCATTAAGCGTCTGTTCGTTTTCTGTTTCATTCAGGCAGTTGGTCAAAACATACGCAGGGCGTATTTCTCTGACACGTGTGTCTATCTGCATTCAATAAGAAAAGTTCCAATGCCATAATGTTTTTTATGATTTTGGGGAGACTTTGTGTTGTGTTGAATCATATTCATTATTATTTGATGAGGTAAATAATATAAAAAAATGATCTGAATATATTGGCCCATAGTACTATGTATACCAGACTACCAACTCCCATATGTTTTTTCTATCATTGTCTTTGCCTAAATCCCAATTTATATATATGACTTTGGGCAGGCATACCCTTACTTACTAACAATAATATCACAGGAAAAGAACTGAATGCATGTATATATATATATATATATGTTTTAACATTTAACACGTTTTACTTTTCAGACAAAAACAACCCTGTCATTCACTCAGCAAATGCACTATTAGTGAAATCACTACCGAATCGTGCTTCTACATTGAGATCAACTTGCAAGTTATATTTTACAAGATGATAGCAAGTTCCTGATTCAGGTTGAGTTGAGCTTTAGTCTGACACTTAGAATAAGAAATCAAAATATTCATTTTTACTTTAGATCAGTGAATGAATAATATGCCTGCAAAAAGCACCGGGAAACCCTGACAGAGCATGTACATGTAAGCAATACCAAAGGCAAATATTGAAGTCAGACAATTATTTGCAAAATGACATGATGTTGTTGTTGACACCCTGTCACGCCCCCACAGAACCTAGCGGTCAGTTTTACTGTGACAAACGTCTACTTCCTCATGGTATTCATCCCTTTGTTGGCGAGGCAATAAAACTCGACACACTGGGATATATTGTTGTGTCGATCAATGATCAATTCAATTCAAAATCAAATCCACGGAAATCAACTGTTTTGCCATCAGGCATCACGGTGTCCATGGGAATGACTCTTGAGCCTGACGACTTTTCAATGACTTTTGAAAACCTTGTCAACCTTGCACTGCGTACTGTAATGGTTTCAATATCCATGCAGTAAAACAATGGACAAGTGGCGTATTCTGAGACGCAGCCATCTTAGATTCACTGGAACGCTGGCAACCAATCAGCGCGAAGGAGACATTCGAGCCTGTACGTGGGTCAATTCCTTTCAATGATGAGTGGCTCATTTGGAATCAAGAGGCTCCACGGGGACTGAAGTGGCCAAAGTGGGATAAAATGCGTCCAACAACTCAATTATTAGGGAGGGATTGAGAGACTGGCTTGTGACGAATCTTTTGGTTAAAAGATTATAGGCGTTGGGGGGAGGTGTTAAAAAAAGGAAAACACCAGGGGGGGGGCGTTTTTTGTAAGCATTTTCGGTTGACATTGACTTTGGTAGTCAGTATGAATGAATTCGTATCGACCAGAATATGATGACAACCATTCTGCTGGTTGCCACTGTAAATGGGAGGGGCATCGTGTCTGTGTGCATGACAGATGGAGTTGGTTCCTTTCCGGAGCTAACCTTAACTGTCAATATCATCCTCAGGCAATGGCTAAACATATTCATTGATATGGGTATTTCTTGTCTTAACTCTTTTCTATTGCGGAATGTTTGTTTACCATTGTATATACTATACTTTTTTTGATTGTTTTTTCGTTTGTTTCTCACCATTTTCAGTTTCAATGCAGTATTGTCGACTATATTCCTTGTGTCCATTTACGCTGTTGCGTATCACATGGAATCTAACTGCCATCATCATCTACAAACACATACACATACACATACACACATACATATATATATATATATATATATATATATATATATATATATATATATATATATATATATATATATGTTTAGTGTCTTTTATATTTCAATTATAATAAAAGCTCTCAACGCCAGATTTCCGTGGATTTCGACCTCACGGCCTTCCTCAGCGGAAATGATTTACTGGACAAAAATTACGTTACATAGATAACACGTTATTTCACGTCAATAAGCATGCAACGCACGCTTCATACTATATTACTGCCTCAAATATTTACTAAAGTATCATTTCAAAATTTCTGATTTGTCTTTTTATAAAAACACTTAATCATTCACCATGTTCCCATTCACAGGCAAACACATATACATGTATGCAGCAGGTATCTGACCCAATTACTGCCCATAGTCTGCATGGCCTGTGTGGTATATAGTAAACCCACAACCCGTTACCAGAAAAGGTGCGAACTCCGAAGTTTATTAGGAAGAAGTTAGGATTACCGTGAGTGCAACCAATGTCCAAACAACCAGATCAGATTTTTAAGCTGTATAGTATGCAGGGCGTCTTGAGCCAAATAATTAGTTGCATTGCAAAATAGCAAAGCATAACAGAGTCAGAGTCAGAGTCAGAGTCGGAATCAGAATTCTTTTATTGGACAGAAAGTACAGGTAAACATTACAAACAATATGTAATAATTGATAGATATAGGTTCCATGCTATTGTTTGCAGAAATGTGAACAGAACTGTCAGGATGACCCCACTTCAGGACGGCTTGTCCGCTAACACTGGGGCCACCTTGGATCAAGAGAGACACAATTAGCACAAGTCAAGCAGTATTAGGATGGCTGAAGCATGGCAGTCAACAGCCGTATGGTGATCGCTCTGTACTAGAAGGAGAACCGTTTCGGTGCTGTGATGGGGTCTGTATGCTGACTTCATCGTTTCATGCAACCTTCTGTTAGTCTCTGAATGATCGTCCACAAAAATATCAGGCTTGACGCTGGTCAAACGTTCTTCAAACTTCAGGATCTAGGAGTAATTTCGGCGTTATCACGGCAACCATCAGGTTTGTTGGCATCGCATTTTCGGCCAACAAAAGGTTGACAATACAAGTGATAACTGGTAAAAGTGATGGCAGGCACTATTTTAAGAGGCTTGCTTTTGTTGGTGAAGCTGTTATAATTTTGTAATTTCAGGCTCTGTGGCAGCTTTCACTTTAAACGAAAAGGAGGCCAGAAACGAAGTTCTAAATCTTGAAAAATCTGTAGGAGATGCCGTTACAGCTGAAAAATTGGGAACGTACTTGCAGATCTTGTCACTAAGATACTCAGCAAGTTATGCGGCGAGTGCAGAGGCACAGTCAGTGGATCGAAGTGGACTCTGGCTTTTCGGATGCATCAGGCTACTTGTGACTTGCAATAGGTTTTCGGATTTTAAGCATTGGAAATTTTATCTTTGTAATACGAGCTCCCTGTTGCAGTGATTATGTCTTTGACTGGTGTTGATCTTTGAAATTCTGTAAGTCATTGTTGATGGGATTATGTGTCTATTTTTGTTCCAGACATCTGCGTTCAAGTTTATCATCAGCTAGCTGTCCCTTGCACCAATGTGTATTTGGTTTGACTTTTTTGCACTTCATTTTGACAGGGCATGCTCTAACTCTACCAGAACATGGTTATAGCTTGACAGCACCACAAACAGACATTGCCGGGGGGGGGGGGGGGGCTGTGTGCAGCTCAGATGTTTCTATGTCTCTCTAGAACGCATCTCTGTTGATTGGCGCCAAATCTGCTAGGAATGACTTTGGTAGACATTGTGTGTTTATTGATCGGGCATTCAAAAAGGATTGCTGAATGGTCTGATGAAACTGAATGGTCCAGGCGCAGGTTATGGATATCCAGCTCATTGGCCCTTGTGCTCAGAAGGTCTACAGTATATCTGGGAGACTGAGTAGGTTTGCGGACATCGCAAAACTATTCAACATAGAATCGAATTGTTTGGCATTGGGGTCGTCATTATTGTCACCGTGCTAAACAAAATAGCCCAGAATAAGCTGCCTTGCTGGATTGACATTGGGATCAGTAAGAAATTCTGCAAATTGCTTGCTAGCTTTGTGACTTGTTTTAGACTCTGAGCTCTACATTAAATAAATATCGGTACCATTATTATACCTCAAATAGAAATGAAGGAATCTGAATGGCTGTTAAGGCTTAGAAAACTATGACTGTCTCCTGAGATCCACGTGAATCTTCAGTGGAAGGTGACAATAGTAATGCCCCGTGTTTGTGCAGGGATACATTACTTTTGTCACCCTCTCCATTCCGACAGAGGGTGCTTTAATGTCGTCATGCTTGGTGGTTTGCACAGGAATCGGGCTATAACATGAACCAGGCTCGCGCGTGACACAAGCAAACAAGGAAGACTGCAGTGCTAGTGGGACAGCAAGAATGGTCGCAACAAAAAGATTTGGTCGTGCTGGTAAATACTATTAAGCTATGTTTTTGTGTTATTGATTATGATTTCCCGTATAATAAATCAATTATTGACTTCTCAGAAGGGTAACACCCTGATTGTCACCCCTAGGGACGTTGTCAACCTCCCTTGGGGGACAACTCTTGCTGTTCCCCTCCTGAGAAGGCAATAATTGTTTAATGTTGTCACTTCAAAATTTAATTGCATTGCTTCGAAAGAGACAGCAGAGTTGCGGTGCACTGCAAGGTTGAGCTTATCTGTGTAAATGAAAGAAACACCTCCACTTGGTTGACCTTCTTGGGGGTCATGTTTACTGGCATAACCGACAGGCATGACGTCACCTAGGACTATTCCTTCTGTTACAAGGCCCGTTATCCTAGTGTCAATGATAGTCAAAGTATCAATTATATTTTGAATAGGTAACGGATGCTGTTCGCTTAACTTTGACGCAAACTGATGGGGCGTTTAATCAGGCATCTGTAAGCGTATTTGTTTCTGTAAATTCAGGTGTTGGTGATTCACATTTCATAAGTGTAAGATTTTCAAGGCAAATTTTAAGAAGTTGATTCATGCAGTTTCCGCAACTTTGACATAGATTGCCATCTCGTCGGGAGGTGGTAAATCATAACACAAAGTAATAACCAGAGATAGATATATGGCAAAACGAATTATTGCACACATGGAGAAAAGAATTCCCACCTGGAGTTTTCAAACATTGGAAGCAGATCGTACAGTGAGGAAAGGTGGCATACAGTTATGATTACATTTGCTCTACTTGATTGTAAATCCTTCCTCATAAAATTGGGGAGATAGCTGAAACTGAAACTTGTTTGCATCTCTACAGTGACAGATGATTAAGCATTCATCTTCAGCCGGTTTGGTTCAAGTCATTTGCTTTTTGTCTTTTTTTGGGGGGGGGGGGGCTATCTGGCTTTTGCACAGATCTCCTAGATAACTAGGTCAAGCCTAGTGGCTATTCTCACAAATGGCTTACTTTGGCCAATTATACTTTGCATCATAGAGTCACCAGGTTGCTCTTGATTAAAAGTTTACCAATCACAGGATTATCTTGCCACTGAACCCACCCAGTGAGATTGCACATTTTGTTTGATGGTGTTTTATATCTTCCGTGTTTGCTGATAATGAGCAAGTTTGAAAATTTGTTGAAATTTTGCTGTTGGACTAACAGATAACAGTACACACAGGATCTCATGGAATATTGGACTCCACAGTCATAGCACACAGTTTATGAATGTAACATTTTTAATTGTGTTCAGCCCAAACATACTCCGGAAACAGAAAAGTGAGTGTTCCCATTGGCTTTACATGGGATGCTAAGAATATTATTTAACATGGGGTGCATCAAGAAGTGACGTGCACATAAGGTTCAAACGACCCGGTGCAAGCACACAAGACATTAGTAACAGTCAACATGTCTCGGCGTGGGGATCACTGGCGACAGACCTCTGATTTTGAGAGCGGAAGGATTGTTGGTACGCTAATTTGCACACACACGCTCTAAAATATAGCCAATGTGAAACAAGTGGCACCACTCAATTTTTTTCTCCAGAGAATAGGTCAAATGGTATTGACATGATAAAACCCTGTAAACAAATGTATAAATCTTCATTTTCCAATAAGTGTACAGTCGACCGACCAGTAGCTATTTTTTTTTTTTAATTTGGGGGCTTGGGGGGGGGGTGTTTGGGGGTGTTTTTTGGGCGGGGCGTATTTTGGGGGTGGCATTTGTTTTTGTTTTTGTTTTTTTTTTTTTTTTTTTTTGTTTGTTTGTTTGTTTGTTTGTTTGTTTTGGGGGTATAGAAAGTGAAAAGTCAAATCACAGTCAAGTAAAATTCAATTGCTTGTACCTTCCTTATGTATCTTCTTTTGGGGCAAAGGTTTGGGATACATTCTGTATACACATATTACCTGCACCTAATAATTAGTGGAAAATTAAAATTCTATACAAGCTCAAGTATATGTCACAAACATATGATGCATTCTGCGCGAATGAACCAAAGAAAGTTTAGGGTTATCGGATTGCTTCTGGTTTTCTTGGAATGTAATATCTGAGTTAACATCGTTAGACCACGCCAAACTAGGAGTTCCTGACGCATTCACCGATTCGTACTAAAGTTAATTAAATTGAGCTTCAATCAAAGAAAACGCTTTGGTCCTACGAATAAGAGTTGTGAATTATTGCATAGTTGCTTGCAGAACAAAGATATGGATAAGACATTTTGCCAATTTGCCACAACAGAATATGATTATGTCAGCTGCTATTGCGCGACAAAGCACTGTGACCTTGTCCAAGCAGAAAACAAGATTTTGCTGCAATAAGGGTGTTCCCGTCCACGTCTTCTAAAATTGTTATGTTGTCGAACACCTTTTTATTGCTTATTATCAAGGAACAAATTCAATCCGTTGTGCGTATGGTTGTACAATAAAGGTATCATGGGACGACTTAGATAATTCTGACACCTTTACCTTTTACATTGGCGTATCCTTACTGTATTACCTGAGTAGTCGTTAGAAGTAAGAGACACTTTGGGTGTGCATTATCAAAGAATCCATCTGTACAGCATAGAGGCCTTGATTGAGAAGAAACCTCGCGAAGCAAGTGACCGATGAAACAGGGTATTTTGCATGTTCACTCTTAAGCTTTTAAACCCTTTCTGGCTCAAACCGTTTAAAACACATAGAAACAAATGAGCCGAAATTAACTTTGATTGTACCTATAATACACGACATTTTGCCACAAAGGCAGGATATCCGTCGTCGAACATACAAATGATTACAAACCTTGTCACACCAATAGAAAAATGACCAATATACAAGATAGTTTACTCGTATGAATATTAAAAAAAGAAACTCGTGCTTTAGAATAAACGGGGACAAAAAAAAATAAACGAACACTTCACACGCGGACTGTGACACTCTTATGCTAAACTGACCTGGCCTGAAAAAACTGATGTGGTTCTGCCACCTGTAGAATCAAGTCAAGATCAATCTTGGAGACTTGCATGCAAAAATATTGAAGTGCTTAGTCAATATTCCAAATCCTGGCTTAAATAGCTCCTAACTTAAAAAGTTTTCAAGTTATCAAATGAACAATACAATTAGTCAAATGGGCCTTGTGACCTTTGTAATGAAGTCTTGGTCACTCATATACAATTCCAATCTGGCCCACATAGGCCACAGACCACAGTTATAAATCCTTCTATTTTTCATATTAGCATTTTTCAGTCTTAAAAATCAGCATTTAGGTATTTTGAAATTCCATGAACGGCATTTAACAGATAAAAAAGTCAGAAAAATATGGACGGATTTTTGTCATAAAATTCCCAGCTCGTTAATTTGTGATAATTGAAATACGAAACAACACCTGGATGTCAACTTTATACAGGTGTATGAACTGTGCTCTTGCCAGGGGCACATCATTGTCCTTCCCCACCATAAAGTTCCCACCTGGCCTGGAAGACAGTGCACCTATATGACCACCAATGAAGCAACTCTGCGATACAGCAAACCTGACTTAGCTAACTTTATTCAAACAGAAGCTACAGCATGCTGAAAACACAGTATTTTCACAATTACGGACTATCTCCGTTGGGATGCGCAACCAGCCAATCACAACTGTAGTCTGTAACCTAATAGACTTATCAAAATTTTTAAAACTTGTTTAACTGAAGCCACAACTTGTTTTCTGCAAAGAATTTGCATTAACTTTACCAAACTTCAATATTAAAGAAAATATCAACTTCTTTGCGAGCAACCTTTAAATCTGAAAAATCAGTTTTTATGACAAATAAAATAATTAATTAAAATTTTCAGGAAAATTATATAATTGCATCCAATCAATTCTTTTCTGTCCAATATGAATACGATACACAATGGGCTATGATGCAAACCCATAATCACTTGCCTGCATGTCCTGCCCTTACAATGAGAGATCAAATTACAATGCCCCACCCCTTCATTTTAACCCCAAATTTGAATATATTGCTAAAATTTTATGAATGTTTAGGTGAAACTGGTGATTTTTTTACTATTTGTGGATAGATTCGTAACATTTGTCTACAAAAAATGTGACATCTATCACTGCTGAGGCATTAATGGCGGATGGGGGGAGTATCAGTTACACCAAGTCAGCATCTAATACCAGTCATTATGGCAGTATTTTCCTGATATAATCTGAATTATGGCAGACAATGGAACAGTTTCAGTGTCAAAACATTATAAGCCCATCAAAGTGCACAGTTTAAGACCAGTAGGTCACAGATTAGAGTATTCAGCAAATTATGTTTTTTGGTACTAAAATTATGGAATTTTAACGCGCCCTTTGTTTGAACATTAGGAGGGCAGTTTGGTGATCCACCTTCCACAAACCAATAGTGCTATGCCTTTTTTCTGCAGTAGACTGTATAAGTTGTGGTTTATTGACATGGTTTCTGGTGTATGTGCACATATTAGAAAGAAAATGACAAAAGTTTGTACAGTTACTCCAATATCATAAATGCATATTTGTATTCACAAGTGCTCTGATTTTAAATTTGAGAAGCATCCAATTATCAATCCAATTATCAGGCGCAAGTGTTTTCAGGCAAGTGTTTAATGGAAGCTAACTTTTTTCCCCTTGTTTCACTCTCTGAAACTCTTATAATTATATGTGGTTGCATGTTGAAGTTCAAATGTTTTGCCACCTATGTACATTAGCTTGGTAAAAGTTATAAAATCTGCAGTTCATAAGTGCTGTCATCCATATTCATGGATATTGATTTATTCATTTATGTGAAAATAATATGCTGATGAACTCAACAGCTCAACAAAGTCAGCATGCCTGATTTTAAATGATTTACCCCAGTCAAATGACACACATATATGACAAGCTTTTGTCTACAAAAAAAAAATAAATAAAAATAAAAGGGGGTGGGGGGGAAACAAAAACAAAACCAAAAAAACAAAGAAATTTACATTTTACCTAAGATTTGTACAGCTATACTGACAGACAATGCGCATTTTTTTGGTATGCCGAAAATCACTTTGACATGATTTTGTATAAACAGCTCTGTATATGAATGGAGGCTGTAGGCCTACAATGACAATGCAACAAAATTAAAAGTTTGAAACAGAGGGTCACTAAGTTTCATATCAACGGGATAAGCATAATTTATTCATATCATATTAGCATTGTTAATTTCTCATACACACATATGATTACCTGTGTGGTACCTGTGAGCTATCGCTAAATACAAAGGGCTATGGAAGCTATCTATCTACCAAGCAGTCAGCAAAGGAGGCATAGCCTGTGCACTTGTTAAATGTCTTACAGCGAATCCTGTTATTATTTATGCAGTGTGGTTCCACTGATAGGTGCAACATATCTATGCACAATGATTTGTGACATAAATGTGATACTTCATGAATATTTAGAAAATTGAGACTGTTAAACTTGATATTCACAGCCGATCTGTGGGTGTAAAACTTTTTTTCTCCTTTCATAAGCTGGCCTGAAGTACACAATACCATAGCCCGAACCATTTGCCTTGTGATCTACAGTCCCGGGACCATATCTTGCATGGTCCATCCATGTAAAAGTTGTTAGGATCACTCAAAATTGTCCAGGCAGCTGTCAAAAAGTGCTGACTTCCCATTTTTAACTTGCTTGATGGACGATAATAGAACAACAACATGACCATGTGAGTCCCAATACATACAGAGTTAGCCCTAATAGGCCACAGACCACAGTTATAAATCCTTCTATTTTTCATATTTGCATTTTTCAGTCTAAAAAATCAGCATTTTGGTATTTTGAAATTCCATGAACGGCATTTAACAGATGTAAATGTCAGAAAAATATGGACGGATTTGTGTCATACAATTCCCAGCTCGTTAATTTGTGATAATTGAAATACGATAATGTTCCCACCTGGCCTGGAAGACAG
The DNA here is from genome assembly GCA_964020975.1 of Hermodice carunculata. NCBI lineage: Eukaryota > Metazoa > Annelida > Polychaeta > Eunicida > Amphinomidae > Hermodice > Hermodice carunculata. The sequence continues at coordinate 3,713,799 of OZ026612.1, read as the reverse complement.
TGCACCTATATGACCACCAATGAAGCAACTCTGCGATACAGCAAACCTGACTTAGCTAACTTTATTTAAACAGAAGCTACAGCATGCTGAAAACACAGTATTTTCACAATTACGGACTATCCCCGTTGGGATGCGCAACCAGCCAATCACAACTGTAGTCTGTAACTTATACATAGTAATCAACAGATATAAATGTATTACCAAAGAAGTGCCCGAATCGAAAAAAATCATGAAAAGTTAAGAATCCACAGTAACACCACCTAGTTAGCACATTTCCTTGCCCTTTTTGCACGAAACACTTGCACCAAGCAAAATCCAACAGGTGGTTTTACTGAAATCACAAACTGTAAAAACGCACAATATTTCACACACACACAAAAATAAAAATCGCAGCACCATTTCTGGAACAAACTTAGGTAAAGGGGTTGCCAGAAATGTTATTGGGTACTTTAAGGCAATTGACTAAATGTTTTTTCAGGTTTTGCCAAAAAATGAAAACATAATTACTAAAAAATCCAAAAATTGCTGTAACATAACGATTTACTGACACTTGGTGGAGACTTATCCAATGTACTCCTCACCACATCGGAAAGGAATCGGGCTGACCGTTTTCGAGAAGTCGAAAATGTGCATTGTGAACGCACGATGAACGACTGACCATTCTGTAATCTCAGTCGACTGACAAGTCAGTCGGGATAATGGGATGACCTTTTGTGACAAGTATATAGTGCCCAGAATGTGATATGGCAATATTGACCTTCTTTGATTCTGATATAAATATTACAAAAAAGAATGATGATGTAACTCTGTCAGTGTTTTCTAATTTAACTGCAGTAACTTTTCGAGATCTGAGCGGAAGCCATATGCGCATACTACCATCAACGGGCGAGGCAAAGAATCTTATCAAGAAGAAACCAGGACACGTCAGCCTCATTTTGTTCACAACAGTCAGCCAGTGCCAGACACTGACCTGCTTCCCAGGAAGTGCGGAGTGGAAAAGTCATCGTGAAGGTAGGCGTGCACCAATACGACCAGTCAGGTGCAGGTTACCGCACTAAATAGTCTTGGTTGTCTTGTGCTCACACATTTGGGAGCCATTTACCTGTAATTAACCCACTGTTTCAGCTAGACTATTGCATGAAGTCATCAGCCTGTTTGTGTTGATTGGTTTGATAGATATTTTTTCCATGATGAATTTTATAAACAGGAGAGCGAACCATATATTCATACACAGTGACGTAGTGCTGGAAAGCCGTCCTTGGAGCACGCGTTTCCTGGCTATGACAGGTAAACACTGGCATAACTTTTGATTCTATCTATCGACTTGCTCTTTTTATCTTCCATGTTTTCAATGAAAGGTGTCTGCACAATACCAACTGCATTCTTTATTTTAAAAAGTGACGCAACAAAAATTATACTCCTTTATGCTAATATGAAAATATACAGTAAATATAATGGTGGTTTCTTCCCTGCATGGAGCTGCCACGACCCTCTAAGTGCCGAGTTGTGATAATTTTATCTATTTCACTTTAGCGGGTTTTATTTACGCCTCGAGACACGTAATAGAAAGTGCGTACATAACTGAAAACAATCACAAATACACAAGCGAAGTATTTAAAACATGAGTGATTCACTTTGTGGAAAATATATAGCAGTATGATACAGACGAATTCCAGCTCAATATGCACGAACGATGATTAGAAACATAACTGACTCTCCTGAAGTGAATGTGGTGCTATGCGGCTGCTCATCTGAAATGCAAGGTTTTCAATAAGTTTCTTTCGGATGCCGTGCCATCTTGTGGCAAGTGTGCGAGCATTTCAACAGGAACCGCGCACATATTTGAGGCCCTTAATTGGGGGGGGGGTACCTGGATTTGTGGTATGTGAAAGCAACTGCCCTCTGAAATGTGTTATCGACTTATTTTAGACCTGTGATAAGTGAAGTTCACAGTTCGTGATATATGAAAAAAAACCCTTGATTGATGACTGTGAAAATGAACAAAACACCAAATATAAAATAATTGGAATAGGGGTGTTCTGGATAAACTCAGACATTTAAGACTTTAAAAGTAATTTTCTTATTTAATAAACATGTCGATTTGTCTCTCATTGTTTAATGATTTATAATAAAGTTTGTTGTTATTTTTGCCACATAAATTCTAAGTATTTACTTTTTCTATCCATGAGGAAAATAAAGTGTCCGAGTTAAGAGAGGAAACAGTTGCAAATCAGATAAAGACAGACACATTATCCCTTAAACCCGGACATTTATCTCTCACGTGACACACATCAATATTACTTTACCCATAATCTCCCTACAGCCACATCTGTTATCATTTGTATACCTTAAGCGACGACCTGGGTTGAAATTTCTTGTAGCAATCAAGTGACCCTAATTATGTATTCCAAGAATATTAGAATGAGAGGACACACTTCTTGAGTTGTCTTATTGTTAGATTTAAAAACAAATATTACCTGTTGCCATCATAAAGGTATTTGTTGTATGTAGCCTATGTCGAATAAAGTCATTAAAATACCACCCGTAAATACCATAGGTTTCGGCTTGTTGCAAGCTGAAAGGATTCTCTTTAAGGATTGGTGTAGATACAATGTATGCATACTAATAGGTTTTCCTTTCACCTGTTCAATGTTGATCTATACTACTGCCACGGTCGTAACTACATGTACCTAAAAACAACTGACATATGATTAACAGGTGCACAAGGTGTTTTCATTTTCATGAATGGTCAGCTTAGTCCATGATAAATTGTTCAGCCATACATGACCATAGAAACGCAATTGTGGTTAATGTACATTGTTATCTAAAGTGGTTGCCAAATATCAAGTAAACACTATACATACCTTTCTTCCTTCTCTAGCCGCCAGCTGGGTTCAAGTAAAACATCTAGATGGCAAAATACAGTACCAGTTTTGACATTCATCTCACAACATATGGCGTATCTTCCCTATAGTTGTGATCCCCTATTGTAAAACTTCTGTTTGGTCTGTTGTGCCCCAGTACTTTGACCCATCATATCATAGATTGTATAGTCAATTTTTGTCATGTGATGATGGTGAGGCAGAACAGAAATGAAACTACATGTAAGGACACAATTGATGTTCATTAAATGTAATATCAACAGCCTATAATAGCAAAGCCAACTCAATGCTTCTGTGAACAAAGTCAGTTTTTTTTATTTATGTCGTATTTATGCCTGCATGTCCACACAGTGAAAGTCAACGCTGTGGGTAACGGCATTATCGAATATTTGCCCCCTCCCCCCGCCCAACGGATGGGCCTCTGGGTCCAAATATTTGCCAAACAGATGGCCCCAGAGGGCCAAGCATTCTGATTTTAAAAAATGAATATAGGCCTATTATTTAAACTGAATTGCTTAGGTAGTACACAGACTAATCTGGAAGCTTTTGGTGCAAAACGCAGATAGTATATACATGACACACAGGACTCCACAGTACAATTGTAAGAGAGACATAACTCAGGAACAGTCTGGGATACGTGCTTATGGCACCGGAAAATAAATAGCTGAGCATTCAAATTTCTTAGTAATGCCATATAATTTTGCAAAGGATCAAAATGTTCATATTATCATTGTGAATTAAATCGGCATTTCCTTGCTTAAAAAATGCAATAAGGAGATCGCTGCACAGATCTAAGATCAGTTTTGGGTTAAGTCCAGTGCCAGAATATGACATACAGTGTCCAACAGATGATACCTTTAGGCTAAAAAGAGAGGACAGGACAACAAAAAGTGATGAATACCTTTGCTTTCGAAAGAACATGCACAGTCTGGTGAGAGGATTATATTAACTTTGTAAAGGTTGAAGTTTAAGTCTGAGCAGGCTACGCGCAACTGAGTGTGACAAATATTTGGGAAACGCTTTCCATGTGAGAAATGAAAGGGTTCAAGATCAACAGATTGTAATGTCGATGTCAATTTTGATTTAAAAGTTGCGAGTGACACAGATGCCCTAATGTCGAGCGCTACATTGTTCAAAAGGTGAAGCGAGGAAGGAGTCGCCGTAACGTTTGGTTCTGAAGTTTTCTTGTCTGATATTGAGGCGGTTACATAAGCTAAGATTAATGGTAGGACCGATGTCATGAGGTACCAGATCATATAAGTACATGGAAGTCAATTTATTGACCCTCTTATAAAATAGTTTGACCATAGTTTGTGATATTTACGTGCATCAGATCGAGTCTGCCAACTGGACTCGAATCGAAAAAAGAGACAGGGTGTGTGCTTCAATGCACCAGTACAAATCTGGGCAGCTTCACAATTAGCGGCCGCAGGAGATGATGACAAGCCGTCCATGCACTATCAAAGAGTATACAACCATATTCAATGATAAGCCGTATCATTGTTGTATAGCACACGAGGGCTTTGTGGGTTAGTTTGTATTTCAGTTTGGGCTACGGGGCTAATCGTTGGCTGGATTTATTTATGATAAGAATAATATGGGACTGTCCTGACAAATTAGGTGTAAGTGTAATTCCTAGGTGTGTATCTTCGTTTGCTTCAGATATAGCTGTGTTTGCTGTAAAAAGAGGGGGGTGAGCAGGTTTGTCCTTTTTTGGAGTACAAATATCAGATAAGGATTTGATTATATTGAAAGTAACTAGCCAAAGTGTGCCCCAGGCATGGATCTTGCCGATATCGGTATTTGTACATTCAGCCAAAGTGTTAGGATTACGGACAATTTCAATATCGCTGGTGTCGTCAGCAAAAAGTTTGCTATCACAGGCTATGCTGTCTAGATGTCATTCATAAAAACAAGAAAATGCAGAGTACCAAGAATGGAGCCTTGTAGTACACCAGCTTCAACAGGTAGCCAAGAGGAAACTTGACCACAGATGGTGGTGTTTCCTATGATGTCAGGCCCTAGGCGGAACTAGTTTTAAGCAATAGTAGTACTTTTTTTTAAACCTGAGCAGTGTCTATTTGTAAGATGTTCAGGCGAGCACCAGTCCTGTAAAAGAAAGTGGGGCGAGGTATAAGGGTTACGTTGTTGCGGGAGTTTGCATTGGTTGGTAAAAGTCGTATTGAAGGTTTCACATTTTCAATCTTATTTGATATCATCTTTACGTTGTCAACAAGTGGTGGAATAGATTGATGGAGTTATTTCGACTCCACCATTTTTTGAGGAATAATATCTGTAGACTCAAGGTCGGAAGGAAGTCTTTCAAAATAGAACCAGATAGTCTTTTTAAATAGCGTTTGCCATGAGGTTACCATTCTTTTTATAAAGTTGGTACAATTGTTCACTCTTGGTGGATATGAAGAAGGTGTAGGGTCTAGGCTGAGAGGCGAGTTTTTTTTACCTGTGCCAAGCACGGTTCCTCTGTCGCATGAGTCTCTTGATTTAGAAATTTATCCATGGTTTATCTTGAGGCCGAATTGTTATATCTCGGGATGAAATAAATTGTTTGCAAATGTCAAAAAACAGATCAGACCAGTAAGATGCAGCATAAACAAATGAAGAATGCTAGACCCGTATCCCTTGGAGCATCTTGCAGGGCTCAGTTAAGGTTGCAAAAGTCGGCCCGCTTGTAAACACAGATTCTTTGTTTGAAAGGTAAGTCAGGATTCAGGAAGGGCGAAGGAACAAAAGATAACAGCATGATCAGATGTAGAATTGGGTGGTAATATACCCGACATTAAGATATAACCAGGAGAATCAGTGATCCTAAGGTCTGGTAAATTTTTTGAGTACTCAGAAACACGGGTTGCCTGATTAGCCAGACCTTCAAGTGCCTACTATCTTTGTGGGGTGACCAGAGTGTGGGCGGCACTGAAGTTGGGCGGTATCAAAAACAACCTGACCCCCCAGAAAAGAAGGCAAAAACGGGGGTAGGTCTGTATATAATTTGACACAGGATGTTTTGCATGGTGATGTCAAAGAGGCGCCGACCAAGTTCACTGTTATTGTGGATATGCCCAGGATTGGCACATATCATTGACATCACCAGTAAGTAAAAGAATATTTGGACTGAGTTCTAATGCAGTGGATATATAATTAGGGAGAGTATCAATACGTAGGTCCCTTTCAACTGCAGACTGACCATAAGGGTGATGATATACGCTTATATGAGTACCATACCATTGGTATGTGATTTCTCTCCAGATGCATTCACTGGTGGGCGTTTCGAGATTAGTATGTCGGGTGAAAGGTAGATGGTTTTTGACCCAAAGTGCAACACCTCTGCCATTGCCTGATTCTCGATCCTTGCGTGAAGGAGGTTGGAAACCACATATCTAGTCAACAGACCGTTGAGAAAGCTAGTGTGGAGCCATGTTTCAGAGACAGTAATAACATAAGGTTTATCTTTACCAAGAGGTATGTTTGCCAAGTTTATCTTCACTTTGAATGCTGCTTACATTAGCATGAGAGACTGAAAAGGTGGGCCCATTCCGAATATTTGGGCATCATTTTATATTTGATTTTTTCTTACATTTCATGAGACATCTTTACTATAGTTGTGACATTGATAATGTTAATAGTGCCAAATAGCAAAATTGGTCATGTTAGACTCAATGTAAAAGGTGCTAGTCACAGTGTTTTGGCAGCTCTTTGTGAGAATAGGGTCAGCGAAAAATGTAAAAACGTAATTCTGAATCATGTGAATGGCATTATAATCGATACAGGATCGAGACCAGGTGACTCGATCCTATTCAAATGAAAATTGACTGCAACCATTTATTATCATTTGTACTAGCACATAGCCTATGGACGGTCTCTGCAAAAGTTGTATTGTGTCAGATTTTGAATTTGTAAGTAGTTTTGTTATATACTGTCCAAGAAATGATTGATACAACTCAGCAGTCAAACCATTCTGTAACATAAATTTCAATCAACACAATTTCTTTTTATTATGATTATTTACTTTCTCATAGAAAATGGGAAATTTAACTTTTATTAAGTATGCTCGTGCTCAAAGTATAAAAGTTACAATTGGTTAGTATTTTTTCATTAATATTCGAGCCTCTTATTTGTATCTTAGTGCCCTGATGTGGGTACAAATAGGGAAGCGACCGTTAGTTCCAGAGTATTTGTGTCCTATTAAAAGAATTCAAATAAGTACCATTTAGTTTGTTATAGTGGTGGGAGCTTTGGGCTTATGGTATTTGAGCCTCTTACATACATCTAAGTACCAGGTGAGGGGGGGGGGGGGGGCTTTTGTTTCCGGAATGTAGGGCACCCCTAATTTATGTTATTTATTTTCAAAAATACTTAAAATGGAATACCTGATTTTAATCTTGTCATATAATATTTGTATTTGTGAGGTTGAGAGTGATGACCCTCCTTGACCTTGCTTCTCCTTGACCTTGATTAAGAAGCACTTAACAGTCAAGATCACCAGACCACACACATCACGGATGTGTTTGGGATGCCAGTACACTGGCGAGTATTTGGTTTTTGACCAAAGAACATTCACAGACACTTTGTCTACATAACCCAAAGTTAACATTGTGACTGACCTCAAGGGCCTATTTGAGGCAGTCACACTTTTTACGCACATCCAACTACAATTAGAAAAAAATGAATGAAGCTCTCTGACATCTGAATCAATGACAGTGCTGTACAGAATGAACAAGGAAGGTATAAGGAGGCAAGAATGAGAAAATTCCAAAAATATAACATCAAAAACAGGTATATATATATATATATATATATATATATATATATATATATATATATATATATATATATATATATATATGTGTGTGTGTGTGTGTGTGTGTGTGTGTGTGTGTGTGTGTGTGTGTGTGTATATAAAGTGTCAACTTTTTCATCAATGACATGGGTGGGGGCGTTTTTTAGTAAGGGGGGCCCAAACATTCGACTAACAAAGGGGCCTCGGGGGGCCATCCGTTCAGGGAGTAAACATGATTGAGCATATATTTTGTGTGATAATGGATGCATTCACACAGAGCAGAATCATCAAGTTTTTTTTTAATAGCGTCTGCTGGACTTTTCAGTGATATATAAAAATGAAGGGGGGAAATTTATGATATATGAAAAACATGATATATGATAGTAAAAGATCATGGCTATGATATGTGATATGTAGAAATAAATAGGCCTTTCATATGCGAAATTGAGAAATAAACACCCTCAAATTTGTGATATACAAGACCCCTAAAGGGCCTCAATTTTAGGTCTCAATTGTATTGGGTTTTTAGCATATTTGTGATGATTCGTGACCTTGATATTGTATATGATAATGTCCCTTAGTCTTATGCTATTTGTATGTGAGCACTATACGTTTAGAGGGTCACAGCAGCAAAGTTTTTTTTGTACACGAAGTTTCTATATTATTCTTAAATGTGTTGGGAGATTTTGAGTGATCTTATGCTAACATCAATCATTTAAAATACAGACATATTGCTTCGTAGCCAAGCGATTCCTTGTCACAACTGACGTACATACATAGGCACGCTAAGTGATCGATCTCTGAGAAAGATATCTATTCACAAATACTCTTCTCCCAGGGATTATGTAACTTCGAAAAGCGATTCCGTTCCATTTAACAACACATTCCACAACTTGCTGGACTGTTTTTAATTAACTAATTTTATGAATAAAAGGTTCAATATAGCACCTTTCCATTTCATTCGCACACATGCTAACTGAAGTACTAGTCAACAGAGCAGACATTTTTCTTACATATTGCTTAATATGCAATAATTGCACACAACCAGAATCTTGTAAGCAGATGACACTTAATTTTGTGACGCTGTATTCGTCTGACGCTAAAAATGTAGACGTATTTGTCTACAACTATTTTGTGCTTTATATACCACACTATATTCATGTACTTCATATACCATACCATTTGACGCCATACTGTTAATTTTCGGAATACCCACACGTTCACTTTTCATGAAAATTAACTTTTGCAGGCATGCTCTTCATTACTAAAACACATGATGAATGATCTCAATCCAGGTCGAGAAAATTGGTGTGATGAGACTATCCCCAAATCAAGTTACCTTCTGTTGTTAGTAGTGTCTTTTGTTGTAAACGTTTCGCATCAGTTGCAACACCTGCAATGTCTAGTGCAGAAAAAACTATTTGTCACACAAAGCAGTGACACAGGTTCTGTATGTTCACTTTTCATGAAAATTAACTTTTGCAGGTTTGTTCTTCATTACTAAAACACATGATGAATGATCTCTATCCAGGTCGAGAAAATTGGTGTGATGAGATTATCTCCAATCAAGTTACCTTCTGTTGTTAGTAGTGTCTTTTAAATCAAGTTACCTTCTGTTGTTAGTAGTGTCTTTTGTTGTATACGTTTCACATCAGTTGCAACACCTGCAATGTCTAGTGCAGAAAAGTTCTTTCTTTCTTTCTTTCTTTCTCTCTCTCTCTCTCTCTCTCTCTCTCTCTCTCTCTCTCTCTCTCTCTCTCTCTCTCTCTCTCTTTCTTTCTTTCTTTCTTTCCTCCCTCCCTCCCTCCCTCCCTCCCTCTCTCTCTCTCTCTCTCTCTCTCTCTCTCTCTCTCTCTCTCTCTCTCTCTCTCTCTCTCTCTCTCTCTCTCTCTTCTCTCTCTCTCTCTCTCTCTCTCCCTCTCTCTCTCTCTCTCTCTCTCTCTCTCTTTCTTTCTTTCCTTCCTTTTTTCTTTCTCAGGTCCTAAGTGGCATCTCTAACTTCAGACCTTAAATATCCTCAAAAACCATTATGAAAGTGTCATTCCAACCGGTAGCCATGTGGTGCATATATATATATATATATATATATTTTAATATATATACACATATATATATATATATGTTTCTGCACATATATTTAGCAAAAGTCATAAATGATGTTCATCAGTGACATTTCAAACGTTCCCATTCTTAACTGCGTTTATATGCTTTTGTTCTAATAAGTACAGAATCAAGAGTTTTGATATTTTCAATAAGGTTAATTTGAGGTATTTAACCTAGATGTGTTTTTCTATAATATCAATGTAACATCTTCAAAGTATAAAAGTGAAACATTTCTTTACAACTTGCTCTAATGCTTCTAAAGTTTAAACGTGGCAGAGGGACTTGCACCCTCACCCTTATGATATGACTAACTCAATGATCAAGGACAAAACTCTGCGAAGGTTGAAATCATTGCATCAATGATACAACACACAGCTTCTTTCTTGGCACCTGCCTTAAATGTCTTTTGTCGGCAATTTTGAATCTTTTGCTCATGAAATGTTCGGACAACTATGTAGAGTTACTGCTTTGCAACGTTTATTGTTTCTGGTTCACATGCAGCGATGTCTTGCCAGTTGTCCGAAGCTCTGTCATTTATACTCTCCAGCAAAGATATGGCGCGTTCTATCTCATTTCCATAAGCCAGCGTCTTTGCACTGATTCTGTTGCGTGCTGACACTATTACAAAAACGATCAGATGCCCGTTACCTGTGACTAAAATACGTCCACCATTTCGGAAATATAATTTGTCATGAGTAGAAGTCTGCTCAATATGTGTGAAACATTTTCCCATTGGTAAGACATCTTGTCCCGATATATCATATAAATGGATAGAGGTATCATCTTTGTTCAAATACAAAACATAATCACTATTGCCAGCGAAACGTACTTTTAATCGTGTGTGCTGATCCATATCTTTATATCCGATTTGCTTCACAATGATTCCTCGAGCAAGGTCATACACGTTAAGATAAGCATCGACTCCAAGTCGACCATCTTGTGTGAAATCCTGAAAAGGTTGTTCAAGTTTCAAGGCCGGTGAAATGTCTTTGGTGGACAGTCGGACATGTACATATTTCCTTTCATTAAAATGTTGTTCATCCAATTCCGTGAATTCGACCATAAGACAGTCATGAGTTTCCACAAAAGATATAATGTTTTTCACACATACCATGCCCTTCCTTTCATCCACTTGCATTTGTATCTTTTCCAAGCACCTGGAGTACCAAATGCCACCAAAGACTTGAAGACTGAGCGCTGCATCAACCATATAAAGCACCTGACTGTCTGTCGAAAATCGTGCACAGACACCAGATGCCTGGTGGGAAGCCAGCAAGTTTCCAGTTTCCAAATCATAGATATTGCAGAATTCGCCAGACATCTTTTTTGCCATAGTTATAAAAAACCTGTTGGATATTGTATGCAAGGTCTCTTTCAAGGTAAAAAATTGTGTCACCTGTTTGTCAATATTTTTTCGCATGATAATTATGTGTGATGGCAGGCTGGCGATTCTGAATTTACCACTACAGTCCCGGACATGGAATCTGATCTTCGAATTTGTATCCACGATCTTGTCACCCTTTGCTACTGCGATACCCATGTGGGGAATTTCATCAAGACTCATTGTAGCCACAGCAGCCTCTTTCCCTTGGGTAATGTCTGTGCCCTTAACGAGGAAGTCACCTTTGTTGGGTGTATACAAAATTGCGTCAGTTTGGCTATCAAATACCTGTAAATGTGGGAGTAGCTTGACAACTTGCTGCCCATCCGGTGACTCCATCCAATCAAAGGTTGTTGAAAGTGCATGTCTGGATTCCTCTTGGGGCATTGACTGAGTTTGTCCCGTCTCTCGTAAATTGTATTTGTTGTTTTCTCTGTCCCATATAGCTAGTATTTCATCCTGTACTTTTGTATTATCACTCACTGTAACTTTTGGTAAAAGCACTTCCACATCTTTCTGTGTGCGACCTCTGCCGGTGACCTTTTCCTTTCCTTGGTTTTCGTGATCAAGATTCAGGAAGACTATGTGTTTGCTAAGCATCATGGCAAACTGATTGGACAAAGCTGACAATTGCAAATCTCTGATTGGTTGGTTCATATTATACTCACCAATGATGGTGCAATCTTTAGAGGTGATGACAGTGACGTTTTCCAAACCCGGGATTACAACATGCTTGCCATCATAACTGAAAGATGGTACACGGAAATAATTTGGCCTTTTTCCTGTGACCCGCCCAACATATTTTCCCCATGTGCGCCAAAGAAGAGTTTCAAAACTGTCTGCCCCATAATAGCATACTATCAGGTATTCATCATCTGGAGAGACTATCATGCTCCTAACACGATGTTTACTTTTGTTCTCATCATCAAATACACTGATTCTAACACCACTTAGGTTCTTGAAATACATAAACTTCTTCACTTTGACAAGACGCCCTTTATGCGCATGCCCTGGAATATTCCAGAGCTTAGGTTCATACATTTTCACCATTCCTGGCTCAGGTCCTGCTATCATGATTTTCAGTTTATTCATGTTTCTGGTCATAGTAAGGGAGGTGGCGCTCTCACTGTTTTCAAACATGCAAAGTTCTTTGCATGAATGTTCACCGTCAAACTCATGTAGCCGACAGTAATCGGGCAAAGAAACCAAGACACAAGTCTCATCTGAGCTGAGAAAATATGGACGACCCTTGCGTTTCTCAGTGTCTTTATGGAGATGTGCCAAGGCCATTGTCCTTCCAAACCGTACTCCCAACCAATTTTGAGTGAAATAAAGTACAGGATTTAAAAATGACCTGCCATAGAGATCCCCTTCTATCGTTCGATACACTTCCAAGCAGTCAGCTGAAATGAGATCAACATACCCACTGCTGCTGGTTTTGTGCTTTTTTTCACGAAATGCAATCAGCACTGTTTGAGAATGGTTGAGCTCCAGTTGTATATACTTGTCATTTATGGAAAAACTTCTACTGTTGTTGACTAAGGGCACCTGACGCAATCTTTCTGCAGAATTCAAGTCCCACACACTTACGATTGTTACACCCGTTTCACTATAATCAAATATATACATTGTTTTAAAGTCTCTGGTACATGTGAAGGTACCGCCAGGATGCCAGGAATCATATGAACGAAATTTAATATTGTGTTGCAGAGCTACGTGTGCAGAGTCAAAACAATTGATCAGCGGCAACAAGGCACATTGGCGTATGCCAATTGTATCACATTGTTTTATTAGCCCAGTAATGGCCTGTGACTTTCCAACGTGGCCCAGCAGTCTACCACAAATTTCTACTGGCAGGCACTCTGGAAATTGCACCACATATGGACGAATTAGTTTCAGAGTCACATACATGATCTTGATATCATTGTCCATTCGAAGAAGCTTATCCAAAAGGGAAAATTCATATTCTTGTATGGCTTCTTGTACAGACGTACTCATGATTTTGGAATACAGCCATGCATAGTTTAATAATACATGTTGTTTTAGACCACATACATTGTGGCTCTTCTGGAGATGGTATGGCAACTCTGATAGTTTGCGTTTATTGTATTGAATACCGCCATCATCTTTATGGAAAACATACGGCTGGGGTGGTACTTTACGATCTGCACTGCTTTTTGCATTGTCCAGTTTAAACCGACGCATCTGGGACTCATTGTATTCAAATGGTTTAGGTTTCCCCTTGCTCCAAAGACCTAAAAAGTACTCCACCATGTTGGTATGAATTTGCTTTGCAAATTCACTATCTCCTAAATACCGCTCTCTGGTTGTCTGAATAAACTGACGATGATACCAGTACAGAACAAGGCTATCATCAGCTGACCGTTCAGAGATGTAGCTGTCTATCTCGCCCCTAATGCGAGTCCAAAGTAATGGCGGGATACGTCTTGTTGGAGGCCTCCAGAACTGGTATATATTATTCAGCAGTACATCATCCAATGAAAGAAGATGGTCCAGTTCTACTTCAGTGAGCCCATTCCTTGATGCTGTTAAATAACTTAGGCAATGTTTCACCAAGTGGCCTCCAAATCTGAGCTCTAATGTGTCATAAAGTTTATTGATAGCACCTTTAACAGTGACTTCCAGTTGCTCAACAGAAACCTGTTCATATGATCTCCATTTACGGATGTACTCAAACAGAATTCTTGTGTACAGTGGAAGACTGCATTGTGCAAGCACTTGCTTCACAAGCTCTTTTTGATCTAATGTAATTTTACGCTGAGCCGTGTCTAGCCACTTTTCAATCACTGACATTCCAACTGACTCTCCAAGGGGAGTAACCTCCACAAAAAGTTCAAAATCATCTGGAAAGAGGGACTTCAGTGTAGCATATATTCCATGTTCTACAGGTAATGTCGACAGAACTATTTTAGCATTTGCAGGAAGAACTTTCGGAAGCCATTTCAATTTATGAGCCATATATGCTGGGTGAAGTTGATCAAGGGAATCAAGGAAGATATAAATTGGTTTTTTCTCTGTTGCAAATTTGAGAGCTTTGTGAAAGCATTTGGTAAGGTCAGCAAACTTTTCAGGAGTTGTCCATGTTCTCTCAAAGACTTTGTATATCTGATGGCACACGCTCTGTAGCACCTGCTGAATATTTGATGAAGATGGGGATGTTCCCAAAAATCGCAGAACAAACACACCTGCGTCTTTCCGTGCTGTCCAGTCATGACTTAGTATCCAAGCTCTGGCTATTATGGACGTTTTTCCACAACCAGAACTACCATAGATTACCATGGGCATATTCAGGGATCCTTTTATATATGATTCGATTTTTTCCAGAACTTCACCCCTACCTTCAAATATCTGACAACGTGTTTGAGCAGTGTGTAGATGTTGGACGATCTCTGTGTGAAGTGTATCTGTATGTTCTTGTTGCTTTGATAAACCTTTGTCTATCAAAGTTTTCACACTTTCATAAAATATCCTGCAGAAATCATCAAGATACTGTTTATGTTTAACAGCTTTTAATTCCTTTTTGGTCCATTTTTGTGCAAATTTAGCAACTTTTGCATATGTTGGATCCAAAGACAGACAAGCACCACTTGCTTCCCATTCTATCTCTGTCTCCACTATATTTGCCACCGGAACTGTTCTGCGGACCTTTTCCTGCACGTGCTCCAAAAGCATCTGTGCTCCATCATCCAAGACATTCTTCCCTGGAATAATATCCGTGAATTTTGCTGCTACAGGCTCATGTAAATGATTCTTTAAGTCTAAGATCCTTCGTGAAAAACAGACACACTTGTCACCAGGAGTATCAGAAGCTAGGAAGATGCCTTGAGATATTTCTGCTTCCGTGACTGTTTAAAATAAAAAAAAGCAATTATGAAAATTTATAACTTTCCACTTAAATAACTTCATTTGCTTAAATACTGATAAGGAGGCAAGTACCATACTTAGGATGATACAGAATATTGCTATAAGGTTTTCTTCATCTGTGTTATGCATTTTGCTCAAGCCATGATTATATTCTGCAACCTTCATCATAAATTGCTTTCCAAATGCAAGTTTGTTGGTGTTTTTCACATAATAAATATTATAAGAGTGCAAGTTCTGGTAACAATGTCATATGTTATAAGATTTCTGTATAATATTGTTATGCGTTTTAATATTCAAACTATGTTATTCACCGGACATGAAGTAAACATGAGCCTCTTGTTCAGACAGTGTCCCTGCCAATTTGGCCTGAGTTGCCGCATCTCTCAGAGCATCCAACAGAACACCATTGATGCGATTCCACTCTGCCTGGGCTTGCGTTCGCAGTGAGTGGTTTACCTGAATTTTCGGATGCAAAACAATCACATAAGATGGACTTCTGTCGAAATCCATTTTGCTCATTTTACCTTGAACCAAGATGTTGTTGAATCTTTAAAACTACGTGCAGGCACTTTATTCCTTACTGTTGTTGAATGCTCTACCTTAGGCAGATTTCGTCTATGTTAAAGTCCCATCAATCAACTTTAAGCCATATTTAGGCCCAATAAGTCAACAGATCATTTATCATTGTAACATAAGTTTATTATAATTAGGACCAAAGTGAGTGCTGCTTGGTTAATGGTTTACTCTGGGCCGTGTGTTAATTATCACTATAATATGTTAAGCTTATTATAATAGATTAAAAAACGAGCACTGATTGGTTGTTGGGCCTTTGTAGGCTATGTGTTAAACATTAATAACACCTGGTGCTAATGACCAAAATACACTTACTACAATTTCTTTTTTACCGTTAGATGAAGGTGGTAAGCCGTGCTTATGACTTTAAACCAAATTTTTATAACTGCAGAGTTGTTTTCAATTTCAAGAATTAATATGAACATGCCTATCATGTACCTGTCATGATAAACCATTTAGTATTTAATCTATTATAAAAGGCCTACAAGTTTATCTATATTTATTGTTACTGTTGACTTTACAAAGTGCAACGAGGCCTGTAGGCATAACTAGGACCTGTTATTAATATTGGGTACTTTAGAACTTTTCCTGATGGTGGTGGTATTATTATTATTATTATTATTATTATTATTATTATTATTATTATTATTATTATTATTATTATTATTATTATTATTATTATTATTATTATTATATTTTTAGTTTTACTGATGTCAAAACCTATCTATCATTGTTCGTTTTGCCTGTTATAATCTACCATATGGTTGTTTATATTATAAAGCAAATGATGCAGGGGAGCCCATGTGTCATCAGTCTGAGGAATTTTATACACAAGAGGAGTCAGCTGAGTGTGTTATTGATCCCCGAGGACTGGTAAGCTTCAATAATACATGGGCTCCCCTGCCTTATTTTTATAATAGCACACGTTGATCAAGATCAGTTACACGCGCTAAAAGAGGTTACATTTCTCCTCGACAGGTGGCGTCACAAGGGTCTGACATTTTTAGCGTGCAAAGCATCCCTATTGGCTACAGACGACAATGTCACTATGGTGGGGAGAACGCCGAGAGTCCCTGTTATAGGTTTAATCACTCTGTAGAGATCAACAACACACTCTTTGTGTGTAGTTATGATAAGCTTATATTATAAAACAAATGATACTGGGTGCCATTGTGTTAATGAAGGTCGTCAGTCCTGGCAGATCAAAAACACTTTCGGCTGGCGCCTTGTGTGCTACTTAGGTGCCCAAAATGATAATCTTCAATAACACATAGCCCTTGGCGCCCCTGCATTATTTGTTTGATACAGAAACGATGTTAAAAAAGCATGTATATGAAACAATATGGGAAAAGATATTTTTCAATTTTTTTGCAATATATGACATGCAATGTTAATGGACAAAGATTGTGCAATACCCTGTTATTGTAGTCAGGTAACATAATGGTGATTTGTTGCAAAACTCGCACAGCTGGTACTGCGTTTCTGTCCACACGGTACCAATCTTCTACCAGTTTCCAATCATCTTGGGCCCGGTCTGTCCTCGCCGTTGCTAATTTGTCAAATTCGTCCACAGGGATAACACTTGGTAGAGGTCGAAAGCCATATTTTTGACCCATTAATAGCTGTAATAAAGACACTATCTGAACATGGAACCACTGACCTATAATCAACGTCAAGATATCATTATCTGAATTGAGAGAAAATTAATTAAAGCTAATTAACATTTCAATCCACCTAATCTTAATGACTTGCCACATTGACATTCTATATGAGATGGCCAATATAAAAGTACTGCTGAATGTTTTAATTTTTTTGCAATACCTGATCATTGAATGCAATAGATGGGTTTCAAAGAATATTTCCTGTGGGGTAGCGAGGTGCGTGAAAGGAAGGCTGCAGCGCCACCTGTTGCACAAATGTAGAACTAGGCCAGGTCCCAGTACAATTTCGAAGTGGTAGGGGTATTTATATTAAATGAAGATCCTGTGCTACTACAGGAAGGAGGGCAAATTCATGTAGCAAGCAGGACCTAATGATCATCTACTATAAAAGTAACTCCCGAAGCAAAAAAAACCTTAAGGAAAGTCATTCACTAAGTTTAAGAGTATACAAGATGCTGAGCATATTTTGATAAAAAATCACAATTTGCTTGGTACAAAAGGTGCTATTTCTGGATGCTCAGGTAACTTAACTGGCACAATTGCCCTTAATATGGCAGAGGCACAGTTCTGGGTGCCTAGCAACTGATGGGACCAGAGCGGGTTTGCAGTTAATATGATCCAATTTGAATACGTCCTACTGGCCTGACATTTTGAAAGGCTCTGGGCACTCTTTCATGAACAGATGCTCTGTCAGAATTTGTACATACACAGTCCATTAAACATTGTCCAACTTATAAATGGGAAATACAGAAAAGTGCTTGCTGTGTTTCCATATATCTATACATGTACGCTGAAGTCTTCAGATTTTTTTTTATAAATAAATCCTCACATTGCAAATGATCATACAAGCTTCATCTCAACTCTGACACTATACAAAATGTGCACTGTGAGATCAGCTTTCCATAGATGTACTGCTTGCTTTAATCATACTAAAGCCTTTCAGTTACCTTGAAAAGACGATAAACTTGGACAAAGAGCCATTTTGATAATTGGATCATGGTGACATAAACGGTGAGTCACCAAGTAGAGTTTCCTGTACCATACGCTCGGGTGAACTTTGGATCTTAAGACTTAATATTTTTACCATGGACGTCCAAGCTATGACCTTTGATTACCAAATCACTTTTTTCAACATTTGTAGGCCTGGTAAGCAGAAAAAATGGGTCATGATAATCTGTATTAAAGACTAAATCAGTGTTCGACATGCTGTATATATCCTTTAATACTTGGCATGTCCAACTTAATTATTTTTAGAAACATAACGTTATATCTTTCAATACATTTGGCTCATAATTCCGCCCAACTATGGTGGCACTACTAGCATCACAGGCAATCGAGATTTTGACTTTCTCCAGAATGCTACTAAATTTCATGAAGATCCACCAAGAGTTCAGTGTTCCAAAGTGTTCACCATATTTTCATATTTTGAATCATATATCACATAATATCCAGATGGCGCTACCAATATTGCACTTGGCCTGAATTTTAAAAAACTTCGCAAGTCCTGGCAGTTTTAGGGGCGTTTCCTAAAAATTGTTTACTACATGGTGTTCGGATGCAAAAAAAATTTTTGAAAAGACGTATGGATGGACAGGAGTTACTACATGAACCCCTCAGCCTATGGTCAGCAGAGCTAAATAGTCTACTCTGTCATGTTATGGTGAACAGTAAGGATAAAAATATAAATTGATTCATAAATGTCAGAAACTGATTGCATTGTTAAATGACAAATGACCCGACAGTGGTCAACATAAAAAACAACCGCACATTCACCACAAATGCGTGTAAATTTGACCTTCATGTCAATTCCACATGAGCTGGTGAAGGAGTAATATATTACACATTAACAAAAGTAAGACCTTTTCGAATTATGACATTTTGAAGCAGTCAGCATGTTAAATCATTCAACATGATGTATACCCAAACAGTTAAATAATGCTTTTGCACCCTTCTCACTCAGAATAATATGCCAGAGCAGAGACTTCTATAGTATTTGCAGACGTCGTTAAGATAACTCTGCCCAAAACAATATACACATACCACAAAGTTTGGCCCTGCTGATATATCTTGGCACTTCTGTATCTCGGAAAGACAGATGTCAGTTGTCAAGTGACTGTCTGATGCCTGTTCGGGTACGCCCCATCTCATGTCCACTACCTATGATTGTAGAGTAAAGCATGACATCATTGAGTGTTTGTGCCATATCTCTCTCTCTCTCTCTCTCTCTCTCTCTCTCTCTCTCTCTCTCTCTCTCTCTCTCTCTCTCTCTGTCTGTCTGTCTTTGTATGTGTCCCCCCCTCTGTGTCTGTGTGGGTCAGTATAGCCTAAAGCATGCTCATTGAGTGTTTGTGCCATCTCTCTCTCTCTCTCTCTCTCTCTCTCTCTCTCTCTCTCTCTCTCTCTCTCTCTCTCTCTCTCTCTCTCTCTCTCTCTCTCTCTCTCTCTCTCTCTCTCTCTCTCTCTCTCTCTCTCTCTCTCTCTCTCTCTCTCTCTCTCTCTCTCTCTCTCTCTCTGTCTGTCTTTGTATGTGTCCCCCCCCTCTGTGTCTGTGTGGGTCAGTATAGCCTAAAGCATGCTCATTAAAGTTCCTAGCTCTGGTAGATGTTCTGCCGCATCTGTCGGTCTCCCTGTCTGAATTGTTTAGTCCTGCTACATGTTTTGCCACCAATGTCGCTATTTACAGGGTGAAAATATAGTGAAACAGCATAGGCGGAGAGATTCTTGGACACATTGTGGACTTTCAAATGAAGTGATCGATACGTATATTTCATTGTCTAAAAGAAAAATTGTTTCATGCTTTTGAACAAATATGATCCAGTTTCAGTAGCGGTTCACCTTTGTTTAAAATATCACTAATGAATGTTCTTCTTGCCAGCTTATCTGCCTCCACCGCCTTTATTATTTTCAACTGGATAACCTAATAGAACAAAAGACAAATCTGGAGGCTCTTCAGTATATGGATAAATGCAGAGCACTTTGTACAAGACATACATGACAATTATAGAAGAGAGCCTCTCAACCTACATGCATATTACGTTAAATTGATTACTGTTATGGTTTGTGTGAGAGTCAGGATATAATGTTAAAGTTATGAAGATGGACATATAATGGAGAACAACCAAAGCACAGATGGGTCTGGAATATATTAGGGACATGCAAAAAAGGCGTCATGTTAACAGGTAATATATTGTGCAATGTCCAAAGGCTGAGAAAGCTGTTCAGAACAGTTTTAGAGCATGATGCTTCCGTATTCAAGAATAGATAGTACCATAGTTGTGCACAACCGGGATAGAGTGTTTCTTGAAACTTTGTATTTGAGCCTTGCTATTGATGTGTGTTATATGCAGGTTCCAGGAGAGATACGAAGTTAGGGTCATTCCTGGGTGGATGTGTTCTCTCCATGCTGGTATGGGACTGGTACCAAGAAGTAACATCGGATGGTTGGGGTTCTTTTAGAGCAGAAAATAATGACACATCCTTTATGGCGTTCAATAATATCTGCCAAAGCTTGCGCCAGTGAAAGAGGAGAGGTAAGTTGGTGTTGAGGTTTGCTGTCGATTCCTTTGGGTCGTGTGCAATTTCCAAAAACAAGAATCGTCTGCAAACAACCTTATGTTGAAAGTTATATTATCAATAATATTGTTAACAGAGACAAGAAAGAGGAGGGGCCCCAGAATGGAACCCTGGGGAACGCCAGCTTCGCCTAGGAGCCAAGACGACGTTTGGCCTCCTATGGTAATGTGCTAAGGATGGTTAGAGAGAGAGATAACCTTCTATGACATGTAAAACAGGCTCTTCAAAAGCATATTGTTCAGGCTCTCTCTGGCATCAAACCCCATACGTGCTTCTTATCCCATCTCCAGATCGTTTTATATCCCATATGAAGAATTCTAACGAGCTGATTGATAGTAGAGTCGCTCTTTTTGAAGCAAGAATTTTTTTCAGGAAACTATGACATTAGAGGGGAGATATTTATCAAAGATATTATAAACTACCCGTTTGTGGACTTCAGACACATTACATGGAAGGGGGGTTGTCGGTAGTTTTCCTAAAGTGGTCTATTGCTTTTTTAAGACGGGACAAATATTTAACGTTTTCCATGAGTCAGGAAAAAAGGGTTAGATAAATACTGATTTAAAAGTGTAGTCAAAGAGTAAGCAGTTGGGGAATTACAATTGATAAGAGGGCGTTGTACTATCTGGCCCGCACTCAGAACTTGTTTTCAGAGTCCTTAGAATTTGTTTCTATTTTGTGAACTTTAGCTTCTAGCATATGTGCGCGGGCTCCTGTTCAATAGGTAAAGTCAGGCAATGGTAAAGCTTTGTTTTTATACTGGATTTTGCATTTAACAGCAAAGTAGGCATTGAAGATTTCACATTTTCAGAATAGCTGGAAATTGTTTTGCCCTCATCTGTAAGTGTGTGGATATTTTGGTAAAGTTTACAACCCAAGACTGATTTACTGAGACTCTACCATTTTTAGAGATAAAGTCTTTGGAATCAAGATCAGAGCCAATATTATCAAGGTATGTGCCTATTGAGTTTTTAATAGGATTAACAGTAAAAGTTCGTAGTCTTTTATAACATATACAGCTGTTTGATTCTAAGTGCTGTAAGAAGAGTACTGGGTTATGTTTTTAAGAGTGAGATGCTTGTAGGTGTTCTAAACGCAGTTTTGTTCTTTTTAATTAAACTTTTAATTTCACGAGTTATCCATGGCTTATCTTCAGGTCTATAGTTTTATCATGAATAAATTCTTTACAGGTATCCAGGAAGAGTTGGCCCCAGTGTGAGACAGAATCACTGATAGAGTCCAAAACGACAAGACCGATTTCCCAGGGGGCATTGTGAAGAGTGTTGTAAGTCATCAAAGTTACCTTTCTTGTAGTCCCAGATGGGGCGTTTATAATGGCAATCTTTAAAAGGAGTCATACATGAAGAGCAAAAGACGACAGAATGGTCATAGGTGGAGATGGGAGAAAGTACACCAGAATTCAGAATGTAGCCTAGCACGTGGGTAATCATGTGATGTAGTGGACTCTCAGCATCCTGAGAAACGAGGGTGCTTGGATGTTAATTGATGAAGGCTTTTTTGAGTTAAAAGGTCAAAGAGGTGCTGTTCAGGTTCAGCATGAGTGTGGACAGAACCCCTCTGGTGACAGCGGTCATTGAAGTCACCTGTCAGCAGTAGTATTTTCGAATTTCATATGTATAGCAGTGACAATTTGAAGGCTCTTACAGTCTTAAGCCTAAAATTCTGCTTGGGCAGGCGAACAATTTTCCAAGAACAGATAGATAACATATGGATTTTTAGCAATAATATTTGGTCTCAAATGTGACTAATTAAAATAGATACCTGGAACTCCAGTCCATGTGTGGTTCGGCAATAGACTGACAGTTTAGGATACACTTGCTCCATCAGGGCGTTGCGCTCCTCCTTTGTGTCTACAAATCAATCAAATAGAGAGGTACATGTTTAAAACTCAAATTATGTAACAGGCAGGATAAATAAGTTCTACAATTTACACCTCGTACATTCTGGTGTGATATTGTGACGTTATATTATAGCTACAAATTTGCATTCATTGGCATATTATCATCACTGACTGTAAAAATCCCATGTCTCTGTTATACCTGCCATCGTGACTTATTGGTACAAAATAAACTTACATGTGTTTATAATACTCGTGTTGCAGTTGGAGCTGAAAGTTGACTCCACATATGACATATAACATAGACATATCATTATTCCACATGTATGCATATACGGCATATACTATATAGACATATCATTATTGCACATGTATGCATATATGGCATACACTATATAGACATATCATTATTCCACATGCATGGATATATAGCATGTACGTGCACACCATGATTATTCTTATCCATTAATAAATATTACAAATAGGCGTTGGAGCTATTATATATGCCAAAAATGCTTTTCCATCTTCTTGGGCTCACTTTGTTGTATCTTTATTACTTTTTACGGTACAGTGATATGACAGGCATACATGTGGACTCACTAACTATTGTTGCGGTATGAAAAAATGGAAAATATGAATAGTCAGATTAGATCTCATGCATAGACATGCGTGACCAACACACAAAAAAAGTATTCAAAACTTGTCTTTATGGCTGCTATCAGAATAAGATTAAACCCAATAGGCAGGCCTAATGTTATGCCTTTTTGTCACCCACCAAATCTACAGGCTCTTGCAGCAACGTATTGAAGATTGCACTTCGAAACAAGATGATTTCTGGGACCTGCAGTTTATCAATCCCCCCGACTTTAAAATTAATCCAAAGTAAAAATGTACGATTACATTGTCAAACAAGAAGTAGGGACCGAGTTTTTAAATGAACAAGTAATTCAAATAATTGTAAATAAAGCCATAGTTCTAAGGTATGCTGCGTACAGCCACAGAACTATGAAAAGTGTCGGTGCATATGGTTCTAAATTGGAATTATGGACAGAAGATGGGCCCCTGTTGCTATGCATAAGGCTGCCCATTGAATTACAGCACTGTGGTTTAATGGTTTAGCTTCAATCCTTTGCATCGTGTAGCCACCGAGTTGTACAACCTTCTAGGTCGCATGTAAAGCATTGCAAGCAACAAATAACATTGTGTAGCCACTCTGTTGTGCAACAGTCTCAAGCAATTCTTTGCATGCAACGAATCACACAGTGTTTCTTGGCCTAAAGGCCCAGTTGCACGAAGTGACTTGTCACACGAGACGCGTTCCATGCAACACTTTGCTTCTTGTAACTACCCTGTTACATAAAAATCGGGTCCTGCAACATGTCGCGCCTGATCCAGCACTGTAGGATTTCAGCGTGACTTCTTGGGTCGCATGAGCGCTTTGCAAGGATTTGTTATCCGTGTAGCCACTTCATTGAATAAGACTACCTATTGAAATAAAAGAAACAAGTTATGTTTCCTTCTTTTATTCAAGCTTCTCCTTTTCTCATACCTTACCCCACCATATCCATTCTTTCAAGAGACATGTAGGACGTGTCCAACGAACCAATCTTTAATGAGGAAGACGAATTGTGGTCACAAAAACAGTGGATGATTTGAAACAGGCCTATATAGAGAACGTTGGTCTCTGTGGGAAGCCAACATGAAAGAATTTTGGGACAGAAATATGACAGGCAAAATGATACGGGAAATTGCAGAATCGTCTCATTAATCGGTGAAAAAGTAATAATATTTCGGCCTTTACTATTTATATGCCTTATATGGCAATATAATCATGATTGTGTATTTTATATCATTATAACTGTCGTTGTCCTTGTTGTTCATGGTAACCTGGGTATAGGGTATTTGGCACTTTTCAAATATTTTGTATCTGTAGGCCCCCGGGTTGCGATGAAAAATGTTTCATACCTGCACCTAGTTCAAATACCTTAAATACAGGGAGCTTAAATCACAGGGGGCAAACCATTTTCATAAAATTAGTTTCTTATTACAAGTGGGAATTTATTTGGTTTGCCAGACATCAAAATACACGATGGTATACTTTAAAGACATCCCGTTTATAAGATAGTCCATAGAATGATTCTTATAATGATAATACAAATGATGATGATGATGATGATGATGATGATGATGATGATGATGATGATGATGATGATGATGATGATGATGATGATAACAGTACAATAATAAATATTAGTTGGTTTATTTTTTTTTAAATTGTAAAATGTCTCTATTGCTGATGATGATGATAACAGTACAATAATAAATATTAGTTGGTTTATTTTTTTTGAAATTGTAAAATGTCTTTATTGCAATAATAATAATAGTAATAATAATAATAATAATAACAATAATAATAATAATAATAATAATAATAATAATAATAAGTACAACAGGTCCAATAGTGAATTACTTGGCACAATTTCGTGGCAGTATAAAATGTCTCTACTGCAATTATATTTTTATTTGCAACTGGAAAAGTTAGAGTTCAGATGACAAAAATGGTCCAATATATATTCTTCTTAATTATATGTAATTTTTAAGTTCCTGTGAAGCAAGTACGTAAACAGCGAAATTAAATTAGCAATATGTACCCATCCTGTACCTAGCTACAAATTTCTATAAATAGGTTGGTACTGTAAACACGGTCTATGTCTAGCATTGTTCATGTAGCCAGGGTGTTGCGCAACAAGCCTGGCTCACATGTATGGTACCGCAGGCAAAGGTCACCTCGTGTATCTCCGCCTTTTAATGTAGCAAGGTGGTCAGACGGATCACTGCCACTTCTGCAACACAACCAGTCATACAAAAATCCAGCAGGTTGGATTTTCATGCAACATGTTGCAGGGACAGATTTGTATGCAAAGTAGTAGTTACACGGTGCAATGCGTCCCATAATATGCATTGCATGCAACGAGCCACACCGTGTATTGTGGCCTTAACACACCACCCCAAAGCGATTATTTTGAGCGCAGACACAAGAAAACTTAACTATTTTTTCAGTTGTTGACAAATTATCACCATGAAAATGCATAAGTACAATTGCAAGGTGAAAGGCTATTGTACCGATACATAAAAATTAAAAGCATGGAAAAGATCCCATGGATGGAAGGGGTTATTTTTCATAGTTTGCTCCACAAGAGAGACAAAACGAAGGAAAGAGTGGATTAACATGGTCAGGCGGCCAAAAGACTGAGAGCCTAGTATATTCGACCGAATTTGCTCCAGCCTCCAGGCATTTCGTTGGAGGTAGAGGACCAACAGAACAATTTCCCGTTTCAATCCTGTTCCCGAACAACAATTAGAAAATACAGACAGTGCATCGGAACAGGGCATGGACTGTACTGCAGTATTTCGTGACTTTTTTGTTAGAAATTAGAATACACAAAAAAAGAATGCATCGGTAAATCTTGAAATTTTGAGTCTGTGGCAATAAAAATACCAGCACTCTACCCCCATTACAAAGACCTTCCCAATGATATATAGGGTATGATTTGTCCATATAGTTTTAGCAAAAACACTTGAAGCCTACCGAGACCGCCCAAGATTGGCGGGTGGCTATGCTCACCAGTGAAGCGTAATCTTTCACCCACTAGTCTCAACTGCGTGCTTCCATGTGCCGCACTCACGATCTTATAATTGATAGGAGATTTTGTAGAAGTGATAGGTTTCAGTATTTTCGGCTGATTTTTCATATTGCATATCAGATTAAAGCTTATTTATCATATAAAAAGAATATATACGATTGATATACTCTATACCTATTGTACTTTGTACTATTGTACTACGGCAGGGAACTAAAAGGATACCAGCACTGCATGGTGTCAGAATTGGTGAAAACTACCCTTAGTAGACTAGTGAAGACAAGTACGGTGAGTAAACAACTTGCAACTGCAAGGAATTGACGAAATGGCACCAGCAGATGCACTGCAAACTGGTGGTTCTTTGTCTTAATCCCAAGCATATGGTAATCAAAAGGGACCACAGTTTCAAACCAAATCACACCACTGGTCTGGTTCAGACAGGCTTTGGGTCCAGTTGAACAAAGTGATTCAAAGCAGATAAGTACATTGGTGTATTGCACGGGAGACAAAGCAGACGATGTAGTGCACTCATTCAACATCAATATCAATGAAGATACAAGCTATGCCACAGTAATTGACAACTTCGAAAAACATTTTGTAGTTCATTGAAATACGATTTGGAAAAGAGCAAAGTTCAACCATAGATCACAACAGTCAGGAGAATCAGCAGAATTGTTAATCACTGACTTGCATTATTTGGTAGAACACCACAACTACGGAACACTAAAAGACAAAATGGTTCGTGATAGGATTGTGGTAGGCATAGTCGGCCAACAGCTGAGTGAGAAACTGCAGTTGGACACTGCGTTAACGCTGGCAAAAATAGTCAGAAGTGTGCGCCAAGACAAAACACAAATGGCAGCCCTAAAGCAAACAGATGGCAGTGTAAATGCTGTTGACTGCAAGCACAGTGCCAAACAGGAAAGTGGTAGAGGGCCTGTAACTATAAAGGTCCTTGTAAACAAAATAATCATGGTCAGCACCGAGGTTCTAATAATAACATGTAAGGTCAAAATGGTCCATGCGCTCAAAGTTACACAAACAGGTCTGGACGGTGTGGAAAAAGTCCAAAGCACAAGCGCACAGACTATGCAGCTGTCAACACTTTGTGTCACAAGTATCAACTGGGAGGACACTATGGATCAATGTGCCATACTACGTATCCTAAGAATGTGCGTGAAGTCACATCAGAGGATCATGAGCCTTTTTGTAATGAACTCACAGCAACAACAGTGACAAGTATGGGACACACTTTGTACCATAGGGAACAATGCAATTCTGTTCAAAATAGACATAGGTGCGCATGTCACTGTCATTCCGGACACAGTGTACACAGGAGGAAATAGATGTTCTGAAAAAGCCTAGTAAAGTTATCCATGGCCAAGGACTAGCACATTTAAATTGCATGGGCATGTTCACATGTGAACTTTGCAAAGATAACTCTAGTACAACTCAAGACATATATATGATAAATGGCTTGAAGAAAGCATTGTTTGGACATCCAGCCATAAAAACTTTGAACTAGTCAAAATGATAGAGGCAGTACAGCAAATTGAACAAGTAGAAACTGACAGTAGGCCTACTACAACTCAAGACCAATGTCCTGACCTATTCAAAGGACTCGGTCAAATAGAAGGTGAATACATCAGTTTGAAGGATGATGCCAAAGCATATGCAATACAAACACCACACAGAGTAGCCATGCCATTACTCCCAAAAGTCAAAGAGGAGCTGGAAAGAATGCAAAATAAGGGTGTGATCAAACCCATCAATGAGCCTACAGACTAGTGTGCAGGCATGGTGGTTGTACCGAAGCAAATGAAAAAGTGAGAATATATGTCGATTTAAAGAAATTGAATAAAAATGTCAGACGAGAGTGACATGCTTTTCTGTCTGTAGATCATACACTGGCCATACTGTCACAGGCAAAAGTGATGTCAAAATTAGATGCCAATTCTGGTTATTATCAGTGTAAGGTGTCAGATGAATCTGCACCATTGACAACATTTTTGACTCCATGTGGGCATTTTTGTTTTTGTCATCTAACATTCGGTATTTCTTCCGGGCCAAAATATTTGTCTTTACAGATGGAACAAGCCTTAGGAGGCTTAGAAAGTGTGGTTCGTCATGTTGATGACATTCTGGTGTGGAGCAACTGCCAACCACAGCATGGCAGCAGGTTACGTCAGGTACTCAACAGACTAGCTCAATTAAAATTACATTGAACTGGGAAAAGTGAGAGATTAACCAAACAAAGCCAAAGTTCCTGGGACACATAATTGCTGATGATGGCATGAGACCTGACCTAGACAAAAAACGGGCCATAAGTGAAATAAAAGAGCCACTCGATGTTGCAGAACTGCATCGATTCTTACCTATAGCAAACCAACTGGGGGAAAATTACCCTTAACTTGGCTGAACTAGCAAAACCATTCTGTGACCTCTTGACCAAGAATGCTGAATGGTACTTGCATACATATCAACAAAATGCATTTGAGGCAACTGAGGTGGAACTGCAATTAACAAACATGAAGGCACCCTACCGCCCAGAAAGGAAAACTATAGTTGCTGCTGATGCATCATCATATTTGTTAGGTGCAACTCTTATGCAGAACCAGGATGACCATACTGTCAAGCCAGCAGCATATGCATTCAGAGCCATGTCACATATGAAACAGCGATATGCACAGATGGTAAAAAAGGGCAGTAGCCCTCACTTGAGCTTGTGAGTGTTTCACAGACTACCTTGTGGGAATGACCTTCCATATCCACACTGACCATAAACCATTGGTCCCACTCCTGGGTGGGAAAGCAATCGATGAGTTGCCTCTGAGGGTACAGGGGTTCAATGTGATTGATATGATATTGTTACACTATATCCAGTCAAGGACCTAGTCATACCTGACACAGTATCCCAAAGCCCTGTTAAAGAATGCTTGACTGCAGAAGACAAAGATTTGCAGTTAGAAACAAGTGTGTACATAGCGACTATCACCAGTCACTTGCCCGACCTGGGGGGGGGGGGGGGTGTCCTTGAATGCCATATGTAAAAACACCAAGGGTGATTAAGTGATTCAGAAGATTATTGGCCACTGCAAAAGTGGGTGGTCAGAAAGGAATTGAATTCCTTCCACAGTGAAGCCATATTGGCTTTAGAGAGGAGCCACAATGACTGTAGAAAATGGGCTATTGTTGAAGGACAGTCTGATTTGAAAGCGACAGGAAACTCGTGCACGCATTCACAAAGGCCATCAAAGTATCACAAACTGCAGAGCAGGAGCAAAACAAGCAGTGTGGTGGCCAGGTGCAACAAACCAAGTACTGATGAAAAAGGTGTGAGGCACCTCAAAAATTCAGATCAAATCCAGTGGAACCAATGATATCCACAGAATTTCCTGGTAGACCATGGCAATATGTTGCAACAGACTTATTTGAGCTCTATGGATCAAACTATCTGCTAGTCATCGACAATTTTTTAAAATTCATTGAGATGGCTAAACTACAGACCACCACATCAGTCTTTTGAACAACTGAAGTCCATGTTACATATGATATTGTGGATGAACTATGATCTGATATTGGACTGCAATCCTCACCAAGTGAGTTTGCTAAATTCGCAAGAAAGTACAGATTCAA
Organism: Hermodice carunculata; assembly: GCA_964020975.1. Classification (NCBI taxonomy): domain Eukaryota; kingdom Metazoa; phylum Annelida; class Polychaeta; order Eunicida; family Amphinomidae; genus Hermodice; species Hermodice carunculata. The sequence goes on along the minus strand of OZ026612.1, from coordinate 3,683,811 downwards.
ACATGTGACATGTAGTCCCTGGTTTCTTCAAGGAAATGCAGAACACAAAAGAGCATTGAGAAACAATCAAACAAATGCAAAAAAGGAAAAATGTCCCTACAAAGTTCTGTTGGCATATAGATAAACTCCCTTGGCAAATGGATGCAGCCCTTCAGAGCTGCTCATTAGAGGCTAATTGAAGTCCATAGTACCAACCATGCCATCACAATCAATCCCTTGGTGGCCAGATGTTTCCGAAGTCAGAGAAAAAGAGTTAAAGATTAAACAGCAGCAACAACAGAACCCTAACAGCCAACACCATGTACCTGAATTGCCATCATTGCAACCAAGGGTAAGTGAATGCATTGCCCAGAAACAACAAGGGACAGTGCGTGGTAGAACCAAAACACCATGGTCGTATCTGTTACAGTGGAAAATGGACAATGTTTTTGATAAATGGTCAGCTATTGTCATGGCCCTACATGGAGAAAACGATTTTAATGAATGCTGGGTTTGACAATAAAACATACTGTCAAGATGGTCAGTGGATTAAAAGCTGCAACATGCTAAGTCTTGAAAATTATGTACTTGGCTTTTCCAGTGAGATTGACGACACGGGATCACTCTCCTTGTATAATATGCTCCAAAGGTCATTATTCAGCAAGGATTATTTATTTACATTAACCATTTTTACGTGTATGGCAGTACGGGATGTTTAATCTTAAAGGAAGATCTTTTTAGATGGAAGTTAGTACCTGAAGGGTCATGATGTGAACTTTGCTGAATTGGCAAGGAAAATGTTTGTCATTGGTTTGTCCAAGCATAAATGAAATTCACATTAAGTTTTGGCATGAATTTCAGACAAAATTAAACGACACAAAGGAAAATTATATTAGGGAGTACCTTATTGGCACACTTTTCAATTCAAAATTATGCTTGTTGTTGGATGACATTGCCTATGATTACATTATTTCAAATGGGAAACTGTTTGATGGCATTGGCAAAATATTTTTAAAAGTGGCTTGGTTCACACGCAAGTCCTTAGTGAACGGGTCCTAAACAATTTGTGTTGTTTTTTCACTAGTACATGCGACCTGCTCAAGACGGTGTGCTTTTATATGATTTTTTCTGATGCAGCATTCTTTGGACGTATCACAGGTAAACCTTGGCCTTGTTGATGCCTGCACAGTGTAATGGGGTAGTTGTTATCCAATAAACATTACTACTATTACTACCAAACAAGTAGGTCCATGGTTATATATATAGCATGATTTAGGACAACATGATTTCAGCTACTTACCTGAGAATGTTGAACTTGTAAATATCCTGACTGCTCGTTTGTGTAGCCCTGGTAAGCTGTCTAAAGAACAAGCACCTCGCAATATGACGTCATCTTTCAGTTGTTCATCATCCTGCATGCCCGCCTTCTTGTTTCTCTTTTTCTTGACTTCTTTCTTTTGAGTACTATGATGCACATCACTTGGTATATTCTCAGTACTGCCTGCACCATTTACTGGTTTTTCATCTTTGTCAGATGAATTAATGCCATTTATGTCGCCCGTTGAGTCTTTTTGATTCGAGTCACCCATTGAGTCAATTTGTTTTGGTGCATCTTGAGCCTCGATTTCGCCAGTGTTGGAAGATACGTCTCCCTGTATACTCACGTGAGGCTTCATTTGGATTTCTGACGATTCGCAGCTTTCAACAACAGAAGTGTGAGCTACAGGGGACTCCATTTGCACTTGTCTTTATTATAGTCTGCAAGCAGCACATGTATTAACCATCACTTTCAGCATTAATGTAGCCACGTTACCAACAGCTTATTAATGTTTATTACTGTTTCAAGACAAACACAGTGTAATGATTGACCCATATCATTAACACACCATCGAGAGTGATAAATGTCCCCTCTCTGAGGCATTTGTCTGCTGAAAGTTTTCATTAGCTGAACACACTCGAATAAGGTCCTTCTAGAGGGTTGTAAGGGAATATTCCCTTCTACCATACTGAGACATTTTATTTTTTCCGTATAAGCATACCAGAAGCCCTCTTAATTTCTTCGTACTGGCATTATTTTGGAACAGTCTTATTTTCTGTTTTGGTTGTCCTTGGTCAAAATTGTTTCTTGTACCAACGTGCATGGGGCTGAGCCAAAATTGTTTCTTGACCCAACAAAATGGGACCCACAAGTCTCCTTTTGTAGTGATTGCTTTTTTTTTTTTTTTTTTTTTTTTTTTTTTTGATAAGTTCCGCAACAAGCCTTCAGATTCCACAACATTTTATCACATGTTCATTAGCTGAACCACAAGAAACGTACCAATCTCTCCTTTCTGCTTCAATCTTGAAGGGGGTGGAAACTTCCCAATACTGCTAATTAGTGTCAGGCTGGCACTAGGAATACTGCAGCTGCAGCCAGTTTGGCTTACGTAGTATAAACCCCTCTAGCCAAATGCTTATAATGCTAGCCAAAACCATGAGCAAAAGTAACATTTTGGAATTATAGTTAATAGATCTAAATACTTGAGTAAAATATCAAATATATCTGGTTCACAAGTTGGAATTAGCAAGTATCCTTAGCCAGTTTGGTTTAAGCTTACAAGATTTTGTTAGCCGCAACATTTTTGCCTCTGCCTAATTGGCTTATGGATAGTGCTACCCTACAGTATAATTTACTGAAACATATCAACCCTGGCACTGTAACCGTAAGGTGCAAGACCCTAACAAGTTAACAAATGCACTGGCCAGTCAGGCTCTTCGATTTACTTCAAGTGATTGGCAACTTGCTTTATGAAAAAGCAACACTTTGTCTTCAGGCATAGACATAATTATAGAATGATGCGATTCAGTTGGAATGAGCTTTATTGGCATTGGCCTGTACCACTACATGCAATACGGTGTAGCCACACATGAAAAATTGATGAAGGGATATTTACAGATATCACACATTTGTACACATTATCCTGTCAATCATGGTGACCAATCGGATGATACTTTTTTTCAAAAGTTGTATTTATAAAAACTACGGACGTTTTACTTAGTCTTAGGAATTGACCTTTCTTTCAATTGTATTCATCGGCGAGTGACTGCAACTTGATGACGGGCATTTTTCAATGACCATTCATCAAGGATGAATACAATTGAAAGGACGTTCATTTCTGATATTTACATTGAAGAAACATGGTAGGCCACCTTATTATTTATGATCTGGTGGTTTATCTCACTTTAGTATGGCAGAGAATGATTTAAGGCCCGCCAGCGCAAGCCGAACTATAGTCCTTCAAACCTCGGTATTAGAATTGAAAATTTTTCCCCCAAACTGCTTTTTCCAATTCATATGTTATAAAACGTACATATATTGCAAAGATAAGTCCTGCCCCAACATTTAATGTACCTGTCATTCTGGTGAGTTCATATTTTTAATCCCTTGCATGCCTAAAAATGCTATGAAAGGTCGGCGATTGTTGCCTGCTTCGTTACTCTGCTGCCATTTTGCATGACATGCAGTGGGACTGGCCCATTTTATGTGGGGGGGGCGTAAAATGTATGAGCTGTCATACGATCTTTATCCGAATCCCCACCTTTTTTACTGATTTTGGGTTTATTGACATACTGTTGTACATTAAAATTTGTCAACATCATTGGGCGATTTTACCCGCAAAAGATGCCACTTACAACTGCCAAAAAACTTGTCCTCGGTGTAGTTAATTGCTTTCAGCGAAAATAAGGCAGATTATGGGGGAGCATGAATAGGCCATGAAGAGAGCTGCAAGAGCCTTCACCAAAACAGCTGAGGTATGTCGTGCATAATACCCTAAACCACATGCAAACCACAAGTAACTCAGAAGGAAATGGGCAGTGTTACTTTGAATATTTTGTCTAGGAGAGTGTTGCGGGGAAAGCAACCCGTTCGTCTAAAACAAAAATAGAAGAAACTCTTTTGGAAAAATGGATATCGAGATTTCCCACACTTCAATACGGAAGGAAGTGAAAGAAAAATGGGATACAAATACAAGAAAAGGGGACAAATCTTTATACTGTATGAGAAACCACATGTTGTCTCAATGTGCCACAGGTAGTTACGGGAAGCAAAAAGAAAAAAAAAGGAAAGAGAGAGAAAGAAATTATTTATCTGGATGAAACATGGGTGAATGCAGGTCGTTCAGACACCAATTGAGTTGCAAGACAAGACCAGCAGAGGCAGAGTCATGAGAAGTGTTTTGGGGAAAGGGTCAAGATGGATAGTAACGGATGTTGGACATAGGGATGGATTTGTTGAAGAAGCATGTCAAATTTTAAGATCGGTATTAACAAAAGACTACCAAGAGGAAAAAGACATGAACAGTTTTAATAACTGGTGTACTGACACACTTTAGCCAAATATTTCCCTCAAACCCCACAACTGTAATGGGCAATGCTTCATACTATTCAGAACTATCAACATAAGTCCCTCGGGCATCAACAACAATAAACAATGTAAAAGAGTGGATTGCCAAAAAAGGTACCTGGCTAATCATCAGTCATGAAGGCTTCTTTTCAATGTTCCATTGTATTTAATATTAAATGCCAAATTTCTAGAGATTGTTCAACATTTCAATTTGTTAGTTGCCATTGGCTTAAACTACAATGACACCTGTGATGTTTCAACCTACTGACCAACTCTCAATTTTTAAAAGTCCTAAAGAAAACCTCATATTACCTTCTGCCAAACAACATTTTCATGATACATGGAAAACACACACACACACACACACACACACACACACACACACACACACAAGCAAGCAAAACAAGACCAAAACAGCGCTTTTCCTAGCAGGAGGAACAAATAAATACTTTGTAGCTTTAAGCTCATTTGACATGTCAGTTGACCTTATGATTATATGATAGGTGCTGGCCTGTTTTCCATAAGGCCATAATTCAAATTTGTAACTTTCCTGACACTGTCAGTGTCAGACACATTCACTACCAGCTCGGTGCCAATGTTCTTGTGGCTCCAGTGATATTTTTTGGCCAAATTTGAATTAGTACTATTCGGTTATTCTTTCTGAATTCCTATTGGGGCACCACTAGTTTCGAAGAAAGAGGTCAAGATCAACAACAAGGCACAGACCACATGTACGGGCCACATGCCCTACACTCGATACCTCTGTGGTGTAAATGTTAGAATTATAGGCTACCTGAAACAGTTTATAGGCTCCAGGATGTTACGCGCAGCCGGACGGACGGACATACCCGAGCCGCCATCACCACTATTCCTCTGTCCCCCTATACCATCTTCAGTGGCGGGAGAAGAATGCTTCAAAACCCTGCATTTTTTCTCTCATTTATCATAAGGTTACATGCATTAACACGGAACTTTGACAAACGCTCCCGTGCATCCCAAAGGTGTGAGCTGTTATGGGTCGGGGGGGGGGGTTGAGAGGGGGGAAGGGTTGGATCAACCCCCCCCCCTCAGCGATGTAAAAAATATAAAATGATTAAAATAAAACATTGAAAGATAAAATCAAACAGTTTAGCCTTTTACCGCCGCTTTCACATTAAATTTACTGTCTGGAGGTATATCTAAACATCTATGATCTTTAAACTGTTCATACTTTTATATAGAATTGTTACGTTTCAATATACATTCTGTGTGCTTTTTGGTAGTAAAATGCCATATATTACATCAAGGGCATGGTCTACGCAGTATTGTAACTCAAACTTCTGATTTTGCCACTAAGGCTGACTTTTCGTCCATTAAATTTTGAAACCAGGCACAGATTTTGTCAGATCGCTAATTCAATCACGCATATTGATAATACATGATGCCATCTTATCGTATCCTGATACGTAGGTTATCGGTGTAGTTTCGTTTGTTACAACTTCAGAGCTATCCTTCTCTTCGTCTTTTCGTTTTAGTTTATGAAAGTATAATTTTTGGAATTGTCTAGTCTTAATGTACCAGTTGGGGCACATGTTAAAGAACTAGTGTGCTGATTGTTATAGGGAAAGATGGTCAAGTGCTTTGAAGTGGCTTTCCTTTTTTATTTTTTGTGCATTTAAGAATAACATCCTGCGGAAAAAAGAAAACAAGGTCCGTGTCTTCAAAATATAATAAAACTTAACAGTGTCCCTGAATTTGTTATGTGCATCATGTGTAAAGTTACGAGACTGCAAAGTTCAAATTTGCTAATTTACATGCCCAAAACCTTAATTTTCAGAATAGAACACTTCTATCCCAATATGGGCTTGATATGGACCATTTGGAGGACATTGTTAGGGTTCATAGTGTTTGGAACAACAGAGCATCAGTTTTGGAACTTCAGACTGGGTTCTCGGGAGAAATGGATAGATATTAAATACATATCCTCCTTACCTGTAGGTCTTTTATATTGGGATATTTATTCCGTTAGCACAATATTTCGTTGATCTGTATATGCACCAACTGACACAGCAAGACTATGCAACTTTAACAATGTATACTTTCGTCAAGCTACAGCAAAAGTTATAAACAGCAAAAACATTGATGTACACATTTGAATCTCGATACCTATAGTTACTAAGGAACTGGAAATTTTGACTGTTCGAAGTGTACCTGAGAGTATATACAGTTTTGGTAAAACTATTTAATCTGTGTAGTTCCTTTCTGGTTTGGCTGTATCGGCTTCATATGGTTTGGCTTTCAATACATACTTTAATGCTAGGGGGCAGTACAAGGAACATACGGATATCAAAAACTTTCTTCAGTTTCATAGATGATATTTGTAATCCACTGGCATCTCAAGTTTGAGAAACAGAGCTCGCCCAAATACTTACACTGTATAGATTTGAATGTTGTGAACGTAAAAAATGTGTGATGAACAAACTTGAATGAAATATTTGCAGTCATTGTGTTGTCGCAGTCACATTTAATGTTTTCACCCGAATGAATGGGGGAAGACTAGGGCCAGAACAAATTTTGAAGCACTGGCCCCGCCATCTTGTAAAAAGTTTGGGACTTATCTGATCCTGTATGCCATACTCTGGAAAAGAAATATGAAAGGTAACGGGAAAGCCCAGTTTAAGAAATTTTGTGTGTCGCAGATATCAGATTGTCCATGTCAAAACGGAGTCTCAAATGACATGAAAAAGCGTCTGAGAGTATCAATCTTTCAAAAATGTCCGGGGGAGTTCTGTAGTAAAACTGTTCTTAATACCCATTGGACATAATGTCAGCCAATGTCGATAGGAGAGAAATTCAATTTATATAGTTACGTACATTTTCATGAAACGTATTAGTTGACATACATGACTGAAATTGACCTTTTTCCTGGCATTTTATAACTTGAAGCTGTGGCAAAACAGAACTAGAGAAAATACTCAATTTCACGGTTCCAACTGGCTTCTGTTTCAAATCGTGTTTTATACAGGTAAAATCGTTCTGAAGTATTTTTTCATTGCCACAGAAAATACAACACCAGGGAGTACATGTAACATGTTGTCGATTGAAATAAATAAGAAACTAAAGTGAGTCCCTCTGTTCTACACTGCTGTCAGTAAAAAGTTCAGAGACTTATATTCGTTAAAAGGCTGACCATTGTTTGCTTATCTCAGCGACCCTATGGATATTTTGCCCTGTGGTGCAATCTCGAACAACTTAATACGACTTTGTCTCTCAACATTGACCATCAATATCTCGTCAAATATTCCTGTTATGACTCCAAATTTTCTGTCAAAGATTTTGAATAGTCGCCATTAACCTGTGAAATTTAGCTCTAATCTCTAATAAAAAACAAATATACATGCGAACCAAAAATCTATCTTTATATCCGAGATAAATGGACATCTCTGCTAGCGAATGATGGCGGGGTTGCCTCAAAAATTATTGTAGCAATGAGTGTGTGTGTGGGGGGGATCGTCGAAAAAAATTCATCGATGAAAATAATTGAATAAACAATTTTTAAAAATGAAAACAGACATATTGATTTTAAATTCATTATTCAATATTTAACTACACCAAAACGTTACAAGAAAACGATGACTAAATCGGGATATATCAAATAAATTAATTAGAAATAACTATCTAAAACTTAATTTGACAAATCTAATCTTCCAACATTATGTTGAAACATTTTTTGAAGTCCAATGGCAATAAATAAGATAGGCAATTTGTTTGGACACATCATACAATGCATGGATGGTTTTGAACCCTCCTCTCCGGACCTCAGGTTCGAACACTAAATTACCTTCAAATATGACGCCATCACATATTGACATTACGGTCTTCAAAGCCAACACGTTGATGCAAGGACGCCATTCATTTTGTGTTTACATTTGGAGTCGTGGCGTATTCAGCACAGGGCGGGCCCGGCGTACGCATCCCTCCACCCCCCACGCACACACAAACCCTCCATCCCCATTCGACCAACAAAAAAGAAAATGATAGAAATAAAATTTGAAAAATCCTGTGCTAGTAGTATAATATGAATACCTGGTTAATGTGGGAGCTACAAAATGTCAATACAATTGTCCGACTCCCATACTGGACATAGCCATGGATGACTCTGAACTTGAGCCGGTCATTCTCAGTCCAATAAACGTTGCAAAATTTGGAATTCTGCTTATTCTTAAATTACGGATAACCTATTTTCATATGGCTTGATTTGACAAAATACTGCAACATCGATGCTCAAAGTATGACACTGTCAATCAAACTTTTGTATCGAACCTGAAATTTCTTTAGGTTTGATTTTGAGCATGCATACAAACAAGCAAGTCGTGCGCACACCTTTTGTTGCGGCGCACTCCAATAACGTTTCAGTTTCATCTAGGCCTTAATATAATATAGGCCTATATATGAGCAAAAGTGAATAGACATGGATCTGTAATATGCCGTTATTAAGTATATTAAATTGATATTATTGATATCTCATGTTGGCCATTTAGATTTCCAAAAAGATCTGGCATTGTCCTGAAAGTTGAAATTGCAATTTTCTGTTGGTTAGAGCTTCCGAAATATGCCTGATGAAGTAATAAATGCACTTTCTGTGACGTTTTCATTATAGATGTTACATAGAGGTTTCAGAAACGAACACTTGGGACTGCCAAAAAATTCTGTATCACCATCATACTTAGACCTTTCATTCAGTCATGCAGTTCATTAACTCTTTCTGTGTCAAATATTGGACTGAGTCAACAGCTCCCATCAGCGCCTTTTGTTGGTTGTAGGCCTACTGCACTCAAAGCACGCCGAGGAACTCTTTTGACAAGGACTATTTTTACCTTATCATAGGCATGCCGGTACTTGAATGAAAGGGTTCTTTACACCGAATATGCATCTAGGATCATTTTTTTTCTAATTCAGAGCAGTTCTCTTTCTGTAGTTCGAACTAAATAGCCATTGACAGTGAAAGAGCTAGGAAGTTCTTGGAAGAGTGGGGTGCAATCAGACGTAAACGTTTAATCGAATTCTAGGAAGCCATTATCCTATTTCTTCACTGCTGTCCACAGGGATGTTGAGTTGAATGGACAATCCCTCGACCGTGTGCTTCACACTTAAGTTTATGAAATCATTTCATTCTGTCCACCCCTGGGTAATGTGAAACAATTGGCGGGGCACTCTGAAAAGGTCTTTGTAATCACACAACAACTAATACTTATTTATTGCGTAAAAATGGATGTATTGGCAACATTCAATTAGGGCAATGGTAAAAAACGAACTTGGATTTTAAGTTTCCTATTGAAGGACATCTACCAGCCTGTTTAAACTGACATGTCTCACAGCGTTCCCAAATTATGTTCTCATTGTACCCCATCATGATATAGGCCCTAAGCTTGTCTCATTGTGCCACAATACAGCATTGTATCACCGGGCCCCATCTTGGTTACTAGGTGTCTGTTCACGGGATACAAGAAGATCCACGTGAAAAGATGTGTATCCCATGAAGCCAACGGCTGAATGGATACAAATCTTTTCACGTGGATATTTTCTGGTACCCCCTGAACAGACAGATAGTGGCGATTTTATCCTGTAATTGGACACTATATATATACATATATATATATATATATAACAATTTATTCAATAACATCAACCATTTAACAACATGTGGAATACTAGATTTGGCAACAAGGTTTTTCTCAATTTAAGTGGTCCTAATTTTACTGATATCAGTCAGTTGATTCATGAGCCTGATCGCAAAACAGGTATACAGAACCTTATATACCTGTTTGGTGATCAAGTCCAAAACGAGGCCAAATTATGTATACCCCTGATGGTGCTCATTAATATTCATGAGCCTGATTGTTACTAGATACCCACACTTATCGCTTATAAGATAACATTTTTTCCATAAATCGAAAAAATAAATTTTGACGTAATTTTGCACACTTAGTGTCATACCGTCTGCTGTGATGATAACAGCTACATTCGCAGGCCCCCGTAAAGCCTAGGTCACACATACACGTTCTTAGCCACGTATACTCTGCAGATTAGGCCGGTTCTGTAGGTCGTGGGAGAATGTGTTTCTTTTGGCGGGAAAACCATGAATCGGCCAATCCCGTATGCTAGGCCTCGACTCTACTAGGTTCTCTAGGGATTAACCACGTTGTCGCTACGTCCATACACGTTTTAATAGGGGAATTGATCTTGTGCCGTCGTATCATAAACGTGTGCGTTCACGACAATGCTACATTTTATCAAGATCATGCCCTGACGTGGTAGGTCTCACTACACCACCTCACCCGACCACTAACGTTCTGCCACGTTTGCTGTTGGCCTGCGTCCTGAAACGACGTTGCCAGGATATGCCACGGCATTGCTACGACCTGCCACGTTCCTCACACAATCATTCCCGTTCACAGAAAACTTGTGACGTCTTGGTATCCGTTCTCAGAACGTACCAAAACTGTTGTGTTCCCCTACGTTTAGTCACGTCCACTCTTGATTGCCACCACGTTCTTGCTACGGAAACATTACGATGAGCCCCGAGTTACAACGCTCCGACTACGAATACACTCGTTCTAGCAAAAGCACACGTTCTGCCGCATCCATTTTAAACGGTTTAAAATGGACGTGTCCATTTCCCGATCCCCCAAGTTCTGGCAGGATTCCATAGGATCACTCAAGTTTAGCTGCAATCTGCTTCACGTTCTCTCACAGGTAGCCACGTTCACCCAGATCGTAGCAGACCGTGTGGGCAGAACGTGTATGTGTGACTGGGGCAAAACGTTCAGTCAGTCGAGCGTATTTGTGCTAATGTGTGTAGGGGGTGGGGGTGAAAGGGTGAACCGTGAAATCTGCATGTGCAATGGCCGGGGCAATGGCCCACAAGGCTGAGGGCCGATATCTGGCATAAAGTATCGTGTATTCAGCTGTGCAGTCAATCATCCATGCTTTTCGCCCAAGGCCGAGTTACAGGACGTGACTTACCACATGAGACGCGTTGCATGCAACACTTTGCTTGTGTAACCGCCCTGTTGCATGCAAAGCCGGGTCCTGCAACACATCGGGCCTGATCCAGCAGGGTCAGATTTCGGCGAGACTTTTTGGGTCGCAAGAGTGCTCTGCAAGTTCTTGTGACCCGTGTAGCCACTTCGTTGCATACCCATTTGAAAAATGAATAAGAAATTCAGTTCACTCAAATAATTGTTACCCCTATCCTGATCCAGCTGTGTACATTTTTTTTGGGGGGGTAAGGGGGTGGGGGGCGGGCTTTTCTTATCGTGGGAGTAATGGAAAAAGGGCCTTGCCCCGCGGCACATACCATGGGAGTGCCCCATCCCCCTCCGGTGGGGGGGGGGCATAACACTACCTATTGAAATAAAAGGAACATGTAATGTTTTCTTCTCTTATTTACGATTCTCCTTCCTCACACCTTATGCCACCATATACATTCTTTCTGGAGACAGAGAGGACGTGTCCAACGAACCCACCTTTGAGGAAGGCAAAATGTGGTCACAAAAAAACTAGTGAATGATTTGATACAGGCCTACAGAGGCCGTCAGTCTCTGTGGGACACCAACATGTAAGAATATATTGGGGCAGAAATATAAGAGACAAAATGATACGGGAATTCGCAGAATCGCCTCAATGACCGGCAAAAAATGAATATTTTGGCCTTTACTCTATATATATAAATATATATATATATATATATATATATATATATATATATATATATATATATATATATATATACATGCATATATATATATACATATATATATATATTTAATGCCTTATATGGTAATATTATCATGCGTTTTTTATTTCATTATAATTTGTCATTCTTGTAGTTGTTCATGGTACATGGGTATAGGGTATTTTGAAACTTTTCAAGTATTTATGGCATAATACATACCTATACACTATTACATGGGTAATTGTCCGAAAGGACAAGCCTCTCCAATTGATACCAACAGAATTAAATTTCTGGTCCACCTGGTTCATGGCACAATGCACCGCAGCGCCACCTATAAGCCGTCTTGGTGTTACATAGCCTCGGTCACGTACTTCAGTTCATTTCTTTTGGCATTCGCCATTTTAGTTGATTTTATCAGCTCAAGAGATAGTCTCTCGTGTTGCTTTTCGTAAGCAGCGTTAGCCCTTCTGCGTTTGCGGTTTGGCTAAGTTCATCCTTCTGAACATTACTGTGAAGTTATTTTGCAAGTCTCACTAGTTTTCATGGAAGTGATCTGAGGTATTGATCCTCGACAGAGCGGTTGGCGTCCATTATACTGTAATTATGCGTGGATAGCGTTTGTAGGTCAGGCGGACGCACGACTCCATCTTCTCTTAAGAATGGCGTCGAAACAGTCAACAAGACAGTATAGGATGGACAGCAAGAAGCATTTCATGGCTTCCTGGGATGATCATCCTGAGTGCCGGCTTTGTATGGCCAAACTCCCTGGGATAAAATGTTCCAGAGTTTCACCCTGCAACATCTGTGCTTCGTGGCGGGAAAAGAGGTGGCAGGCAGTGGACCAGTTGAAACAGAAGTCAGCACGCAAGAGGGCTGGGCTAGCCACTTCAGGGACCCGCACCTACGAACATCAGGCTATGGTGCGAGAGCCCCAGACCGTACAGCAGGCACCGGCGGCGGTCCAGCCCATAGGGTCACCTGCAAGGTTAGTGCCGTTTACTTTAGGAGCTCCAGCTCCATCCATCCGTATGGGTGTTGGGCACACCACAGTAGCGGGTGCAAGTGCTAGTGGGCCAGGCGTGGCCCAGGCGTGGCCCAGACTGTACTGTCTCCGGCTGGAGCAGTACCTCACACCAGTGTGGACCAGACCGCTAGCATGGACCAGACCGTGTTGCACAAAAATGTAGACCGGCCCGTTAGCTTGGACCGGACCGTGTCTTGGCCCAGCCATACTGCATCCCACATGGATCTAACCCCAGCTGGGGTTGTTCATACATCAGTGGGCAGTCCCGTGAGCAGGCTTCACGGGTCCGCTTCGACCGTAGCACAGCCAATATCAGAGCCTGTCCCGGTATAGGCAATCACTCTGGATGCCTTAAAGGCTACTATGAAGCAGCAAATGGACCTTGTTATGCCCCCAATGCTGCAGGAGATGTTGCCCCGCTTCATGACTGGTGTGGCCCCCACGGCCACTGTCACCAAAGAGGCAGACTTGGACCCAGTACGGCCCCTTCCGGAGGTGGCACGGTTACCGCTTCAGTCTGACCAGACAGGAGGCAGGTATGGAGTCCCAGATACCAGGGACCAGCTCACAGAAGCATAGGTCCCGTAGTCTGAGCCCACGGTCCCTGAACTATGGCAGGAGCCGGCATAAGAAACACAAGAGGCACAGGAAGCACCGGCGCTCAGATAAGTCCAAGTCCCCCTGGTCCTCTGACAGGAGTGGAACACCGGGTGGTTCCCTTCATGAGGAACCAGTGGATAGACCTAAGGTGGCCAGTGTGGTGGTAGGTCCACCCCCGGCCAACACGGTATGGGACAACTGTCTGACACAGTCACGGTTGGACCATGTGGACTTACGCCACAGGATTGGGCCTAAGTCTAAGGTAGTCGTCTCCAAGATTGTGGATGACAGGCCCGTCATTTCATATGATGATGAGGTTGAGGAGACCCCGCAGGGTGCATTGCCTACAGCAACCCCTCGTATTGTCTTGAATTGGTCCGGGCATCCTGTGTTACCTGAGGCACCTGCCCCAACACTTTTGCCCTCGGAAACACTACCCCGGCCGCAGTAGAGCTTCAACCTGCAGCGGAGACAAGCATGAGTCCACCAGCTGCCCCTCCCACCAGGTCCAAGCCCCCTGGACCTGGAGGATCCAGAAGCTGGTGCCTCCTGTGATGGTTCACAGCAGGCCCAGGAGTCCATTCTAATGGACAAGGCCCTTACAACAAGCCAACTCTCTGATGGGCCCTCACTTCCGGATTCTTGTGACTTGGGGGGGAGGAAGATGAGGAAGAGGACGCCAGGACACGGCAGCACTCTCGACTCAAGTCAGAGCATTTTCCTTCCGGCGAAACCACCAAAGACTTGTTGGAACACCTCACACAGGTCAGCGATCGGGATAGATCTCTGAAGTCAGACCCAGGGGGTCCTCCGGAACTGCAGCGTCACTCTTTTGACCAAATGTAGCTTTGGTGGTGGATCACTTCCAGTGCAAATGCTAGGCACTCCAAAGAAGCTTAATGCTTCCAAGCCTATGCCCATGTCTTACACGGCAAGGCGTGAAGAAAAGATGGCTCTTCCCTTTAGTGCCTACGTGGGGGAACAGCTGAGAGAGCAAACCAAGGGTTCAGCTGGAAAGCCATTTGCGACCCAGATTACATCTACAAATCTGGTGTCTAAAGACAGTACGGCACTGCCAAGCGAGCCTTAATATTTTGAAAAAACGTGTGGGATTCAGAGCCACCGGAAGTCCAGCCCAAGTTTGGGCAATACTACCAGGACATGGACAAGAAAGAGTCAAGCCTGGGGGTCTATGTGAGAGACCAAGTCCTTAAAGACCTTATTAAGGACACGAGGGTGACGGTCAAGGCCCTTTCGGCCTCGGACATCGAGGCGGTCACAGTGTCAGGCATTATGGCCAGGTTAACTAAATGCACAGACCTCCCTCCGATGGTGCGACAGATAGTATCTCACGTTACGCAACTAGAAGCCTCATGTACAGATTCTCTGCGAGCGACGATGGAGAGTTTCATTCTCCACGAGGCCAACCTCCAGAGAGCGGAACACTTCAGGAATACAGTCTTCAGTGACAGGCTGCGGAATAAGCTGTATTCCTCACCACTAGATCCTAATTTCCACTTCCTGTTTGAGGATGATGTCCTACAGGAAGTGGCGAATGACCACCGGGATGAGTCGGCCATGCGAACTAACGAAGCGCTAGTTCGGCGGGCGTCGGCCCCAAAATATGCCTCCACTGGCCAGAAAACTTTAAAGGCGGTCAAGGCGGTGGCAGAGGTAAACGTAAGAGGAAATGGGAGTAGTGGCAAATTATGCTCACCGCAGAGGTGTAAGTCTTTATATATACCTGGACGACTGGCTGTTGAGAGCGTCGAAGCAGTCGATCCTATATCAGGACTCAGCTTTGGTCCTGATGCTTTGTATGGACTTGGGATTGATAGTGAATTATCCCAAATCCATGTTCGATACGTCCCAGGAGTTTGTCTTTCTAGGGACGAGATATCAGATGGAGACCTTCACTTGCTTCCCTTCGGAAGACAGGTTCCGCAGGCTACAAAGGATTTTTGTCCTATTTCTCAGATGTTGGAGGAGCAGGGACAATGTCATGAAAGGACAGTCCTTGCATCCCTTCAAAGAAGATCTGGTGATCTTTACAGATGCGTCCCTTCAAGGTGGGGGAGTCATACACTCTCAAGGACAGCATCAGGCATTTGGCCTCAGCAACTGTTAAGTTGTCCTATCAATTGGCTGGAATTGGAGGCCATTTGTTTGTCGTTGATACCTTTTCGGGAAGTGGTTCAAGGCAAGCAAGTGCTCATAAAGTCGAACAATCGCACTGCCATTGTGTACGTGAACAAGCAGGGGGGCACCAGGTCAGCCAACCTTCCTGCTCTAACTTTCCAGCTGTTCGATTGGTACAACGGGAGGAGTAAGTGGAAGTGATTTTAGTGGCCCCTTAATGGCCCCTGAGGCCGTGGGCAGTGAATCCGCTGGGCTCAGCCTGAAACCTTCCAGGGCACTGCCCGACTGGGCAACAATGTTACGTCAACCGGCGTCAAACGTGTTCCACGAGAATCCAGGCATGCTTTATCTTCACTCCTGGAGACTGTCACGAAGAGCCTTGCAGATGCCGGACTTTCTCACCAAGTGGCAGCAAGAGTCGCGAGAGGGAAGCTTCAGTCCACTTCTTAAAGAATTATGATTCTAAGTGGGCCGGGTTCGAAGATTGGTGCAGGGATCAATTGATCCTTGGCACGCTTCGGTGAGTCAGATTGCTGACTTCCTGAATAAGCTGTTTGTTAAAGACCACTTACAGGTGCGCACAATAGCTGGATATAGGTCCGCTATTCCATCCTCCCTAGACATGTTGGGCCGCAGGATTGGATCCAATGCTGCCCTTTTGAGGGCTTCTTTTGAGAAAGACCAGTCAGGAGGAATGTCTATCCTCAGTGGGACCTGTCGATAGTCCTTCAGGGCCTTCGATCAAATCTTTTTGAAAGGAAAAATATGGACAAGGTGCCTCTTAGCACTTTAACCCATAAGACCGTCTTTTTGTTGGCCCTTGCTTCGGGAACAAGAAGAAGTGAAATTCATGCCTTGGATTTTTCCAAGATCAGATGGTCTCACAATGAGCGTCGGGTGTTTCTTAAACCCAGCCTATTCATTATGGGGAAGACTCATCAACCAGATAGGCCTCTTACGGCTTTTACCGGCTTCACAATCAAGGCCCTCTCCACAGATATGGATTGTAAGGATCCTGATCAGCTACTCTACCCTGTTCGTGCTTTGAGGTACTACTTACACAGGGTAAAATCCAGCAGATCAAAGGGGAAAAGCAAACCTCAGCCTCTGTTCCTTCCCCTTAAGCCTAAGACAGACAAGATCCATGTCAATACTATTTCTAGTTGCATCACGAAGGCTATCAAAGCAGCTTATGTAGTGGCGGAGAAAGCTCCTGAGTTGAAGAAAGTGCTTCAAATCAGAGCTAGTGAAGTTCAGGCCATTGCGTCGTCATGGGATGCCCTCAAGCAAGTCTCCTTTCAAGACATCAGGGCAGCCTGCCGTTGGCGCTCCCATTCGACATTTTCAGATTTCTACCCCCGAGATATCTCCTGTATCGAGGGTGATCTGCTTGCTTTGACAGATCAACCTACTCCTTCTATGTGTACAGGATGGTGCTCAGGCTAATTTTGATATCCGGGTCAGCCCAGTTTTGACATATGTCTTAACTGGTGCTGTTCATGGTAAGACAACTTGTCTTCTTTTTTCTAGGTTTAGTGGGAAGGACATCCATCTCAGACATGTGGACGATTCTTTTAAGGATTTTGCATCCCTCCCTTGCTGTTGTATCAAGGGGTCTTTGGGGGAGAGTTATTGAGAGTTTTATAAATTTCTGATCTACCTTTTATAGATCTTTGGTCTTTAGGTCAGAATGACTCCCACTGTCCAGTTCTGGTGGTATCGCTACCCATGTAGTAGTGTATTTGTATGTGTTATGCCATAAATCTGATAAATTTAAGTAATTAACATAATTATAAATTATACTTACCTATACACTACGTTTGAAGCCCACCCTTCCTTCCCCGCGATTGTCATTCTTGGAGTATAGACTGCCAAAAGATTGAATTGAAGTACGTGACCTAGGTTACGTAACACCGAGACCGCTTATAGGTGGCGCTGCCGTACATCGTGCCATGAACCAGGTGGACCAGAAATTTAATTCTGTTGGTATTAATTGGAGAGGCTTGTCCTTTCACACAATTATCCATGTAGTAGTGTATAGGTAAGTATTATTAATAAATATGTAAATTACTTAAATTTATCAGATTTTGTATCTATAAGCACCCAGCACCCACGTTGCGATAAAAATATGTTTCATACCTGCACCTAGTTCCAATACCTTCCATACAGGTAGCTTAAATCACAAAGGGCAAAACATTTTCATACAATTAGTTTCTTATTTCAAGTGGAAATTCATTTGGTTTGCCATATTTTAAAAATACACGAAAGTATACTTTAAAGATATTCCCTTTATTAGGCAGTCCATAGAATGACTCTTATAATAATATGAATGATGATGATGATGATGATGATGATAAATATTATTCCGTGACATTGTAAAATGTCTGTAGTGCAATAATAATAATAATAATAATAATAATGATGATGATGATGATGATGATAATAATAATAATAATAATGATAAAAATAATAATAATAATAATAATAATAATAATAATAATAATAATAATAATAATAATAATAATAATAATAATAATAATAATAATAATAATAATAATAACAAGAGGGCTGTGTGAACAGCCCATGCTCAGCTGACCTAGAGATTTAATCATCACACTTGTGGCACTTTGAACTTGGGATAGGATCAATGTCACCCATGTACGGAGTAAGTCTGACCTCCATGGAAGAACACCGACATGTGCAACATCAAAGTTCCATATCAAGTACTTCTCAAGTTAAGAGTGAAGAATAAAATTGATGCATGTTGCACTGCGACATCAGAATTGAGGTCAAGGTCGACCTTCATAGAGAAATGTTATTAACATGTGCAACATGAAGGTCCTAATTCAAAATAGATCTCAAGCGAACAGTAAATTTCATGGGGTTCCCCAGAAGTGGCCCAATGCAATTTCGAAGCAATTGGGTGAGTGGTTTGAGATTTGCACAAAATTAATTGAAAATCCAAAAAATCACTAGAGCATAACCATTTGAACGCACTTGTCAGAGACATAACCACGATGTATCCTCACCAAGTTTGAAGTGAATCTGGCTGACAGTTTTGGAGATGATGTCAAAAATGTGAAACGTGAAGACGGACAACAGATGCCTAACCACCACAACATCAGGTGACGTGAAAATTGAACCCATAAAAAGTGGTCCTGATTGTGCTAAAATTAATATACTCTCCAAAAATGTTAGATCAATCAAAGAAAGAAGTAAGAGCAGATTGCAAACACCAGTCATTTAATGAGCCCATTATGGTACACTGTCATTTCCAAACGTTGCCACTAAGGTATGGCATGTTTATGATAGACCAGATTTGTAGGAGAGGAAATCAAAATCATCAGAAGACAAAACTTCTGATCTCTACTACTAACACACTGCAACAAAATTACTCTGCAACATCACACTGGGACATGTCCAAAGAGGCACTACTGTATATATTTATGAGGCAGTCACAGATTTCTAGAAGTATGCCGTTTGTTCCCTACAGCAGTGTAATGTCTTGAACCAGGCTGCACTTGATCCTACATGGCTTTGCATGATAATGGACTCCAATATACTACGACCTATAATAACACATATATGTATGTATATATATATATATATATATATATATATATATATATATATATATATATATATATATATATATATGTATATATATATATATATATATTCTTACAGCGCCACCTGTTGAATAAATTAAGATCTAGGGGTCCCCAGAAGTATACCGATTCAATTTCAAAGCAATTGGCTAGGCAGTTTTAGAGAAGAAGATTTTTTAGGATATCCCCCAAAAATGTGGAAAAAATTATAAAAAATCAAAAATCACTGGACTGTGACCATTTGAAAAAGTTTGGTAGAGACCCACCTAAGGCACATCCACACCAAGCTTGAAGTGGATCTGACGAACAGTTTTAGAGAAGAAGTCGAAAATGTGAATTGTGGACGATGGACCCTCACAAAAGCTCAGCTGACTGACAAGTCAGGTGAGCTAAAAAGAACAAAAAAATTCATGCGATCCAAAAATCACTGAAGCTTGACCATTTGAACAAATCTGGTAGAGACCCATCGAAGGTATATTGCTACCAAGTTTGAAGTCAATCAGGATGACGGTTTCGGAGAAGTTGAAAATGTGAATTAGCATTAGAATGCCCATTGACTTGCATAGTAAAAAATAGGAAAGGTGCATTTACCGATAAGTACCCAAATTAAAAAAATCGTTAAAAATCATGAAACCGCAGCATTCAATATCTTGTAAATAACTTTGCCTGACCCTTCCACAAGGAACATATCCACAAAGTTTCAGCTTCATTTGAGTGACGGTTCTGGAGAAGAAGTCGAAAATAGCAATAATAAATAAAAAATCATAAAAAAATAGAAAAAATTTGCAGCGCCACCTTGTAAACAAATTAAGAATTATAAGTCCCCAGGAGTGTTTCTGTGTGATATCAAAGCAATCGGATGAGCAGTTTCAGAGAAGAAGATTTTTTAAGATTTGCCCCCCAAAAGAACAAAAAAAATCATAAAAATATCCAAGAATCACTGGAGCGTGACCAATTGAACAAACTTGGTAGAGACCCATCCAATGTACATTGCTATTAAGTTTGAAGTCAATCTGGCGGATGGTTTCGAAGAAGAAGTCAAAAATGTGAATTAGCATTAGAATGCCCATTGACTTACATAGTAATCAATAGGAAAGTGCATTTACCGACAAATACCCCAATTGAAAAAATCGTTAAAAATCAGGAATCCGTAGCATTCCCATCTGGTGAAGAAATTTGTTTGACCCTTCCACAAGAAACATATCCACGAAGTTTCAGCTTCATCTGAGTGACGCTTGTGGAGTAGAAGTCGAAAATAGCAATAACACACACAAAAAAAATCATAAAAAAATTGCAAAGAAAATCGCCGTGCCACCTGGTGAACAAATTAAGAACCAAGCCAGGAGTCCCCAGGAGTGTTCCTATGTGATATCAAAGCAATCGGGTGGGCGGTTTTGGAGAACATCTTTTAAAGTTTGCCCAAAAAAGAACAAAAAAAATCATAAAAAATCCAAAAATCAATGGAGCGTGGCCATTTAAACAAACTTGGTAGAGACCTACCCAAGGTACATTGCCATCAAGTTTAAAGTGGAACTGGCCAATACTTTTAGGGAAGAAGTCGAAAATGTGAATTGTGGAAGACGGAAGGAGGGACGGATGACGGAAGACAGACCCTCACAAAAGCTCAGCTGACTGACAAGTCAGCTGAGCTAATAATAATAACAGCTAGAATATTAAAGATTAGTTGGTATAATTTTTTGACATTGTAAAATGTTCATATTGCAATAATAATAATAATTATTATTATTATTATTATTATTATTATTATTATTATTATTATTATTATTATTGTTGTTGTTGTTGTTGTTATTGTCAATATTATTATTATTATTATTATTATTATTATTATTATTATTATTATTATTATTATTGCAACAGCTATAATAGTGAATTTAACTTGGCACCATTTCATGACATAATTAAATGTCTATATTGCAATTACATTTTCTATTTGCAAGTGGCAAAGTTTAACTTAAGAGTGCAGCTTACAAAAATGACCCAATATATATTCCTTCTTAATAATATGTAATTTTTAAGTTCCTGTGAAGCAAGTTCGTAAACAGTGGATTAAAATTAACAATGTTTGTCATATGGCTGGTAGGAATTAGCCAATCATTAGGCTCAAAAAGTGTTGATTATGTCCCATAACCATTGATTATGAAAAAGAATGTATTATGAAACTTAATCATCTTTTTTTGGGCTGAACTTCACCCTCAATAATCGCAAAAAGGGCCCGTAAAAAGAGTGAATTAAGTAAAACCTATAACTCACGCTTTCCGAATTAACCCTTTCAATGTCTAACAATAAAATTTGAATTGATTTACCTGAATTTCCATGATAAAAACTTTCCATTCAAGTACCAGCACGCATTATACCATCAGCCCAGAACTTCTCCGGGTCAGTAGTCTTGATGCAGTAGCATATCATGAACGCAAAGCAAACATTTGATTGTGAAATTGTAAAAACACTACAAATAAAAACCAACATACCTCCCAGTACTGCCGGTGCCGTCATTTCTTTGAAAAAATAATTGCTGAGTTGCAATATTATCAAGTTCAATTAGAGGCACGTCATCTTCCATTTTGTGGCAGCTAGCAGATTCACTAACTACCTGAACGCCTGAGCGAAATCACGAATGAAGTGACTCAGAAGTGAAATGACACTGTCACACGTGTGTGTAAGAATTTGATTACGTAACTGACAGATAATACGCTTTCAATCATGAAATCACTGATCCGACCTAAACACAAATGACCATTCCTACCAGCCGATGACAAATGTGTTATAACATGAAAGGAGACGATTATGGATATTACAACTGTCTCATGGCTTCGTCACTCGACAGTTATAAGCCATAATCGTCTCCTTTCATGTTATAACTCTCACGTGACCATCCTGTACTTGGCTACAAATCTCTATAAATAGGTTAGTACTGTAAACACGGTCTACGTCTCGCATTCTTCGTGTAGCCAGGGTGTTGCGCAACAAGCCTTGCTCACGTGTACGGGGTCGCATGCAAAGGATCACCTTGTGAAAGATCTCGGCCTTTAAGGTCAAGTTGGCAAAAATCCCCCAAAACATGCAAGTTGCATGTAGTGACACAGGAAAGTAGCACGGTCTGGGTCACTCATTCTCGTGCAGCCATCGTGTTTCTCAACATGCCTTCTCACACGCACTACCGCACACGCAAAGGGTCACCCCCCCCCCCGGGGGGGAGGGTACACACTCAACATCAGGGTGGGTGGGTGCTTGGACGTTTTTATACAATACTCTATCTTAATCCTAGACCAGATTTAAAAAGGTACCCTTTCTTAACCCTGTAAGGTGTTGAAAGGAGTGCTGCATTGTTGCATCGTAATTCTTACTTCGAACTATCCTAATCCAGCTGTGTACATTTTGGAGGCTTTTCTAATCCGGGGAGTAATGAAAACAGCTATGGCCTTTCCCGCGGCACATACCTAGTACAATCCTACATGGAAGTAGCACACACACACACACACACACCCGGGGGGGGGGGGGGTCACCTCGTGTAACCCGGCATAAAGACAGAGGAGAGAGGGGGCAAGGGGGGGGGGGGTCATGATCACAGTTCACAGGAAAAAAAATTGTTTTCACAGTTAACAGGAAAAATTATTCAGCTTATATGCATATTCACGATTCACGAGCAATGGCTTAATCACGAATCCCGAAAATTAATTTTATTGTTTCACAGATCACGGAAAATAAAAATATAGGATCACGAGTCACGAAAATACCCTTGTCCCCCCCCCCCCCCCCCCAGGGTGTGCCTGGAACCACCAGCCTACGTCGAGTAGGACTCTAAGAGCTGCGTCTGACGACTTGATAGTTCTACGCCCACCCTCCCCACATCTTGTTAGCAAAAATGATTGACTGTACAGATGAATACACAATACTCTATTCAGAGAAGGCCCTATGTGGGCCATTGTACAAACAGATGTCCCAGGTTAATCATCTCTACTCTCCTTGCCCAACCCCACCTCACCCCACCCCCGCGTATATTAGCACGAATGCTTGACTGACTGAGTGTTACGAGTGCTTGTGGCCACATTGACTCGTGCTCCAAAACAGTGCGGTGCTATTTATTCTTTCACTGCCAGAGACATTAGCATGCATACTGCGTCAATTGTACCAAAGGTAGAGCTTGTCGCGTGGTTCTAATAAAGCAAAAACAAAACAAACACACCATTGCTCAGTCTCTGTACTCTCCATTTTCGTTCCAGTCACTGTCTATACCTATACAAATACCTAATTTTAATTAATATTGTCACGCTCGATTCATAGTTTAGAAAATCCGTGGTTTTTACGGGCAAATGAGTTCATGCATGGGTCATCCGGGAAAACATGCAGCATATTTCACAGCCTTGAATTCCCCACAGATGGTCATTTTCTAATGGCGGCTGCTGCTTGGTAAAGACAACACACGTAAATCACAAAAAGTCAAGACCACGGGGGGGGGGGGGACGAGAGGATGCATGCCCCCACCCCCTTCAAGCTTTCACCTTTGTCACTCAGTTGCAATTCAGATTCTCACTCCACCACCCCCCCCCCCTTTTTTTCCATTTAATCCAGTGTTGTGATCCTGGTAGACCGTATCTCTCCTCTCTGCTTATTTCCCTCCTTTTTGCTACCGGTATCATCTCTCTCTCTTCTGTGATCTTCAAACTGTATCATTTCCAGCTTCCTTTTCCCTTTCGTCTTTTAACTTTAAGTTGCCTTGGCCTTGCTCAATCATTTGAGCCACAGGAGTGACAAAGTTTACCACTGGTTTGACCAACTCGCTCAATCTCATAGTCATACTCCATTCGGGATTTTCGTCTTATTTGTAATAGCCAGTAGAAGAGTGAGGGATCTTGTCCATGGCAATGCCTTCGCAAAGGGTACCCCATTTGGACAAATCTTTCTTGTTTGTGATGCGCTGTGACGTCAATCATGTCTCTAAAGCAGCTTAAAAATTTAGGTCACTGGAGTGACTGAGGCAAAGATAAACCTAAGTAGGCGGGGGGGGGGGGGGCTGAATACGCCCAGGGGACATGTGGCACATACATGTATAGGTCTATGGGGACCTAAGTAGACTTGGTGGCTTCTGAGTAATGGAAATGATTCCCAATCCCGCTTCTCCTGAACATGAGTCCTGAAAACAGTTTTGGTTGTAGGCCCCTATTAGACTAATATTTGAACTGAAATGGCCTAGTAGGCCTAAATACCTTTATATTAAAGAAGGCATGAATTGGTCCGACCTTTGACGAATTATTGGCTGGATAACAGGTGATGCTTAATAAAAGGGCATTTTTGGGACACCTGTAATGATCAGAATTTGCATGACGGCTCGTGTATCATGCGTGATCAGGCTGCACAGTTCCCCCCCCCCTCCCTCCACGCTTTACCTAGGCTAATACCTATAGAGGTTATCTCATCTAAATCAGTATATCCAAGCCGGTACAGTTCTCCTGAGAGCCTGTGTACTCCCGACACACTTTTTGTCCTTTTGGGTCTCGGGAGGATACAGCTCGACGGGGAACTGTAGTCTGTACAGTGTAGGACACTGATTTAGCCATGGGATGATCTTTCTATCCTAAATGTATCTGCCATAAGTAGACGAAAAAGGCAAAAGTATCTTTTCCTGGGATTATGTGAGATGCTACATACGGCCAAAACATAAAATTGATGGTTCATAATTTTGGGTGAGAAAGCCCACTTCCCATTTTAAGAAGAAATAGGCCTACTGTCCTGTCAGCCAATACATCTTGTGCGGCATGCACCCTTGCAACGTCAGTGACGTCATGGCGTATAACATCATCAGAGTCGCTGTTTACGCAAAGATAGAACGTGAGGGATACAGAAAATCTTACATGGCTGAGAGTGATCCAGTAACTGTTTTTCTCTCACGAGGGATCCAATCAAGAGCATTTGTATAAAAATCAACCTCAAACTTTTAACCAATCACAAGCATGCTTGTGGGCAGAGTTTGGCTGTCCATTTGCACCGCCCTCAAAATGGCTGCCAGCAGAGAAGACAGGTTATTGAACTCACTGACTGAAAAATTCTAACTATAAGTGTCTTTTTGCGTGTGAGTGGTAATAGAAAGATTATCACACGGTTGGGTCTGTATTAGTGCCTCTACCAGCCCCCTCGCCCTGTATTGTCACGATATCAACCCAACTATGGGATAACTTGTAAGTAGCATTGAAATTGAGGCAAATTCACATCCTTAAATCTATAATAAAGTCAAAACTATAAAAGATACAGCTGACATTCAAACGTCAATTGATTGGTTTGCGAGATAGCCTCATCCAATAAACCATGCATCAAAGTTGTAGCAGTTTAAGTATGCAAATAGGACAAATACCAATATCCATATCTTGACAAATTTCAAAACTATTATAGATGGAGCTGCCATTCCAATTACAATCTATAGGCTTCTGACACAGCTTACTTATGTTTGTTGTGAACATTGCAATAAAAATTAATGATCGCGAGTTACAAAAATGCCAAATCTTTCAAAGTTTCCTAGTCACACAGACTGATTTGCCGACAAGCAAAGTTAAATTTTCTAATTACTGATTGCGTCCTGTTTCTGTTCTTAAATGCCTTTGCAACTTTTAACTCATTTAACTGCAATGGAAACTTCAACTAGTTACTCCCTTTAATTATGCCCCGTAAAAAACCCTTTTATCATCAGTGCCCATAACTTCATTTCTTTCTACCCCCATTTTTTAATGATTAAAATCGCAGCTTTTTTATAGCAAAGACACGTGTCCATTGGCATTGAACTTGACAGCTTGATGGAAAACATAATATACACAGGTGGGTCCAATTCACCTGACATTAATGACAACGTAAAAAATATATTTATCAAAGCTAAATGGGATTGTACACAGGCCACTGTACACCCTATAATCCTACTTGCTTCGAGTATGTTGGTTTTCGTTGTGTTACAGTAACATTCTGGATATGTCTCATGACTGTTATCCTATTTGCTCTTCCAGCAAACCACTCAAACGGCACAGTCAAAAGCAACCAGAATTGTTAAAGTTGAAAAGAAAATTATGATATGTACTGAATGTTTCTGCAGGCAAAACAACAATACAAAGTATTGCGGTGACACTGCTTAAACTGACAGTACAAGTATTTATTTTATGATGCTTGACACAATAGGGATGACTGTAAATTCATGGGTCTGTAGCATTAAATTAGCCACATTTAGAGATGACGCTCGTCTCACTCATCTGGTACATTAAAGCATAATATTTTGTATATATGTGTAATACAAGAAGTAACAATTGAGAACTTTGTGTATTTAAGTGTCCTCTCAGAACATTTGAGTACTTTGTATGCTAATTGTTCTATGAAGGCACTTTAGCCGTTTCAATGCTTTATCCTCTCTCAAGACGTTATGTGTACAAAATACATTTTACAGGACGTCCTACCAGAATACCCAGATCCCTTTTAACTATATCACAATTGTCAATGAAAGTTGTATGGGTAACAGTTCATACCTGGTGGTATACATACCATTTGACACTAATATCAAAGTGGAGAATATTGTCATTAAAAAATTAGTTTATACTCATTACTCATATTCATTTAAACGAAAATGGCCACCGAATAATGCCTTCCCTGTGGCAGGTGTGCCAATCGGACAGTTACATAATTTGGGTATGTGTGTTTATTTGACGAGACCAGTCCAATACTGATAGTGCGTGACTCATTAGGAGCCACCCTGGATATACGTTTATATTATGAACGTCTCCGCTACGCGTTGCCAATTGTGGTTGCAAAAAATGCATTGCATGCATGTGGGACAACTGGACAGAGGGACTTCGATACGTCACACTGCTCTGAAAAAGCGCAATCTAGATCCATTTTTTCAAGAAATAGACACGCCTGTGATGCCAGGCTATTATCTGGCTCACGGATATTTGTTTACTGGGACAAATGTATATCATTGGATGCGTTATGTTACATTCTGGACACAGCCTTCCGCCGCGCGCAGCTGGTCCCACACTGGTGCCCTCACCTCTTCCGCACCCTCTCTCCGCCTTACCGTTTATCAAGATACATCTGTACGTGTCTATGCATGCCACGTAAAAGGGTCCATATGGCAATAACAGCATCAAAAACAAGATTTCAAACCCGTCACTTTTGTATGGTGCTGAAAACGAGTCCGTCATTTGTTTAAAAATACAGTAATAAACGGTCGTGCTTAAACTGCCACAAAGTGCAACGCAAGTCTTGCATTTGATATTTATAACGCTGATCAACAATGATCTGTATATAAGGGCATGCAATGCAATAGACGTAACCTACGATGATCGACATATATGTTACAGTCATATGGGCACTCCGAATAGGAATACGCTCCCCCGTCCCCCGTCCCGTCAATACAATGTCAATCAATGTATTATGTCTCTTGAACTCGTTTGATTAAACGTCACCGTTAGTTTTTTTTCCCCTCTCTTCAATTTGAAAAGGGTAGCCAAATGTGTTGAGATGTGATTCAAAATGCATTTACCTTGATTTCATGTGTCTGCATTTTACCTGTAAAAGTATAAAGAGGACCGTCAAGTGGCGAAACCGGGACTGCTGAACTACAAGCGCCATGTTGCACGTTGCTGGGCTACTTGCCTGTTTGTTTTCAATTTGTATTGACAAATGATCAGTCATGTGACAAGGTACACACTATTCTCCCTTCAGTTGTGAAAATTGCGAATGTTAGTTGTTGATGGGAACCCCATAAAACTTCACAACATGCAGCTAATACAACTCCTTCGAAGCTAATAAAACCTATACTAGGGCCTGAAGTAATTTAAATCTGGACAAGGTAGTGATTACTTGTGTGCCATGTTGTGCGGCCGGCCGGAGGTATGTCGGGTATCCTTATTGATTCAAAAATCAATTTTATTATTCCTCTGTTTCATATTTTTGTAGGATCTAAAATGCAATATCAATTTCGTCGCTATTTCAATTTATTTTATGGATGAAATCCTGAAACTTTCAACAATCTAGTGCACGGAATATTCAAATATATTGCTTTCCGTCACCAAAAAAAAAATGTATTTTTTTTTTACAAGAGGTCTTGAAAGGTTATCAGTCTTTTCCATGAAATTTATTAGCCGCCTCATTTTATCCACAAAATCTTGGCATATAGGTATATTATTTTCTTTCACGAAAGTGAATAAAACTGTAAATTCTGTCCAAGGAGGTGTAACTGCCTAATCAATTGCAACCACGTAACTGTAACTTGCATGACAAATAAGCCAATCATTATAAGTTTCATACACAAAATTGGAAGAATGCATAAACTTCGCGGACAAAAAAGTTCATGAAGCTGGTATCCAGTTCACCAAAGCACGAAAATGCAACCAATTCAGGGCAAACTTTGAAAAAACCGAAATCGGGGGGAGGGGGGTTTACAAATTTTTCAACGGTAGAACTAGAATTTTTAAACAAAGGTCACGAAATAGCGAAACGGCACAAAATTGGTGAAATATTTAGTTTTGCTACAGATAGGAAGCTTGATCTCGCATTGGCCCCGTGCAGGGAAGCGCCATATACGACAACGAGGAAACACTGATTAAGGTTTTCGCCGGTTCATTTGTCAAGTTCTATTTCAAGAGGTCGTGTTTCTCACATTCCACTGAGATAGAGTTGAACCTCCTGACACTTAGATAAAGAGAATTTAAATTCTGCCGACGAGTAGATCCGACCGCGCGATCTCTCAACATCCAGCCCAGCACATACAGCCCTTGGCTACGGAGAGTGTGAACTGCTGGACCGGATTTCGTTTTCCTTTTTCTAAAGGATGACTCCCAGCATGTTTTCATATGTAACGGATCAAGTATACGGAACATGTTTTCAAATTTGAGCACATGTCTGCTGCACACATACACTTCATTTAAAAGAACTTCAAATCCAAATCTGGGACTGGTCATGATAATTTGTCGATGAAGCAACTCAAAGTCATCATTCCATACATTTCAAATCTTCTTGCTCTAATTATCATTCAGTCCAGTTGCTGGATTTTTCCTGATATAATGAAAGTAACAAAAAGTGTTACCGCTATAAAAAAAATATTGATGCTTTTTGTGAGAAAACTACAACGTTAGACCTACCTCAATCACTCCTATTCTTTCTTAATATTTCAAAAAGGTTGCGTACAAACAATTGTATGCGTATTTTATGTTCAGAAATTAATCTACAAATGTTAGTATAGTTTTAAAGCATTATGTTAGTATAGTTTTAAAATACTACATTGGACAGAAACTGCAAGCCTGGTAATCATTGATAACAATAACGTTGGACCCATCCCAATCCTTCCTGTTCTTTCAAAAGTTCTCGGAAAAGGTTGTCTGCGAACAATTGTGCGCAGATTTCACCTCTCACAATGTTTCTTTAAAAATCAGCATGGGTTTAAGCCACTACATTCGACAGAAACTGCCGCCCTGGAATTTATTGACAACATTTCCACCTTTCTCGACGCAGTAAGACATAAATAGGGACACTAAGGGTGCATGGATAACTGCTGAGCAGCTACCGTCACGTGCTGGTGTCTCTAGCGGAGCCTTCGCCCGGCTTTATCTGCTGAAACAGATAAAATCTTGATACTTGCACTTGGTACCATAATGCTAGTAAGTATCTCTCCACCACCACCACCGCCGCCACTTCAGCCCCCCCACCCCCACCCCCCAAAAAAGATGTGACAAAGATCCTTCCTTGTGTGCAGTATCGTTTTATCATCTTGTCAACTTCGCTCACGTCATGTTGGTCTCCGAATTCAAGAAAATTTAAAATGGGATGCTCATATAAATAAGATTGGTAATAAACTTTCCAAACTTGTTGGAATTTTCAAAAGAACAAACAGTTTTATACCCACTGAAACTATGCTAGTACTGTACAACTCTCTTTTTCTGCCACACCTAAATTATTCTCTCCTTGCCTGGGGTTATTCATGTAAACGAATTTTTCAACTTCAAAAAATGGCCATTCGTCTAATATCTCATGCCAGGTACATATCCCACACTGATCCTCTATTTAAAAAACTCTGTATTCTTAAAGTTGAAGATTTGTTACAGTTAAAGGCATTAAGATTTTACTTCAGATACACAAGAGATGACTTACCAAAATATTTTCAAAACATGTTTTCAGTCCCTCCACCGTATCATACTTACTTCACCCGTGGTCGTAATAATGCACATTTCCCAGTACCTACGAGAGCTAGATCCAAACAGTCTATCAGGTATTACATACCAACTTTACTCCAAAATCATCCCCCTTGTATCACTGATAAATTACATACTCATTCACTCTCAGGGTTTTCAGGATATATAAAAAATTACTATGTAAATCTATACTCAAATGTATGTACCATACCCAACTGCTATGTTTGTAACTCTTAAATCGATTATGTTTTATGTATGTGTTGACTGTGTTTTACTAAATTTTGAGTGAGTTTACTTAATCAGTTATTATCTCTCAAGGGTGGCTCCTGTGATAGCGGAAACTTATTTCCTTAGCAGGAGTCAACCTGACACATTACTTGTCGTAATTTTACTAAATAATGGTAACTGCTGTGATATAATTTTGAAAATTGTATTCCTTATGTATGTATTGTTATTGATGTGTCAAATAAATGTCATCTGAGTCTGAGTCTGAGTCATGCTGCATTTACGAAACACAATTGACCTCATTTCTCACCTATACGCCATTTGAACGTGAAGGTGCAATAACAGTTTGAATCCCATGCTTTAGTAAACTTTCACGATAATCGCACCGCCACCTGTTGAACAAATTAAGGTCTCCGGGTCCCCAATTGCCAGTAAAGCAGACCAGGTTCCTCGTTACCAGCGGACTTAACAAAATACGCAGCTTGGGTCTGCTTTGGAGGCAAGGTCCCAAAAGGGTTTGTATTCAATTTCAAAGAAATTGGCTGAGCGGTTTCGAATATGTTTGGAGAAAAAAAAAATGAACAAAAAATATCCAAAAAAAAAAACTAAAGCGTGACCATTTGAACAAATTTGGTAGAACCTCACCCATGATACATCTCTACCAAGTTTAAAGTGAATCTGGTTCATGGTATTCTCTTGCTTCGTATGTTTTTCAGTTATACCAATATCTATCATAAAATGGTTACTAATACCAGATTTGTACACCCCAGAACATACAGTATATGCTTTGTGTTATGAATTCTAAAGGTCAGATCAATGTATCCCTGGTAACTCTGGTTGGTTTGAAGATCAATTGGTTAAGTAAGTATAAATCCTCGAGTTATCGACGTGGAACTTTGTAACAGTGGCATTGGTTGTAACATTGCAGGAGAAATATTTGTAAATAACTTAAGTTACGCAGATGAATTAGTTCTGATGTGCCCTTCAGCAAAAGGACTGCATACACTTTTGTCTATTGGTGAGAATTATGCTGTACAACAGGATATAATTTACAACACCCTTAACACAGAGTGTATGTTCTTGTGGTGATAAGTTAGCTTTTGCTGAAAACCTCACATACCTGGGACATATTCTTTTCCCCTCTTGATCTGATGATTTTGATATTTTGAGACAGTACCACTCCTTGTGTGCAAGGGCAAACATGTTGAAACGCAAGTTGTATGCATGCTCACGTGAAATGCAACAATTTTAAGCTTATTGTACCACTCTATATGTTTCACAGTTGTGGGTCACCTACTCGAAGGCTCAAGATCATAAATTGAAAGTGTGTTATAATAATAGCAGCGCCCTTCTCTGAGTACTGGGATACCCCCTGCACTTCTAGGCAGGTGGCATGTTTGTGAACAACCTTTTTTCATCATATCCAGAACTGAAAAGGCGTTTTGATTATAGCTTTTGGGCGAGAGTAGCGCGTAGTGAAAACCATCTTAGAACCTTGTGCGCATCTGATATTAGGTGGATGTCTGCTTTATGACAGGCATGGTCAGAGACGCCCCATTTGGTCCGGGCTGGCACTGTGATGTAGAGAGAAGCTGCTACCTCGCTGTCTTCACCAGTGTGCCTTTCTGGGTTTGCAAGGAGGGGGGGGGGTCTTTATACTACAGACATGGGTGTTTCGTCTTGCTGGTCCTATTTATACATTTTTTAGTTATGAACAATGCGTTTTCCCCTTTTTTAATCTAATTCAAATTCCTTTTCCTGATTTTATGTATTTTTTACCAGTGATATATGTTATATATAATACATGTATTTGTTTTACATATGGACCACTGGTCTGAAATAAAGCCATCTTGAATCTTAAAACTTAATACAGTTCTAGCAACGTATTTATTATATTTTATGGAATTTCACAATCAAAGGAGTTTTTCTAGTCATCCTAATAGGTTAAAGGAAGATACATTTCATAGTTACATTGGAAATGGAAGTTGCGAGGATTACTGTTTGGCATCTGAAGATATTTATAATGACATGCTTTTATCAATGTTACTTGGGGTGATATGAATTTATCTCCACGGCAGCCTGTACTGTTACAGATAAAAGCGACATGTAGAAAGAGAAATATACCTGAGGAGAAGGGTATGGAACCTCAAATTGCCTGGTATGTGGCTTCCTATAAGGAGCTACATTACCTCAGAAATGCGTTGGATGCTATGCTTGATAATCTTGAGTTTTCTCACGAAATACTTCAGTGTAAAGTTGTTGGATGAGACAATTTTGACTTTTTTTGGCACATTGATAACTTATGCGAGTATATGATGAATTGAATGAATTGAAATTTTATTTCCACAAATATACACACAGCATAACAAATAAACGATAGGTGAAGAGGGCTCCCAGAGGAGAAGACTCATTGGGCTGGGTGCCACTGCAAACTGTTGGTAATAATGTTGTTCTGCGAGCTACACCTAACCAACTAAACTAACTAGCTATCCAACCAAGTGGAACATCCCCCTCCCCCCCCAAAAAAAAATACAAACTGCATTATGATGATATTCAAGACTGCAATATTCACATTTACCTGTGTTCTATAGGTAATGCCTGATCTATCATTTGATTGAAGGTAGTAATACATAATACGTATGATAACTTTAAGTGTGCACAAATATCCGTGTGATTTCCAATTAGGTTCACTCGATCAAAAAATGTTCAATGATAGTTACAGTACATGCATACTTAAAGTAATCAATGCATTTGCTGATGTAGATTGCTTGCAAATGTTAAGCTAGTTAAACGGGAACTAACTAACTATCTGTTCTGCTTGTGATACACTGTAAATTTGTTCATTAAGTTGTCATTTGTATTATAGGTTTGAACATAATTTTTTCTTAAATGCATTTTGAAGACTCGTGAGCTACCTATATGTTTAAGATACCTTGGGAGTTGATTCCATAATTAGGGTCCCATGAATCTGGTAATGTTGTGACCATGCTGTGTAATCATGTAAGGCAGGCGGAGATTAATATTATACCATGTGTTATGGTTGTGTATCTTATTACAAGGTGTAAAATAATAGCGGTACACTGATAAAAATTTATTGTTTATTTGTTTGTGGACAAAATTTATGGTAGCAAGTTCATAGACATGAGTAACTTTCAATACTTGGACTTTGCTGCCTAATAGGTTTGTTTGCTTTCTATCAAGATAGTTCAGTAATATTTTTTAAGATTTGTTATGCATTGCTTGTATTTTATTCATATTTTATACAGATGTCTTGCCATGTATCTGTATGCCATGTGAGATTTTGGAGTATATGAACGCACAGTAAAATAATTTTGCAAAACGGTTTGCAATGTAGATTTTATATATTTGAAGCAATTTATGTACTTTATAACATTATTCAAGACGCAATCGGCATGATCTTTCCACATTTAATTTTTTCATCTAACATGACTCATTATTTTGCTGATTGCACTTTTTGGATTGTGGTGTTTCCAAATATTAGTCTGTGGAACATAGCTGGATTTTGGCTTGGTTCTGAAAGTACTAAAATATGATTTATCAACATTCTTTGTAAGATTATCAATGCAATACCATCTGTTTGGACTTGTGAGTATTTGCCCGCCCGCCCTTTTTAGCACCCTAAGGTTTTTGCCAGCAACAAATATGTTAAGGTCATCTGCGCAGAAGCGAATGGAACTTTCTTTTTGAAAGGAGCAGGAGATATCGGTGATACAAATTATGAAAAAAATGTCCCAGGACAGAGCCTTGTGGTACACTGCATGAAATAGGTAAAGTGTCTGATTCTGAACCATTGATACAAACATATTGTTTTTCTAGTAAGTAGGTACCTTTTCAAACAGTCCAGGGCTTTTTCTCTTACTCCATGGTGGTTTAACTTGGTGAAAAGTATATCAAGATTTACAGTGTCAAATGCTTTGCCAAGTGAATGTATTACCCAAAAGTTGAAGGTCTTTGTCAGACTTTTTACGAATTTTGTGTAATTTCAAGAATAGCTAAGGAGGTAGATAGGTTATGCTGGAAGCCACATCGGTATTTGTATAATAAGTTGTTATTTGTTAGGGATGTAAACAATCCTTTGTGCATCCTTTTTTCTAATTACTTTCCAAAACAGATATGCAAACGTATTAGCCTATAGTTTGATAGTACTGTTTTTCAGGCGTTTTGAAAAGTGGTAAAAGTTTTGAAAGTATAAAGTGTTCAGGGTAAATTGGTTTATCAAATGACTCATTGAATGTTAAGATAAGAGGTTGAACTATTTGATTTACTGTATTTTAATCAGTTTAGGATATATTTCATCTGGTCTGGCTGATTGTGTCGGTATTTAACTTCATAATTTTACGTCGGAGTTCATCATGGTCCATGGGAGCAAGGTACATAGATTGTAAAGGGGATGTATTTTTAAGAAGGTCTTGTGATTTTCAGGATAATCAGGTATCTTTGTTACTAATTTCTTGCCAACTTTGGAAAAATAGTTTTTGAAATGATCAGCAATACGCGTTAAGTTTGTGATTTTCCCATTGTCTACTACTGCATTATCGAATGACTTCTTCTTTTTGTACTTATTTGGGTACATCATTTTACCAAAGTTATCCCAGAGGTTTTTTACTGAGTTATTCCCTTAATTAAATAGTTTTTAGGATCTTGTGCTTTTTGTCGGTGTGTGTTAATGTTTTTCCATAGCGATTGTAAGTTCAGATGCTGTGTTCGGTAGGATTGCCCAATTTGTTGATACAAGTTTTTTTTTATGCGGGATAGATTATCTCAGATTTAGAGTAAACCACTTTTCTCTGAAGCTCTTCCCTGTTATAATTTCGTTTTGAGGATTTTTTTATTAAAAGATTTATGAGTAGAATTGATAAGATCACATTTTCTCTCAGTAGATTTCACTGCAAATTCTTCATTCCAGTTTATTTCTGATAAGTCTGCCTGAAAGTGATTTCGACCACTGCCATTGAAAATGTGTATTAATGGCCTATTTTCAGTAGTCTCTTTTTGAAGGTGTGCCTAGTAGAAGGCCATTAGCTAAATGGTCAGTGATATCGGTTAGAAAGTTTCCAGTTGTATTATTGGCATTAATCTCTTTTACTGTAATGTATATCTGATCAATTAATGTAGAAGTTTCTGTAATTCCTGTTGGAAGTGTCATACAGGGGGTATAGTTGTTCACAATAAGTTTGTTTCAGTAAGCTTTGGTTTTATCATGATGCATGTTTAATAAATTTATATTAAGATCTCCAACTATTATTACATTTTTCATGGTTCACATGCTGGAAAAAATTACTAAATCATATTGAAAATCTTATATATAACCTTTGTTTGGGCGCCTGTATATTACAACTACAGTATATGAGTTGGGGTGTGCAGATTAATACAAACTAGTTCTACAAATTTAATGTTTTTACAAAGCGGTTTGGTGTCTGACCTAATGGTGTAGTTTATGTTGTCTTTAATGTAAATACCAGCACCTCCAAATGATGGGTTATTTGGAGATTGAACAAAAATGCATCATAGCCCTTTATAATGCATGTGCGCTCATCAGCATTATTCCCTATTTCTGTCAATGCTGTTATGTCTAACCTGCACTTTAAAGCTTCAATATATAATTTCAAGTTATGAGTGCTTTTCAGTAGCCTTCTGATATTCTGCTGACACAAAGATAATTTGTATCTCCTATTTGTTAAAAATCCTTAAACTAACATTCACTTACATAAGAGCATGACATACCTATTATGAGTTCCCTGGGAATAGTCTTTCTCATATGTCTTGTGTAATTATTTTCATCAATCAAATTTTTCAATTTGTTATGAGTGTTGTTAAACAAGAGTTCATATTCAAAGTGCGTAACGTTTTGAAATGGAAAAATGTTCACACTATCACATTGGAAAGGTTTAGATGCAGAGTTGTCTACATTGTCACTGTGACAGCTGAATAATAGCACCAAGAAAGCAAGGAAATATTAATCCAGCTTACAGGACTTGCACTCAGTAAGTTCTGTAGTCCACTGAAATTGACGTATGCAAATTTGAAGTGTTGCACCTTCAGTGTCATAATAAGTAAGTAATGAAGTAGGATCACATTATAATCATAAAGCATTATAACTGCAGCCATTGTGGGATTTGGTCCAACCAAGTCATATAGTTTATGACTCACTTTTTTTAGTACTGTGAGTTAATTGTCAGAGAATCATACTGTAGATGTCCTCACCGCACTTGATCTGTCTTCCAACTTCTCTGCAAGGAACAAATATTTTGCCATCCTTTGTCCATAGTTGAGAGAAAGGCCTATCCCAGAATTGCCTGGTTGCAAGTAGTGGTTTGCACTTGCCATACAGTTCTGTATTTTTTCTTCTCAATGACTCTGTTAAGTAAATGTTTGTGCTTTTCAGCTTGGCTCGTTGTTTTTAGATCTTGTATTTGGAGATATGAGTTGTGAATCTCAGAATTAGAGGCTTTGTTCTGCTAGATGTTGATGGCAAGCAGTGACTGTTACCTATCTCAGTCTTGGATCCGCGTGTCTGGCATGTGTTATCTTATAAAGTTCCTGAATACCTGCTAAACTGATTGTCCATCGTCTTCCTCGAATCACTGTATGATAATACTATTTTTTCGTCCATACTGTTCAAGGTCATTGAGTCTTTTTTTTTGGGGGGGGGGGGTGCTGAATCTCTTGCCTCGTTACCAGTATTTGGCTATTTTGCGTTGCATGTCTTCTGCGCTTCTTTGAGATCTTTTTTCACTTCATCTTTCTCCAGGTTGGCACCATACAGTTCAGATTGAAGAGACTCTATTTGGGTTTCAAACTTCTACTACATACTTTCATCGAGTCTTTGTGCCAAATGTTCCAATAATTTTTGTTGTGCTTCTACTGAAGAGATGAAGAACTGCTCTTGGCTTTTCAAGAGTGGTTTGAGTAGGGCAGTAATTGTCCGTTGTATTATAGCTTGGTCGTGTTTTCGAGGGTTCCTGTATTGGCTGTGGCACTTTTGCCTCGTGACCCCATTGTGTGCTGTGATGTGGGCGATATTACCGTGTCATCATTTGCCGGTTTCAGTTTTTCACAAAAGTTCACTTACTTTATAGTTCCCAGTGTTGATTTACCATTCTCTCTCTCTGTTCTCTGTGTGTTTATACACTTTTAGCGGATCGCTATGTACACGATGGATCAAAATTTACTGCCATTTGTAAAATACATTTTCCCTTCAATTTTTGAATGTGTGTAATGGTTGGCGTCTGCACAGCAATGCAGTCATCTTTGAAGACAGGAGATTTTCATTTTCCATAAATGAAAAAAAAATGTTGATACTGCACATTTTGGTACAGTATTTGTATCTCCTGTGGGAAACCAGTGAGTGGTGTTGTGTTTGACATTTGAAGGGGGATCAAGTCATTTTATCATAAAATCGTTATGAAATTAAAGAAAAAAATGAAACTAAAATTAAGTTTGAGAAAAGTGGCAGACATTGCAGAGGCTGTTTTAAAGAATAACAATTGGAATTCTTTGCATAAATAAAAAAAAATCACAAAATGAACAAAGTGTTGCCTTATAACATTGATGCTGTGCATGGTAGTGACAATATGGCAAATTATTTTGCTGATAAGTCAGAAAAGTTGTACAACAGTGTTCCTTTTGATGAGAAGTCTGTGGATAATAATAAGAATTGCAGTAATTTGAAGATTAGTAAGGAAAATGTTGATGTATGTGGAATTTCAAGTGACGTTTGCAAGATTGCTTAAAATGAGTTAAAACAGGTAAACAGGAGGGTAATCTCAGATTAGAGTCTTATCATATTTTGTATGGGTCTGAAATGCTTCATGAAGCTTTAAGCTTACTTTTATCAACTGATCTGAGACTCTCTTACACAGATGAAACATTAAGACATTCTATGATTGTAACTATTCCAGAAGACTGTAAAGGATTCCTGATGTCCAGCAATAATTACAGACGGATTTGTCTGTTCATGTATAAAGGAAATTTTTGAAATCAAAGCGATTGTCAGAGGTGGTGACTCTTTACAGACAGGAGACTTTCAATTTGCATGTCAAAGGAAACATTCCACAACTATGTGTTCATCTATGAAAGGGTACAATCTTTAGACACGAATAATGGAAAAAATGTGTGTGGATGCATGTTAGATAACTCAAAAGCTTTTGACCGCAAAATGTTTGACAAATTTTACCATATTCCAAGAAAGGAATTTTCCAGCTCCTTTCATAAAAGGTTTGCTAAATTGGTATTTAAATCAAAGAATGAGCGTCAAATGGCACTCTTGTAGATCTGTTGCCTTTAAAGGAACTACCGGTATCCATCAAGGGGGAGTGATTTCGCCGATCCTGTTTACAGTCGACAGAAAAACGTAAGCACAGTAACAATGGATGTTGTATTGGAAATCGGTATTTTGGCTGTATAATGCATTCTAATGATCTATGACTTTAGCGTCCATCTTTTACCGGACTGCAACACATGGTTGATATATGTAGGGATTTTGGGGCATAGAATTCTGTAATGTTTAATGAAAAGACGAGTGTTTGTATAAAGTTTAACAGCGATGATAAAATCAAGGTGAAGGATATTGTACTTAATGGTGCTCCGACGAAATGGAAGAATAAGGTGAAAGGTATGTAACATAATTAACAGTTGATGAAATGAGGAGGAAGATATTTGAATCAATGCTTCTTTGTACAGATCAATAGATTATTTAACACATATCAAGGTGATAGCTGAGTTGCAATGTTCCAAGTGAACTTTTCTCTAAACACCGTAGTTCATTTTATGGGCGTCAACTATAGGATCTTAGATCCAGGGAAATCAGTAGATTGTAAAAAGCATAGAATAGGGCTATGAGAAGACTATTCACTTCACCTTCCAATTCTCACTGCTATCTTCTACGTTTTGCTCCTTCAAAGGTCTTCTTTGGAAGTTCAATTAATTAGACACTTTATAATGTTTTCCAGAAATATGTATTATAACAAGAATGAGGTTCTTTGATACATGTGCAGAAGAGTTCTAACAAGTTCTAGTATTCTTGATAAGAATATGTATTTTATATAACACAAGTATAAGAATAACCTAGAAGAACGACTGTTCTAATAATCAATATATGTGAACATTTCAGCAACTATTATATGCCAGGGATGGAATTGTCTGCATAAGTGGTTTCAGCAGGCTG
Organism: Hermodice carunculata; assembly: GCA_964020975.1. Taxonomy (NCBI): domain Eukaryota; kingdom Metazoa; phylum Annelida; class Polychaeta; order Eunicida; family Amphinomidae; genus Hermodice; species Hermodice carunculata. The sequence goes on along the minus strand of OZ026612.1, from coordinate 3,643,768 downwards.
GAATTACAAACCATGATAAGTAACGTGTGCATGATGTAACACAAGTTATCTAACTGTTGTATTTGTTTCTATTTTCTATACATTTTCATGAGATAAAGTGTATATAATCATTAATTGTTGGTACTCACAACAGTGAAAGCGAGAGTTTAATGATAAAGTTAAACTAAATATGCAGCAGGGCCAACATGCATTCTGCAGCCCTTCAGTTTACAACCAGACACCTTGCATCATTGCCAGTATAGACAAACCATTCGAAGTGAGGTTCTACTTCTTTGTGCTTTTCAAATTCTATGAATATAATTGCTGGTTATCACAGTTCCCAACTACAATTCATTACGACTTGCGAAAACATTATGATAATAAAAAGATTAATATAACTGACTAAGTGAGTGAGTGAGTGAGTGAGTGAGTGAGTGAGTGAAGGAAGGAAAGGACTGCATTTGAATAGTTTAGTTTAAACATATTTATTTCAAACTAGATTGCCCAAATAGTGCATTAAATAAATCCAGAACAACTAAATTATGCTTATATCTCATATGAAGATACATGTAAAATATGGGGTGACATAACACACTAAAGGTGGCGACTGAAGGGGAAGTACTTGCCGGCTACAACTCGTCCACCACACCAAGCTGAGTTAGCTTGCATTCATCTGGAAGTTCCTAACTCCCAAAGTTAAAAAAAAATGTTAACAAGTCTATCGTTAATGACATGTAACATTAATTTGGAATAACAATCAGAAGATATTAACGGAATAGTCATATTGAGAAGCTTCTTTCTTTCCTTGCAAAATTTGTGACAGTAGGGACAAAAGTGTATGCAATCTTCCGTTGGGGGGGGGGGCAAACATAATGCAGGTTGCTCCTTAATGAAGACCAGAAGAGCTCAGAGAAACCTAATCGTAACTGAGTATGACAAAAACTTGCAATACTGCAAATTATGGCCATATGAATGGAAATTTGGGACATGGTCAACTGTAAGCAGAATAGCTTTGGGATTGGACTTGAAGATCTGCAGGGACAGCGAGTTTCTGATATCAGTAGAAAGATTCTTCCATAGTTTGATGGCATCAGGAAGGAAGGAATTTTCCAAATGTTGAGTTTCGCATTCAAAGGGGCGTAGGCTACTGGTAGAATTATGTTGGACCATGCAAATAACATAATTATGTAGAAGCAGGAGGCACAAGAATGGATAAATAGACTCGTGCTAGTTTTTTTGCTACATTTTGTAAAAAGAAGTAGTTTGAATTTTTTTTTCTCTTTGCTAGACATAGTTTGTGTTACTTATAGGTATGTGATGTGTGGTTTGGTACTCCACTGCACATCTGGGCAGCCTCAAACTGAATCGACTCAATTAAGTCCTAGAGCCCTGCCCACTATTATCAAAAATTACCCAACCATATTGAGGAATCGGCCTAACCAATGAAAAATATAATATGTTGAGAGCTTTGCATGATAGCTTATATGTAAATCTTTGGAGTAATCCAATGTGCTGACTAGCTTTGTTTGTGATGCATGTGGCATGCACATGCCAAGAAAGATTACTGGCTAAGGTGATACCAAGATGAGTAAGGTTACTTGTATAAGCTGTGGCGGAACCACCAAGGTGGATTGGGGATGAGGTGGTTTGTTTGTTTTAGCTGGAAAAATGACTAAAATTCCTTTGAAAAAACATACACCATAATTTATCCCATTGGTAAATAATTAAGATATTGTTTTCTAACTTGTGTGCAGAGTCAGTGGGATTTTGGAATATTTCGAGTATGCTAGTATCATCGGCGAAGACACAGACATGACAGGTTAGATTGTGAACAATATGGTTCATGTATACAAGAAATAGTAAGGTACCTAATATGGATCCCTCGGGTACATCAGCTTGAGAAGGCAGCCAGGAGGAGGATTGCCCATGAATAATTACACGTTGAAAGCAGTTTGAGAGATAGTGTCTATCCATACAATAAGTGCTTCAATTACCTCTAGTTGTAGATATTTACAGAATGCCTCAATATAATTTGCTCAAATTTGGCACTATGCTAATCTTACCTGGCAAGATGAACTTATTACATTTTGGTGTCACCATGACTTAATTTGATCAAATGGCAGCCTAATCACATGCTCTTTATGGCCTGTTACTGCAATATCTCCAGGATACTGTAATGTATTTTGCTCAAATTTGGCGATAGGCATATTCCCTATATTGTCAGGGCCTAAAACAGAAGTTAATCTCAGTGAAGATAAAACCTCCGTGACATTTACCTCATGAGACGTAAACTCCCTGGTGCGTGTCTCAGTGCAACACGTGAAATTATGCAGGATTGGGGCATCGTTATCGGCGTTAGTAACGCACTGGCTAGCAAAATAAGTATTAAATACAGCACACTTTCAGGTGATGTTAGAAATGGTCTTGCCTCCTTCGCTAATGGGTGGGATGTTTTCGTTGGTTTTAGGAATAGAATTAATGCACAACAGCAACAAAACAGATGTTTCACAATTCCCATAAATAATAATGTAATTTCCTACAAAAATCTACCCAGTCCTCCCTCACGTGTTGTCTGTTGCTAGACACAGAGTAGTGTAGCTCATAGTGCCATAAGGTGTAATTTTTAATGATAGGTTCTCATGTCTCCAAACCGGGGGTCTCCCGCTAGGAATGGGAGTTGACAGCTATGCAAATAAAAGAAATAACTTTGGCATTCTCCCTTTACAAATTATAGTCAATCATACAATACATTTGCCTCCTAAGCATCCCCCAGACTCGCTATTGCTTTCTTATGTGGGCGCTCGTCGGGGTCTGCCGTCCGTCGGCAGTATTTTAATTCAGTTACGCAATTGTACTAATTAACTTGATCAACTCGATAACGTGGTCAGGGCCTCTCGGCCAATTGACTCAGCCCTGTTCGCCAGTCGGTCAAGACGATGAATTATTAATGAGCTACGCGCTGACCAATCAGGTCGCACTTCCGGTAGTGTGATACGACGAAGCGTGGCAGCCCCCATGGGAGTGATTTATCAACAGTAGCTCACTTGGCAATCGGTATGGCACGCACGAGAAAAAGGATTAACATCACAGGTCTTACAATGCATGAATTTTTTCCTGATTCTCTTATCCTGTTTCTCCCCAATCGTTGCACTTATCTGGGTAAGTTCAGTATCAATTTTCTTTTCGTTTCTTTCTTCTTTCACCCCCCCCCCCCCGTATTCTAATGAGACCATTCCGTGCATATGAAATAAGGTAATGCTTACTTTGTAGTTGTGTACCCAGGACTGACTATACCATTTTTGTATTAGGGGTGTTAACTCCGATACATTTGACTTTGTGTTGTTGTGTCACAGACTTCCACGGGCCAAGGCCCGTACATTATCAAATGTGCCAGTGGTATTACGTATATATACATATATATCGATGCATATATATATATTTACATATATTTCATATCTTACACATACGTACAATGGACTTTCATTTATCTTCTCAACACTTCTGAGAGGGAAGGGCGCAACGGATTATATATATACCACATCAGGCTGCATTTGAATAAAAGTGGTGTGGGCATTGCCAACATTCTTGTTTCATATTGATTCAATTTTGCGGATTTGATGCAATCTATAATAGATTTCGACATAAAACTCAAATAAGAATGTGTGTTTGCATCATTAAAACATGAATCCAGAAAGGAACAATTTCCCAAGTCAGTCTTTTATTTTTAATTAATGATCCAAATGAGTATGCTAATGATTATGGTCACATGGTGTTGCTGGGGGTGACACCTTGTGGCTAAACCTAGCAGTGACACGTGTACGGCAAGCCAAATGGACATGGGTCGCCTTGACTCCTGTGAGGTTTGCAAGCTGGCGACAGTCGGCAACGATACATATCCAAATAGATACGTATATGTATTTCCAAGTGTTTCAAATAGGCCGTGTTAAATTTACTGTTGCATCTAGTAGGTTTGTACTTTTGTTGACCAACACCAAAGGGATCCAATCTGATGGTGGATTTGAAATCGCATCAGCTCTTTTGTTTTGTTGTTATGTTGTTTTTCCGCAGCTTAGATCACGGATCAGTGCAGATGATCAACATGTGAAGGATACGTGGGAAAAACTTTTCACAATTCAGATAGCAGTAGTCAACTCGGCCCTCTGTCTTAATTTTTATATTTGTGTTTATATTCACTAATTAATTACACACTTTGGAAAAGGGCTAAAATGCGTGGATCTGTGACAAGTACGTAAGAAAAAAGACGTTTAAGTCGTTTATTTGTATAGGACTTTTTCCTTTGAGCGTTGCACTTTAAATATTTATTAGGATTAACCCCCCCCAAAAAAAACAAACAAACAAACAAACAAATGCTAATTGCAATTGAAAATTAAAAATGACATGGTTGTTCAAAGTGGTTATGGATGCCGGAGATTCAAGCACTGAAGCAGGTTCGAGAACCGGCCGTTTCATGCTGAGACTGACACGGCAAACGATAGACTATCATGTTTGGGCGGAGACAAACTTCAAAAGTGTTGTTGTTGTCGTTACGCCAGTCGATTTTTTCCCTGAATCCGAAAAATAAAAAATAAAAAAACATCGATGTTCATTATCTTTGATAGTGTTTTTACGAGCACGGTGGCAGCTGCAGTTAGTGCTGTGCCTCGTGGGCTGTTCCTTCAGAAACTGGTCATTCTTCTTGGTCAAACAATTTAGCAGAGAGGGGCGATCAAAAGGATGTGGCCCCTATAGTCTTCTGCCCTCTTTATATTGCATTTAAGTGCATATACATGTACAAATAAATTTATTCAACCTACAACTAAACCTGTATTTCTGTGTTAGGTTTAAGTATTAAAGTAACTGAACGCATAGCTTGTTGAATTGAGATTTTTTGCCACCGTCAAACATTTGGGAAATGCTTTAGTTTGTAACAACTCTGCGATGAAAAGTCATTGACGTCTTTGGATGTGTTTGAAATGCATTTGTGAAAGTGTTTGAAATGCGTTTGGTGAAGTATTTGAAACGTTTTTGTTATTAGAACGTTTGAAACGCGTTTGTAAGAAAGAGTTTGCAACGCAGTTGCAACGCGTTTGCTTCGCGTTTGAGTTTTCTTGTTTGCGTTTGAGGATCGTTTGGGAAGCGTTGCTGCGTTTGGCGTTCGATAACTTGAACGCGGGCGGAACTGTATTAGCAGAATAATGGCTTTCTCTCTTCCCATCGACTGCAGCAACGAGGGGAGTATCTGAAAAATGAGTGACTTGCCGCTCCAGGACCAAGAGCGTGTCCCGTCGTTCCACTGTTGCACTATGAATTGCATCATCTGCTCGTCCGAAGGAATAACCTGCATGTTTGCCTTCCTCAGCAGTCTTCCAGCAACTTTCCCAGTTCTTCCCTCTTCATGATTGTCTTTCTTGTTTCCAATATACAAGCAATTACTTAGCCGCCTAATTAGGTTACGCAATTCACAAGATTTACCGCTACTGTGAGAACCATGAATACACAACTGACCGCGGTCAAGCCACGCCTCGCCTTCTCCTTAATCCTGTCATTGCTTGGATACAACTGCTGCGCAATTAGCGTCACTTCCCAGTATGCTATTGTGCATCCGCATTGTTTTACCAATCATATCTGCGTGCACGATCGCACGGTCGGCAGCTTGACCCTCCGTTAAACGGCAGACCCCGACGAGCGCCCACATAAGAAAGCAATAGTGAGTCTGGGGGATGCTTAGGAGGCAAACAATACATTGAATAAAATGAGATAAGAGTAAACTAAAACCTTGTGTGTAAATACAAAGAGAATTATGGTAATTATCAATAACTGATACGGTGTCCTCTGGAAAAAAATAAGGTTACGGAAACGTGCCAAAGGCGTGTGCAGGATACGGGGTCTCAATCGATTCCACAGAAGTTCTGAAATCTCTGCAGAACAAATTCAGTGACAATTTTAGGGTACGGAGCTGTACCCTAAAAATTATGGGTACAAATTTTTACCCATTTTACCTTGTGGCAGAAACCCTGACTGGTCGCGAGACCCATCATTACGATTACATGATTATAGTGTATTGCGGTCAAAAAAAGATGTAACCATGAAAATAACACGAGTTACCACGAAGTTGCCGTATATGGTGATTTATTTCTTAGGGGAATACCATCGTTCCTACAGTCTCCTTTTATACAGCATGTTATGGGTATTTCCCACGCACCTTTCCTTTGCAATGCAGTAATTAATGGAAACCAACTGTAAGCCAGACTTAAAACCCAATATATTTCATGTTGAAAAATATACATGAGTAGGAAAACACATGTTGTACACATTATATACTCATATTTACCGGATTGAAACCGTAAAGATACCAATACACCTATTACCTGATCCGTAATTGCGCAAATACATGTAATATCTTACTAGATAACCAAACCTGTATATTATGAGAATCTTTATGAAACTATACAGGTAATGCACAAGAAAAAGTATAACCTTGTCTATATATATGAAGTGTGTCTTGAAACAAAGTATCTCTTAGCACAACATACCCGCACTGTACCATATAAAACACGAATGGTACTTAAACATGTTTATAAGATGGATGGATGGATGGATGGATGGATGGATGGATGGATGGATGGATGGATGGATGGATGGATGGATGGATGGATGGATGGATGGATGGATGGATGGATGGATAGATAGATAGATAGATAGATAGATAGATAGATAGATAGATAGATAGATAGATAGATAGATAGATAGATAGATAGATAGATAGATAGATAGATAGATAGATAGATAGATAGATAGATAGATAGATAGATAGATAGATAGATAGATAGATAGATAGATAGATAGATAGACCATGTAAGTTCATTACTCTTACTTGCAGGAAAATTGATTCCTCAACATGGAACAACGGACCACGGACCACAACGTGTTCCCGTGCATACGAGTAGTCCGGATATGATACAAAAATACCATTGAAATATGCATATATATCAATAGTCAAAGAAACGTCTAAAGACGCTGTAATTACAGACCACAAAATATGACAAACTGACGATTCGGGAATTGCAGACCATCATACTTACAAACATGGTTAATGAGCCAATGAAAGCCTTAACCTGTATAACACCATAAGCAGAAACCCCATGTTACGCCGGGCAAGGCGTCAAACGATGCAAGCCTTGAAGCCACTATCAACCCTCAGATCCTAAAGCATGTGCCGGGCCTTATATATAGCAGTAACTACGCTAGAGTGCATGAAGCCAGATTAACCAGACATATGACCAGATCGATATCACAAAAAAAGAAAGTTGAAAGATTGAAAAAGTGCACAGAGCTTGTGTACAAAAAAATTTCACCATATATGACAGACCATACGCATATCAGAAAAAAGTGATATTTACATTTTCCGATCAGCAGATTCATTGTATAATCCGTATTTAAAACGATAAGATCCCAAATAAATATATCCCCATAGAAAGCACTTTTTTTTACTTTTTTACTTACATACATACAAAGAACATCAAGTCAGCTACTCTGTATTTGACAATGGTCACTACCATGATGGGGCTATTTGTTGACATTCAGTAGGTCTGCATCGAATGTTGTGTTCCGACATGTTCTGGACCATCGTACATATCCCATTGTACCTACCCAGTTTAGGTTCATTTTGTTATCTATATCTACCAGCAATATTTTCTCGCCAGCTGATTCATTCTGGCTCAGAAGGTTAACATGAAGTTATTCAACACTTAAACTTTTCAAGTGACCCTAATTAGCGCAAATTAAAATTGTACAACTTTTTTTTACGGTTCATTGATGCGCCTGCAGCACAATAACAAAATTGAAGTTGAAATGGCGGCTCTACCTATGATAGTTTTGAATATATTCAACATTTAAATTTGCAAATGACCCTAATTTGCAACATTTTTAAAGCTTTCACCCCTTTTCATAAAAGACCGGACTTTATGTATGGAGGTATAATCGTACCCGAAATTTAATTTTATGCTGGTAAAGGCTTTGAAAAGTTAAAAGGTTGAATATTGTCAAGGCTACAACAGGTAGAGTGCCATCCGACCTCAGTTCATTTCATAGAATTGCTTTCAAAGCAAATCCTCTTTTCTAGTTACTGGAACCAATTGTGTGTTTGTTTCAAAGACTAAAAAGAAAAGCCTGTATGAAAAGAAATGCATTCTTTCAATTTCCGTGACACCTGGCAGATACGAGCATAGCTTATTTAAATTCTGGCAGTCTTGTTGCTCTGTTATCCAGTCATAATGATTGATTCTATGAATGGCAAAATTTCTTGAAATTACAATGGTTTAACAGTTTCACGCTTATGGCCAAAAGAAAGATGCTAAATAGTTGCATTTCAGGGAAAGCTGTTGAAAAGAAACATAAAACTGAAGAAACCTGCAATGAAATGTTTAGTGTAAAAGAAACGTTAAACAAATAAAGTAATAATAAAGTAGATGATGTTTGACATACCAGTTAACACTGCGATAGTATTGTCGATGAAGTGTCAATTTTTGGCGACCATAGACAATGCAGCCTGCCTGGATAGACAAGCATACAATAAAGGCCACCTATATATATCTGCTGACTTTATTCTCTGTGGTGCACCTTCATGTTACGTTTCCCTATCAAACGTCCTGAAACGTCTGGTAAAAGACCATAGGTCTGAGGATATCACATTTTCTTGTTCTACGGATGATCTCTGCAGAGGAGTTTAACGGTTGTAGACGAAAGTTGAGCTCTTAAATATGCAGGCCTTGCAAAATAAGGGATCTTCTGAGTCACTGAGCCGATTATAAGGTTCAGTAGGAAGGGAATCGCATTTTGCGTGCCACTACTGTTGACAACCATTGCACCACACTCCCCTTTGGTTATTCCTGACAGGCTTATTGTATTTGTGTCTTTTTGCCCAGAACCACTTCCTAGTAGTCAATATCCTATTCCGCAGTTCGAACTCTTTACTCTCCATAAGCTAACCTGTCCCTGTCTAACCTGTATACATATGGAATTACTATTGTCTATATTGCACACGTTCCTCTGTAAAATTTTGACATAGGCTGTATCAGCCCAAATAAATTAAAGGGTCTTCAGCGGGTAACTACTCAACATGTTTCGGAGCCTTTTACCCGTACATGTCTCTCTGAGTAGCGGCTCCTTGTCTAAGCTAAATATTCAGCAAAGACAACCCATATAATAAAGAATAAATAAGAACGTGGCAAATGATGAATTAGCTAAATACGTGAAGTTTTGCTTATAAATGCAGAGCTTCGTTATGAAAGAAGAACCCCTGTCAAACAAACCATAATTACTAAATTTGTATAGTACAGGTTCAGATAAGAACAATTTGACTTACCCCTGAACCAATATGTACCCTTTCTGGCTGGACAGTTTATCCTAGTTAAACCACCCGCCAGTGTATAACTGAAGTGGAAACAAGCTGGGGCCTTATATTCAGTCCCAGTGATAGTAAAATAAACAGTTGCAACTAGACCACCTGTACAAACCAAGGGAAATCCCAACAAGGACTGTAACAATGGACATCCTGCACCAGAAATGTAAAACAAACTCTGTGATGACACCTACCCCCCAAACAATTAAGCTCTATTTAACTGCCAACTCTGAGTCAATGTATCAACTTAATGTGTCAGGTTTGTGACATTTAAGAAAATACTGTCAATTTTGAGTAAATGTGCATTTAGGCATGTCAGAAAAGAATGAAAGTCATGGCATAATCTACAGGAAAATCTGTAACTTCGCTCAGGGTTAACATGGATGTCTCGGCTTAAACACAGGTGCAGATTCCTGGCGGTAATATGCGAGTATATGGGTGCCGCCATGTCTGTCTCACCCGGGCTTTGGGATCTCCTGAACTGAACAAATTTGTTCAGGATTCCAAATCTATAAGTTCTGTGTGGAGTGTCATGCATAGATGTTAATGCTTCACCTACAGGATCCAGGCATCTTTGGAAGTCTTTTGATGTGAAATGAGGGGTTTGATCCCGCTTTCATAAGGCAACCAGCACTGTAAAGCTCAGAGCTTGCAAGAGTATCATGTTGCTCGGGTGAAGACGTCACATCACCTTGAACCTTGTCAATGAGAAATGGCACTGCGAAGGCAGTAGTGAGCTTGATGTGTCATTGAGAAATGGTAGTGAACCAGATTTGCCCTTGTGAACTCACCGGTGGGCCTAATTCGAAATTGAGAAAATGTGTTTTGATATCCCTAATGCACATTTTATCACTCCCTGCTGAAAACATGCAGTTATCATGTAAGGCTTGAATAATAATCCCAGCTGTCATTAAATTTTCAATCTATAATGGGTCTAGCATTTGTTGTTTTCGGTGACTATAGCATAAATCTTTTGGTGAAAAAAAGTCCAACCTAACCCCATAGTACTGTTTATACCTTAGATCGTCATGGTCATGCAATGGTCGTTCAGGTCCTACTGGAATGCATGAAATCTGTGCATACAGGCAGGCTATAGAACAAGTGCAAGTGGTGGATCTTGCCAGTATAAAGTAACTTTCGCCTGCAGCATTAAGCATACACAGTAGCTACAGTTAGTGCCGATGATGTACATGTAAATATATGCGTGGTTTGATCCAAATCACCAAAATTTGAAGTCAAGATTCAGCTCTCAGCTCATGAAAACAGACCAGAGATGTAGGTGCCCATGCATGAATGCTGAAGATACCAAGTGGAGGGTTTTGTGGCTGCAAGCTTTACAAAGGTTGGCCTCATCACTCCAGGGTCTTCCTTGCTTGGTCTGGCTATGGTGTCTACGTTGCCCGTTCATGAGAATTGATGCAATGTGCATAACTGTGTGAGTATTAACATTGGTGGGGATTTTATGAATCGTGAAAAACCTGACGGGACAAAGCTTTCGAAAGTCAGAATTGACAACGCCCTATACAACTGCTTCGCTACATATCAACAACTCTGAATCACCACCATTTGCATCATAATATTGCTACAAAGTCCATGAGACAACTCTTGGACACCAATGTGTAATTTATAGCATTTCGCAGTAATGCATAAATTCCTTTGATGATATTTTTCTGAAAAACTATAACTTATATATCATGTGTCATGGACATGTATATTGGCAGATCATGCAAGCCATATAATTAGTATATCTGTAGTTAATATCATGATTGTCAGTCAAAATCCATGATTAAAAGAAATGGCAATAATATGTTGATGGATATGAAGAAAGTGACTGAAGCTGGAGGTGCTGAAACACTGCTTTGAGGGCAAAGTGGGTGGAGCTAGAAAAGCTGGCCTGATGTTTCATCTTCACATTTACCTCTTGTACTACAATATTCTCCCACATATCTTTTATGCTAAATTCATGGCACACTTTTATAAAACTTCTAACAATGTCCTGAATGGCCCTTAACTTCATCTGCAGTCTGAGCTTGCAATCGACCCTGCTAATATTATGCAGTCGATTAGACAGTGTTATTACCATATCCAAATCGTAGTCCTAATGAAACTAATCCAAGTCAATTCCGACTAAAGGCAATGTTCCTTGGTATGTTGGCTGAAACACATAAATTTATAGTTCGTATTTGCCCAAAAGAGACCAAAACGTATGTGCAAATATCCATATGGTCGAAAAACCCATGTCTAGTTTTAATATGACAGAATGCAAAAAGTTTTGTTTGAAATTATAGGCCTATTTCAGTAAATTGGCTTGAACAGGTGCATCATTCATGCGCATATGGATGTTATGCTGTTGATAGATCTTACCAACCAAAGGCTGCCGACGGAGTGTAATCAATTACATTCATAACCCACCACAGCATGACTGGTTGAAGAGCAGAGGTAGGTAACCTCTCCACGTTCAGTATGACCAATATGAGAATGATGTTCAAATGGCTCACCTGCAGGTTAATCTCAGAGATGGCATATTTGCATGCATTGCTGATATACCTGTTCATAGCCACTTCATTTTAGCTGTAAAGAAGTAAGTCCAAACAGTTCAGACAGTGATACATGTACCTGGTGTATATGGTCACTGTTTATTATGACAGACAAAGAATGCTGCTGAGCTAAAAAAAAAAAATTAATAAAAAAAAAAAACAGAAAAGTTTTGAATGGCCCATTTGCATTTGCACCTGTACCAGCCTGCAATTGTGTTGACAGTAAAACATAATTTCAAGTCTACACACTTAGATTGTTCCACAGTGCATTTCCAGAACTGAGTCACAGCATATATATAGGACCAATTGCATTCATGAGTCCGAGGTCAAAAGGTTTGATCATGTGATTTTGTTCAGAATTTTGTGCTGGATTCAAAACTAAAAAAAAATAAGTATTTGCTGCAACTGGTGGATGCTCTCTCTTTTTAAAATTTATCGGTATACAGCAGCTAGTTGAACCGTTATGTTATTAAAATTTCAATTAAAGTTCATTTAAGCTTCCATGTTTTATCAGTAATAGATGATCGCTCTCTTTCTATCTCTCTCTCTATCTCTCTCTCTCTCTCACTCGCTCTATCTCTATCTTTCTGTGTGTCTTTTAGCAGTCCTTATACATTTCTTTCAGCTTAATGTGATCTGAAAAATATGCACAGGAATTACAAAATTTTGATAAGTGCTAAATTGTGAATCAGTAAAATGGTGTGGATACAAAACTGAGTCAGGTTAAAAACAATGATTTATTAATTGCTTCCAAATGTAAATTATTTATCTTTCAATAATTTGGTTCTTTGAGCTATCATTCTTTATGCTGATATACCAAGTATATTTCAAACAACAAATAAAAGTTGTGTGCAAGTCAATTGCTCAATGTAGAATAGAGTAAAAGAGTTGTGCATGATGTTGGTAAGTAAAGTCAGCATTGAGCCCTGAAAATGTAGCGTGGTGCACATTGTTTTCTCGTTTCTGAGAAGGAGCCTCTTCAGTGCAGTCAGGGGCAATATAAGGATTTATCACAAATGCAATTGCAAGATAACTGACGAAAATTTAAGTCCTGTGCATAGTTTGCCCTGTGTTTATCAAGGACCCGCATTTATCAGGTGCCAAATTGGCAACACAGAATACCATAAGGTCTTTGCAACACAAAATAAGATGAGATACTTTCCAATGTGCAGGATGTAAAAAGATCTTGCAAAAACTGATTCACTTGCCTACAGCTTTATTTGGCTAGTTGGTTTGGTTTGGTGTGCTGCTTTGAGTTCCATTAGTTTACACTAGGTAGCCACACTGTCAGTCAGATTCAATTGCCCTCGACCTGGGTTCAATTCATTTCATTTTGGTACAGTTCAGTTTGCCTTGGTTCATTTCACAATGATTCACTTTAGTTCAGTGTGGTTTAGTTCAGTTCACATAAGTTCGTTTTGGTTTAGTTAGGTTAGGCTAGGTAGTCAGTCTATCAGTCAGATTCCATTGCCCCTCACGTTGGTTTGGTTCAGTTTGGTTAGTCTAAGTAGTCAGTCTGTCTCTCAGATTCAAATGCCCTCAACATTGGTTTGATATGTTCTCCTTTGCTTTGCATTCGTTTCCGCTCCGTTCGGTTTAGTTCTGTTAGCTTAGGTTATGTAGTCAGTGTATCAGTCAAATTCAGTTGCCTTCGGAGTCAGTTTGGTTCCTTTCGTTCAGGTCCGTACATCATTCGAATTAAGTTGCCCTTGGCTTCAGTTAAATTCAGTTTGCTATGCTTTGACACAGTTTGGTTTGGTTTGGTTCGTTTTGGTTTGGTTTGGTTTAGTTTATTTAGGCTAGGAAGTCAGTCTGTCAGACAGATTCAATTGCCTTTGACTTCGGTTTGGCTTGGTTTGCTTTGGCTAGGTTCATTAGAAGTTAGCTGTTTAGAGTCATAACTAGGGCAGGCCTGCAGGGACCTGTTGACTGATTAATATATTGTTCTCCTTTGGAAGCAGTAAATACACCACTGTGAAATCAAGGATCAGTTTTTTATCTGTTGCCATTTCGTTGACAAACGATTTGGCACTATTGCAACATACGAATTATATCAAATATACCATTTCATAGAAGTCCCTTGGCTACTAACGCTCTGAAGTGGACCTAATGTGCGTTGCACCAGTTAAAAAGGTTAGGTTGTGGGCTTACAAGGTACCCATATTGAATAACAAATAGAAGGGAGCAGTAAAGGTAGTAGATAGGCAGGTAGGTAGGGAGGGAGGGAGGGAGGGAGGGAGGGAGGGAGGCAGGCAGGCAGGAATATAGTTGTTTTTGATATTCATAAATCATGAAATCTTAAATAAATTAACACTAAATTTAAGACCCATTGAGAAGATTAAAACAAACATTTGCCTAGGGGATGATTGCAATGCACCATCCATAGCTCACCTGGCTCTGGAAACCCCATTTTCCCCTGACCCAAGAGTGTTGAGATGGACTCATTGAAACAAGTGCAAAATTTTGATCTGCTGCTGACTGAATAAACTGAGCCAGCTCTTCACTGTTTTGTAGCTAAAGATGCTGTATAGATATGGACCATGCATCACAGATCAACATTTGAAGCACAAGAAGCATACGAAGGCCTTTACCCCTCTCCCTCATGCAAACGCATCATACGTTTCAGAAAAATGATGGCAATTCTGAATGGCACCTGAATTGATGTATTCATGTACGTATGTGTGGACTGACTTTGTCGTCTTTGACTTGCATGACAATCTGACTACGTCTATCTCCTCTTAAAGCCACTTCCATACATGTATGTGACATATACATGTATGGCAGCTAGAATCAAAACACCATCCTGTCTGTGTTAACAAGAATTCTTTGCTTTGTAACTGATTTCATTACAGTGGTACCTGCTAAGACTACATCTAGTGCCAGACAAAAGGGTGGGAATTTTAGGTGGTCTTTAATTACAGGTAATTAATGTCTTGAAAGGAAGGTCTTAAAATTTAATGTGGTCTCTCATAAGGCATGGCCTTAACAACCGCTACCACTGCATTGGATACTATATCGCTTTGCTCTCTCTGAGCACTTACACCATTTAAAAATCAGCTGACTTGTCAGTCAGCTGACCTTATAGGATGGTCAGTCATCTGTTGTCTGTTGTCCGCCCATCCATCCACCTGAGCACAATTTACATTTGCGAGCTCTCCAAAATGACTGGCCATATTCACTTCAAACGTGGTGGTGTGAATGTACCAGAGTTGTTCAAATGGTCATGGTCCAATGATAGTGAAAGTTTTTTTTGGGCGGGGGGGGGGGGTCGGTTCATTTTATAACAAATCTTAAAACATTTTCTTCTCGAAACTGCCGAGCCCATTGCTTGGAAATTCTATAGGGCCGTCGGAGGACCCCTAGACGTATTTCTTAACAGATGGCATTTTTTTTTTACAAATGTTTGTGGTGAAATGTTATTATCAACTTCTCCAAAACCATCGCTGTGATTGTTATGAGCGCAATTCATATGTAGCTTGTGGGTAGGATATACAAATATTTTCACTAAGTAGTGATAGTCTGCATCCCTGATAGTTAATGAATTTTTCAGTCTGGGTGCCTGCTGGTCGAAGCATATATTCCTATTGATTACTATGCAAGTCAATTGGGATTGCAACAGAAATTCACATTTTCAGCTTCTTCGAAACCATAAACCAGATTTTCTTCAAGCATGGCGGAAATGAACCTTTACCAAGTTTGATCACTTGATCATGATCTAGTTTTTGGATTTTGTTTTAAATTGCCAATTCTTTTAAGCAATAAGTAGTCCAAATTTTTTTACCAGATCTGACTAAAATGTTTTTGTTTAAATATTGCAGATCTGGTATATCTGGTAAAATGTGACCAGATTTGGCATCTATACCAGAATTATTGTTGAAATAAAAACGAAATATCTGAATGAGCTGCAAATCTGGTATCATAAAATTCTTCCATGACATTTAGATCTAGCATAATGTACATCTGGTTTATTATACCAAATATGTCATAATCAATATTATGCATTGACATCATATATGTTGTATCAACTTTTGGTATATTATACCAGATGTGGTATTTGTACCAGAATTATAAATGAATTGGGAACAAAATAGCTAACCTACAATATCTGAAAAACATACCAGATTTGGTATTGCGGGGAATCTTGTACATTATACCAGATCTGATTTACTTAGATTGTGATATAATTATTCCAGATCTCTGGTTCCCATAATTGATTTACAAAAAGATATAGAATTATACCATATTTTGTTTTTAATAATCCACGGTTGGTTCTGACAGATGTCAGGATATCACAAGAATCTGCAGGCCTCCCTGTGGGGACATATAAAACCAGGAAAATCTACAGTGGACTCCAATACCAATAAAAGCCCAAAGATATGCCAAAATTTTTATATAGAAAAAGAAATAATGTGTGATACATTAAAATCACTAAATGTGCAATTCTAGTTTCAAATCAAATTGTTCAGCTTAAATGAAATTGAACCTGGAAGCAAGTGTGGTTAGTTGTCAGTCAGCTTCGTTCAGAGTAGTTTCACAGTATTACCTTTGCTGAAACACCAGGTCTCATATTTCCAACAAAGACACACCCAGACTATACAATTATATATTGCACTACATTTTTATTCTTGGAGAATAATCAGGATATTGAATGATTGTTTGAATATTCTTGATGTTTGTTAAAAACAATGTAGATCTTACAGTCACTTTGTTTTCCTATGCCGACACCTAAGAAATGAACAATTTCGTTAACTTTTTAATAGCCACATATATAGTATTTTGGAAATGAGAAAAGGAACAGGCAGCATGAATTTTATGATGTTTCACGTTGTGAATGAAAATATAGATGAAAAACTCCCATAAGTGCAAATTTTAAATGGATTTGCCATATATAATTGAACTATATTCATAAAAGCCCTACAAAGTTATTTCCAAGTAAGTCCTTACAAGGGCACCATCAGTCATTAAGTGTCTTGCTTGATAGTTGCATACAATAAGTGTCACACACAACAGAGGTGAAACCGGCTTTTATCACGTATGCTTTAATGGTCTGAAGGGAAGTTTTTTCAAAAGGAGCCAGGACACAAAGAAGCGAGTACACCAGACTACATGTTCACTTCATGTCACTTGATGTTGCCTTGATGTTCACTTCAAGTTCACTTTAAGTTATGACTGAAAAATTGATTCAAAGTAAATTAAGCCTCATTTACAAAATATATGATAATAGCTGAAATTACTTATTTAAACAGACATTAACACTGACTTCTCAATTTTAAATTTACGCGACGTTCTTGATTTCTCACAAATCGCTATATTACCTAGCGTTTTACAATATGAAAACACGCACAAATTATACGTGCCAAGAACGTAGCCAGAGACCAGCTCTCAACCAAATGACCGAGTTAAAACGTATGCATTTAAGTCTCTACAAACGAAGATACATAGTTATATGTATCTAAAAATAGGTAAACTCTATGCTTAATGTTCCAGAAACTACAAGACCACGCCCAAACTACTTTCGGACAAGACGTGACGGGAAGGATACACGCGTGCCACGAAAATATGGAAAAAAAATATATGTATATATATATAATTCACTTACTGACATATTGCCGAGAAATTAGCCGGGTCAATGGCTATCCATACTTGGAGTGTGTAACAAATAGTACGACCGAAGCAGGAATGTGAGCCAACCTCACTTATAACCGAGAGACCAGCTCAGAACCCCCAAAGGGGGAATGCTTTTATCGGCTGAAGCAGACCCTCTGCCTGGTGTTCCTAAACAGTTGAAAAACGATGGAAGCCCTGGACAGCACATGCATGGCCCATATATATTAGCACGTACAGGCTGCAGCGACGCGATTAAGTAATTCCTGTCACATGACCAGCACAAAACTGAAGCCATGAGTATCAACTCGTGACCCAATATACTAACATGTTTACCACCCTTGTATGTGTTGTATATTGTATATTCCTTATGTCTTTCAATGCCTGACATTCTTCATTTTACTTCTGGCATCACAAATAGCAGAGCTTAATTTCTTATGGATTTTGGCTTCATCAGGAAGAGCAAGGCTGTTTCGCTTTGCCCAGAGAAGCACATAACCTCAAATGAGAAAATGATTTTGTGATAATTGGCTGTACAAATGCACTCGAACAATCCACAATGAAATGATTTAGTCTTGTATCATGGGATTTTTCCTGTGATCTTTGGATTCGTGCACTTTTGTACTCAATTTTGTACACTTACAATTTTCCCACAACCCAGGTTAAGGTCTGCCCGATTGACCCTGTCTTTCCCTTTATTCGTCACACTGGCAACTGTTCCCTTGCCAAAAATTATCGGCAGGAGTTTATAGAGTAATGTAAAGGGCCCTTTTTCCTGTTGGCAGAGTGAACAATGAAGGATTCCTGGTATGGGTGTGTGGAGCTGCTGGGGAGGCTTCCACTCCTGATACTAATGAGGGATTCCTAGAATGGGTGTCTGCAGATGCTGCAGAGGCTTCCTGTATTGATAGCAATGAGGGATTCTTAGAAGAAGTGTGTGGCGCTGCTGGGGAGGCTCCCAGTGTTGATAGTAATGAGTAATGCTTACCAGGGATTTTTCGAGCTGCTGGAGAGGCTTGTTGACAGTAATAAGGGATTGCAAGAAGGAGTATCCGTAGCTGCTGGAGAGACTTCCACTGTTGACATTATTGGGGGATTCTTACAGTGGGGGGCTCAAGCATCTGGAAAGCCTTTCAATGTTGACAGCAATGAGGGATTCCTAGGTGCGGTGTCTGGAAATGCTGAAGAGGCTTCCTGTGTTGGTAGGCATGAGGGATTCATACACGGGGAGTTTTGAGCTCCTAGAGAGGCTTTCACTGTTGACATCAATGAGATACTCCTAAAAGGGCTGACACGAGCCTCTGGAAAGGCCTCCAGTGTCCACAGTAATGCAGGATTCCTAACACGGGTGTCCTTAGCTGTTGGAGAGGCTTGCACTGTCAACAGTAATATGTGATTCTTACAAGGATTTCTAGAGCTACTGAGGAGGCTTGCACTGTTGATAGCAAGTAAACATGCGTAGAAAGGGGGTCTGCAGTTGCTGGAGTGGCTTCCACTGTTGACACGAATGAGGGATTCCTAGAAGGGGTTCTGCTGTTGCTGGGGAGGCGTCCACTGTTGACAGCAATAAGAGATTTCTAAAAGGTGTGTCAGGAGCTTCTAGAGAGACTTCCAGTGTTGAAAGCAGTAGACTCCTGGGTGGGGTGCTCTGGTCTCTTTGGGAGTTTGGGCTGCTAGCATGGATGGACTGCTGACACCAAGCATTGTTCCTGATTGTGACCAAGTGCCATTTGTAGTCTCTTTTACCATGTTGTCAGCATTGTTACCAGGTTGCAACTAACATTTTTGAAAATAAGTCCATCTCTGCACCAAATTACAGATGAAACATGTTTTAATATTTTTGGACCACTCTATCAGCAAGACAAACAGATGACTGATGCCATATTTTGTTTCATTATGACATAAAATGCACTAATTGCAGTTGGTAAAGGTCATCTTGCCAGCACAGTAAGTAGGTTACAATGAAATTTTCAACCAATAAGTCAATCTTTACAACAAAATAAAAATCATTGACTAAATACAGGTAAAGCAAATATAATACTTGAATCATTCTCTGACTAAACTGCGATCAATTGCAGGTTGTCTTTATCTAATGTGTAGTATTTAGAGTTACCAGTACTCGCCGCAACTATAGGATGCAACGCTGCTCTTCTTGCACCTTGTGATACTGCAACTGCTCTTGTCCTTGTTCCTATCATTGATATAGATGTGGTGCCATCATCCACATTCTCTATGTTGTTTGCCTAAGACAGACAGTCTGTTTAAAAAATTCTGTATTTTGAATTGGCTGAAAAATTAGTTTTCTTAAATTGGACTGCCATTTCACCACAAAGGCTCATACTTCACACGTGAAGTATCTTTAGTCACAATTTATGGGGCTAGAGAGCCCAAGGGGCTTTTAAAATGAATATGAACATACTGCATATATATATTCAGTGATGACAATCATAACTTTAGTGAAGTTTGTTAGTGTGTTTTCAATGCGTTAATATCCGAATGACGTCGCAAAACTTTTGGCAAGCACCTTGCTATTAGTAGCACCATGGTATCAATATGCCTGCTAAACTCATCTTTCTAAACCTGCTGTAGACATATACGTCAATCCAAACTCGGAAGCAGAATTACCATTGCCAAACAGATATACAATTAAACTGATGGAAATTTTGTGCGCAAGACAATGTTTGCCCTAACATTTTGTGTTATAGTCTGATAAGTACATAACGCTGGTCCAAGAGAATTTTACAGTAGAAATAGGTATTTTGTGTATCAGGCTTCCTTAAGCAGAGCAAATAAAGTCCTGGCCTACAGGATTGTGTGTAGCAGTATACAGTATTGCCTGATGTAGTAAATTTGCGAAAGTGTGTATTATATTACATTTTTTGAATAATGAAATAACGTAGGTGGCTAATGTAAAGTTTTGACATAGGTACTTTGCAGTGCTACATGTCAAAATTGTGCTTAAAATGTGGAAATGGAGGTTAAATTTTCTATCATCAGGAATATGGGTTATCTCTGATGTAACCCAAGTTTTCAGAATTTATCCATACCTGAGCAACGACTGAATACTTTTGACCATCCGGTCCACACATTTGGTTTAAACTATTATGGCAAACAATAATTTTGTACATCAAATAATATGCAGCAATTGGGAAAAGGGCAATAACCTATGTTAATTCCTCTTGCATAAAAGGGAACGACATATGAACAGGACGTTACGTAACACACGTGTTAGATGAACGGTCAACGTTCAATGTTGTCCAGTCATGCGACAAGAACAAGGTAAAGGAGACTTTTATACTGCGGAAAAAAGACAGATAGAGGGGCATACTTCCAAAAAATTTTTGTCCAGTAGTTTGTATTCATTAAAATTGCAGCTAGAAATACTCGTATATATTCTGAGAAACCCACACTAACTTACCCAATACCTTTTGGCGAAAAACGAGAAGATAAAATTCTATAATCTTGAAGTGCCAAAAAAAATAGAAAATTTTCCTCAAAGCTAACAAACCATAGAGCGGTATAAAACTGTTTGTGAAGAAAAAGGAGCATATTGTGAGACAATTGTATGAAGTTCTGAACGGGCCACAATGGAAAGTGGCCACGAGAAAAAAAGTGCCACACATCTTCGCCACAATTGCACTTAGAACTCACTTTCACACCAATTTTAACAAGATGGGAGTTCAACTGACTGCTGGCCAATCGTAAACGGTTATGGAAAATAGATGAATAGAACAGAAGTGTTCCTAAAACGGACCCCTGGGGGACACCAGCTTGGACTGTCCCCCAACTTAAGCACTGACCATTGATTACAACACGCTGTTGACGGTCGTTTAGGTAATTCGCGAACCAATCAAATAACTTGTCCCCAATTCCGTTTTCCTGAGTTTCGTTAGCAGGATCTTGTGCCAGACCTTGCCAAAGAACTTACTTATATCTAGGAATACAAGACGCGCCTTTTCTATTGGTCCAAAGCGAGACATAATTCGTGATAGAAAATAACTAATTGATTGATAGTGGAGTCCCCAGGAGTAAAGCCAGGCTGGTTGGCAGAATTCAGCAAACTATGTCTAAAAAAATGAAAACGTGCTTGAAAACAATTTTTAAAATACTTTGCCTGCGCAGCTTAGTAAGGAGACAGGTCTGTAACTATTACATATGTTATCAGCACCTTTTTTATAAAGTGGAGTCACATTAGTCGCTTCCACCTAGAAGGAAAGTATCACATTTAAGGGAAAGATGAAAAAGTTTTGTAAGAGACATATATTGGGGGTGCCCCTTCTTTCATCTTTCAAAGGCTTTGTACTGATACCATCGGGTCCAGTGGCTTAAGAAACATCTAAACAATGTAGCATTTCGATGACTTCTGCTTCTGTAACAGAAATTGCTCCCAATGTGTTGGGTGGACCGATATTTAATCCCGGCACAGTAGCAGTTGATGAATCAAGGGTACACTGCTTGAGAAAAAATAAATTAAAATTTTCTGCCTCATCCAAATTTTCACAAGTCCATCTAAATGAACAGCACCAGATATAACAGCTAGACTTCAACATCAACCGAGCAGTACATTATATATTGAATATCTGAAGATGATAGTATGTCTAATTGACAGCGGTACTCAGCAATGCTAGATATAGATTTTTTTGTAGGCAAATTAATTGCTAATACAAAAAAAATAAAACATGGAATATCATTAAAGTTTTCATGCTGAGAGGTTTCAATCCGAATTCGATTCATAATTGTTTTTAGAACCACAAGTATACCCTGTGTTTCATGTGTTTAAGCATTTCAGAAGCGTAATTCAAAACGGATTTTTGTCGTTAGGTGACTAGTTAGGAAGTATTTATGTCTGTGCCAACGCAGACATTCTACTTTTCTATGATATCTGTCTGTCTGTCTCTTTCTTTTCTTTCTTTCTTTGTCTCTTTCTCTTTCTTTACCAGAAAACTTGTCCGATACTTTATTTGGAGACCAGTATACGTAGAAACTCCAAACTTGGCATGATTATACCCCTATACATGAAGTCGGGTCTATTTATAAAGATAAAGGTTGGTGGCTTTATATTATGCAAATTAGGGTCACTTTAAAAGTTAAATCTTAAATATGTTTGAAACTATTATTGGCAGAGGTGCCATTCCAACTTCAACTTATAGGTTGTTGCTGCAGCCGCATCCAAAGAACTACAAATATAAGTTGACGAATTTCAATTAACGGTAATTAGGGGTACTTCAAATGTTTAAGGACAGTTAAGACACCAAAAACCTTTGCATGGCCGATTTTGAAATTTTAATGGTTTTCACAAGATGAATGTCCTTTCTTTTGGTTGTCAAAATTTCGAGCTTTTAACTAAAGTAGAAATATGAGAAAAACGCCAAAAACCACACAAGCAGTGGACATCCGAACGTCCATGTGTCATTCTTTTGGTTTTCAGCTGCCAAACGGAAGAATGCCACCCGTCAATCATACTTTACAGTCTGTCACATGGCTGCAGGTAGCAACGGCCCATGGCAAAAATAAAGTGGTATCAGGGCGGCAATGCGAAATAAGGCAGCATGCCGAAAGTATGTTTGTGGGCAGGGAAAATATGCAAACATGCTAACATTATCATAGCCTTAGTGGTTTACTTTATATTTATCTTGCTTGTTTTGCGTTCTAATGAAGGGAGACTTTAAATGTTCAAGAGGATCGGGAATCGTCAGACGATGTCCCTTCAAACTTCAAAGGCCGTGCCGCGATGGATTACCCCAGTGGTCCTTCACACCAAAGACTGGCGGGGAAAAAACTGACACCCTAATCAACAATACCCACGTACATAATAATACTTTATCGGAACCCAGGGATGAGGAAATAAAAGTACAAATAAACACATCGAAATAAGCATAAACGTGACCAGCAGAGAAAACACACAAAATAGCGCAACAAAGCTCAGGTTGGAAAGAGAAATAAAAAATTGAGAAAACAACTACAAAATAACGACACGCTAACTAAGTAAAGTGTAAAGACAAGTCTAACAAGCTAACTACATAAAGTATACAGATAGGAGACGAGTAAATACAATTAAGCACTATTCCTAAAAACGGGATGAAGAGGTAGGGGGCGGAAAACCAAACCCGCCATCCGTACACTGACCACGAGCGGCCCCAGGCCGCCCCACCGAAGCAAGGCAAGACAACTTTCGTTGCCAGGCTTGAGGTCATGGGGCCGGAAGGGCCGCCTCCATGACGTCACACTTTGAAACCAGACTGTCGCTGTCGCCGTTTGACAGATCGCTGAATAAAGTTTTCCGTACTTCAAAGGCTCTTTTATTTATGCGATTGGTCAAGAATTGATTGATAACCTCCCCAAATGTTCAGGGACGATGTTTACTGCGTTTTGTACAAATATTAGTTCAACTTGAGCAAATGGTATTGTTTCAGAGGCAAATGATCAACATCAAAGACCTTTGAAGCTTGTTTTCTCAGACAGGATAATAGGACGAGAGCCCCACCTAAGAATGGTCATTCCAAGAAAACTGCTGGGCGAAATTTAATCCGGTTAACGGCTTTCGATTCTTTAATGTCTGAACTGCAAAAACGATTCTGCGATTTTCTAAATTTTGCTTCGTTCTTTTTCTATGAAATGAAGAAAATGAACATTGTGAAAATCAAAGGGAAAATTGAAACGTCAAACTTTGAGGATGTATAACAGAAAAACGAAACCAAACATAAAAAATCGCAGGATCGTTTTTTGTTGCCAATATGTCAGGATTATGATTCAAGTGTAATTATGATTTTATCACAAATAATTAGTGACTTATATCGAGATTTATGGGTGGATGCTTTGCGGTCAACTTTCAATTGTTTATTCAACAATTAACATCACAGACACCCAAATACGGGGCATATAAATTCTTTGAAGTATGACGAGCAGACACATATATGATATATTATCCTAACGCAAATACATTTTGAGCAAGAATTGACTAAAGTGGGATTTATTTTTGGTGTCTTACCTGTCCTTAAATGTTGAATATATTCAAAATTATTATAGGTAGAGGTGCCATTCCAACTCCAAGAAATAGGTTCGTGCTGTAAAAGCATCCAATGAACCACAAAAAGGGTGTAAGTTTTTATTTTATGTTAATTTGGGTCACTTAGGGACTTTAAATGTTACATATGTTCAAATTTATTGCAGGTTGAGTTGTTCAAACTGCGATTCATTGGTTTGTGCTGCAGGTGAATCATGAACAAAAGTAATAGTTTTATACCTATTGCGGGGACTTGAAAAAAATTTAATGTTAAATATATATCTTTAGATTTATTATGCCATTCCAACTTCATATTCTAAGGTTGTCCATCATCAATTTTGTTCAGATGCAAGCACTGAGACGCCACTAAAGTTACAATATCTGAACAGTGCCTGTGTGGCCCCAGCAGTGAAATGGAAAAATGCCAATTAGGAGCAACAATGGCAGATATGTACATATTTGTGATATACCAGACATGCAATAGGAGAGGATAGTCATCAGAAGTCAACAACATTTTACTAGTTTATAGATGTATTATAAAATACCTTGTTTTAACCAAAAGGAGAATACACATTATTTATTTGGGCAATGGCATATTTTGCGTTCGTTACAAAATTTCTATCTTATTTATTGTTTTCATATTTATACAAATTTTCTGGATTTTTTGCAGCTACAAATACTATGTATTTTTGTGTTGTTGAAACTTCCCCCTTGGTTTAGAGCAGTGAAGTTTTTTTCTGAATTGCACAAAGGTTGAATCTTGATGCTGAAAAGTTCATTGAACCATTAATTTCAGAAAAAGGGTCGCATTCCACGATGTCCATGCTCAAAAAGGTAGATTTATGGGTTCAAAAATTGACGATCAAGTTAAGTACTTTGATGAAAGTTGCTCTTCCAACCTCCCAAATTGAAGACGACGAACTCGTGAACTTAACGATCAATAAAAATTCCGGCCATTTTGAACTAACTGTCACAAAACATACTAATTGAACCACAGCAAGTCATCAAAGGCCATGGCATGAGCTAGAATTCGAATTACCTGTATATAAGGGGCCTATAAATGTACCCAGAAGCTTTTATACATGTCGTCTCTAAATTTGCTTTCTTTTCAAAATCTGGGAGCATCTGCCCAGTGGATTTGCCATATCGTTCTGTAGAACTGGAAAAAATTATCTTCTTTTGAAGTCCAAGATGCATCTGCCCTCTGGATTTGGCAATTTTTTTTTAATTGTGGATATAACAAAACGTTCTGAGATGAGGGACAAAGTGTGCAGCATGAGTGTTCTATTATATATATATATATATATGATGCGCTCTTTTATAGACGTGACCGGTATAGTTTTCATGTGGCCTTATATTGTCAGAGAGGAACCCATGTTCTTCATGCTTTTACAGGATTTCTGTTCTGAATTTCAACTCAATTATGTACAGAAGCGTGAAAGTAGCAGTGAGCAATTATCAAGATCTGTTCTCCGTCTTATGACAACAAATCTATGTAGAGATAGCAAGGATAATCATTTTGCACATGTACAATTACTTAGATCAGAAGGTCAATATAATTTAGTGATTTCTGGTCTTTTTTATCTACCAAGAGGAGCCGTGTACACCCAAACTACTGGGAGAGTCAATACCGTGATATCAGGCAAGATTGACACTATGGAAACATATGGGCAGGAAGTGCTGGTGAGACCAACCGACTGGAGTTGGTGAGGGTATTTTACAGTTCAACTCTGCGGAATGGAGATTTTTAGTCCCCCGCCCACTTGGTGGGGGACTATAGGTTTGCACCTCGTCCGTCCGTCCTTCCGTCCGTCCGTCCTTCCGTCCGTCCTTCCGTCCGTCCGTCCGTCCTTCCGTCCGTCCTTCCGTCCGTCCTTCCGTCCGTCCGTCCTTCCGTCCGTCCGTCCGAAGCTTCTCCGGGCCATATTTCCAACACCATAACACCCACAGCTACCAAATTTAATGTGTTTGTACTTCCTAGGATAGAGGTGTATGGTGTGCCAAAAGTAAGTCACTAGGTCAAATATGTGGGTCACAGAATACATATGTATGAAAAATCTTGTCCTGGCCATAACTTTTTTGTCCTTTTACTTAGAGTCATGAAATGTTACACAAATGTGAAGCTTAGTTTAAGAAAGTGTCATAAAGCAAAACTAGGTCACTAGGTCAAATATTTGGGTCACCACGATATGTAAATATACAGAAACAAATTTTGTCCGGCACATATCTTCCCTATATTAATGCTACCTCTTCAATTTTTTTTATGGTGGGTAAACCTTAGGTAGTAACTGTGCATAGGCATTGTTTTGTGTGGCTAATTACTTGCATTAATTAATTATTTAACAAAGTTCGTTAAGCAAGACAAATTTTGTCCGGGCCATATCTTCTAAACTATTAATGCTAGCCCTTTGAATTTTTTGTGGTGGATAGACCATAGGTAGTAGGTGTGCATAAACATTGTTTTGTGTGGCTAATTACTTGCATTAATTAATTATTCAACAAAGTTCGTTAAGCAAGACAAATTTTGTCCGGGCCATATCTTCTAAACTATTAATGCTAGCCCTTTGAATTTTTTTGTGGTGGATAGACCATAGGTAGTAGGTGTGCATAAACATTGTTTTGTGTGGCTAATTACTTGCATTAATTAATTATTTAACAAAGTTCGTTAAGCAAGACAAATTTTGTCCGGGCCATATCTTCTAAACTATTAATGCTAGCCCTTTGAATTTTTTATGGTGTGTAGACCTTAGGTAGTAGGTGTGCATATGCATTGTTTTCTGTGGCTAATTACTTCCATTAATTAATTAATTAACGAAGTTCATTAAGCAAGCTCAAGATACAATACAAATTTTGTCCGGGCCATATCTTCTAAATTATTGATGCCAGCCCTTTGATTTTTTTTATGGTGGGTAGACCTTAGAGGGGATATGGTAATGGGCACCGTCCGTGTGTCCGTCCGTCCGTCAAATATTTGGGTCACAGTAATACATAAATGTACAGTATTTTCATGTCCTTACTGTAATTCTTAAAAAATTTTGACTTCTTGTAATAAAAGTTAACTGATAATGTATTGTGACCTAAAAGTAAGTCACGACGCAAAACTAGGTCACTAGGTCAAATATCTAGGTCACAGTGTAAACTCCATGTAAAACCTTGTCCATGCCATATTTCCCTTACTATAATACCTACAGCTACCAAATTTATTATTTTAATACTACCTGGGGAGTTGTTGTGTCACATATCAAAAGTAGGTCACTAGGTCAAATATCTAGGCCACTGTGAAATCCATTCAAAATCTTGTCCGGGCCATAACTTTTTTGTCCTTTTACTTATATTAATGAAATTTTACACAAATGTGAAGCTTAATCTAAGAATGTGCCATACTTTTAATTTTTTTTTCATCTAGGTCACACCCCTATATAGTAGTCCATTCAACCTCGTGGGCGAAGATCGGGGGACTATGTATTGCTCTGCAATACTCGTTAACTTGTTAAAGATGAAATATAAATCACCAACGGAATTGAAGTATGAAAAGGAGCTATCAAAATATAATCTAGAGGTTCTATTTTAAATTATGTTCCACCATATTAGGTAATTCCAGCTTATTCATGGAACCATCCCTGTTGAAGACCTCAGTCAACCATATGTAATGAATTACTGGTACCACTCTGCTAATCGCAAACAAGCAAACGAGTGGTATTTTGTGGAATCCGCGTGCATAAATGTGAGCTACTGAGGTGGTTGTCGTTGACTCGACAGACCTCATTTCCAATTGGTAAAAGCAGCACTGCATATGTATAAGCTTGATTTGGTAAGTAACTCCAAAGTCCTTTTGTTTGAAAACAAAAGATAAATAATCTTGACACATGTAACAATTCAACCTGATATATGAAATTTTTGTCCATCATATGGTTACAGACGACATTATACTTAATTGGACAGGCTTTCTGACTCCGTCATACAAAGACAAATTTCTACCAAGCAAAAAGGTGAACTGAACA
Source organism: Hermodice carunculata (assembly GCA_964020975.1). Taxonomy (NCBI): domain Eukaryota; kingdom Metazoa; phylum Annelida; class Polychaeta; order Eunicida; family Amphinomidae; genus Hermodice; species Hermodice carunculata. The sequence goes on along the minus strand of OZ026612.1, from coordinate 3,615,244 downwards.
CCGCTTTAACTGGTTGACAAACTTCTTGGCTATTCTGAAATCATATTACCGACGATAAGTATTTGGCAATTTAAGTAATTTAAAACAAATACTTATTTACCTAAGGGAAGTTATTAACTGAACAGAATGGACTGCCTTTCATCTCCACCAGGCAATTTCACAGCAAACTGCTTTTTTGCCATTCGAGGAAGGAAAAATACCGAGGTATTACATATCAAGGTTTTTTAATTAATTACCTTGTAACACTCGCAAGTTTACTAGCATTTGTAGTGCGGGGAAATGACAGCTTGTATGGGTTTCCATTTTAACCAAAAAAAAATGAGAGAACCACATGACATACATATATTTCTTCTCATCATAATCCTTGCGATGTTTTTTTTTTCATCGAAGGAGAGGCCGTCCTAATATTAATTTTATTTCTAACGCATTTCCCAATGGTGTTTCTACAGCATGCTTCACAGAATAAGGTAAGCTTTGGCCGATGGCTTCATTTGTCCTGCAATAGTACCCTGGCTGAAAAAGGTTACCTTGTCCCACGTACACATTCATACGACATGTGCACAACCATACCATATCCAGGACTAGAACTGTGCAAAATTGCATTTAATGGTGTTGCATTCTTTCCAAGCTCCACCATCACAAATATATGTTATAGAACATGGTCTTGACTGACTGCATACGAGACAGGATGAGATTATACCTGCTTCTGAGCACCACCAGGCAGGTAGCCGCCCAGTTTGAGCTACCAACTAAATGTTGGATTTTTTATTTCAGTTTACACTTGAAAAACACTGATATGAAATCAAAAACCGAAGGAATGTGTACAGAAACAACGTTTAACCATAAGGTCACTTCAACGGAGGCAATGCTACTTTTACCTCCTAGACAGAAATATTACCTTGTATTATCCAGTCGACACGAATGAAATAGAGAAAACATAAAGCATGGTGTACCCTGGCGGTTGCTGGCTGAAAAAAAACAAGCCACAATGCAATCAGTCACCCTGTGAACAAATGCGTGACCCCTCATTACAAACCTTTCATATACAAATGCTGGGGCAAAAAGTCAAATAACTAACCACAGAAAATCTGCTACATAAAGTCAACTTAGTAACAAAGTCCGTTAACCATGCAGTGGAAAGTGACAACTGTTTGGTCATTCAAATGTATTCACGTTTACCCGGGAAAAAAGGGACAGTAAGCAGCTTGAAAATTTGCTTCAAAGCAAATCTGCCTCTGTGTCTACGAACGAAAGTAAATTGTTGCCTTGTACATTTAAATTGAAGTTTGAATATCTACATGAAGAGAACATGAAGTTTCAGGAAAATATGTGGCCAAATAAAACTCTTTGCATGAAAAAATCTGCTGGTAAAAAAGATGTCAGAAAGAAAGAAAGAAAGAAAGAAAGAAAGAAAGAAAGAAAGAAAGAAAGAAAGAAAGAAAGAAAGAAAGAAAGAAAGAGCAAGCGAGGGATGAAGGAATGAAGGAAGGAAAGAAAGAATTCTGGATAAAACAGAAAGTTAAATGTCAGCATACAACCCAGATGATTCACTTATGGATCAATGCTGACACTACCACATGAACTGATCACAAAATGCTCACCATAGAGTGTCATAAAAGTGTATGTCTGACGCGAGTGTAAACTACAAATTCTTGTGATGTGCTTATACATGTAATTGACTACTGATTGCAGATCCTGGCCTGTTGTATGTCCTGTCTGTCACAAATATGTACAAGTCTGCTATTGGTGCTCCTAACTTGCATTATTTCAACATCACTGATAGGGCCACACACTGTTCATGGACGCTAGCCTAAGTAGCGTCTGAGTACTTACCTCTGAATACAACTGAGGATGGACAAACCTGGGATGTGAAGTCAAAATGGTATTTCTACGCATGATAGTTTTAAAGGTGGATATTCAACTATTAAGTTTGTCAAGGCCTCCTTATAGGTATAAATCCAACTTCTGTCTGTGGTTCCGTGGATGCGACTACAGCACTAACAACTGAATTCAAGTTTGAATGACATCTTTATATTTAATAATCTAGAGGATATTTAACGACTAAACCTTGTAAGTGCCTTTATTAGCGTAAATGAAAATTTTACAACTTTTCTTTGTGCTTCATTAGATGCACCAACAACATAAAACTATGAATTGAAGTTGGAATGTTAAGTCTACCTATAATATGTTTGAAGCTCTTTTAGGTTTAAATTTTCGAATGGCCCTAATTTGTATAATTGTCAAAACTGTCCCTCCGTTTCAGACTTTATGCATGGAAGCATAATCATGTCAAGTTTGGAGTTTCTACTTATAAAAGTCTTCAAATAAAATGTCGGACGAATTTGATGGTAAAGAAAGAATGAAAGAGAACTAGTAAAGAAAATTTGCTTCAGAGCAGATCTGTTTACCTGCCTTCAAAAGTTGTAAATATTAAATGCTACAACTGTTCTCCTTTGATAATTCACATTCCAGTAACGTTATGGCTGGATGAAAATTTCAATGTCCAAATGACCTTGACCTTCGACCTTTAGAGACCACAAGTGAATTACAAAAATGTACAGTCGTAACAACAATACCTACAATTTAAGCCCAACATGGACCAAATCAGATGAAAATTGACTAAGTTATGGCTGGATGAAACTTTTAAGGGGCCAAATAACCTTGACCTTTGACCTTTACAGGTTACAAGTTACTTACAAAAAATGTGTAATGTAGCAATACCTACCATTTGAGTCCAACATGATTATAATTGGATGGTAATTGGCTGAGTCATGACTTGATAAAAATTTCAAGGGTCGGAATGAGTTTGACCTTTGACTTTTGGAAGTCACATGTAAATTACAAAAAAGATGCAATGTTACAATAGCCACAATTTGAGCCCAACATAATCAAAATTGGATAAAAAGGTATGGCCAGATGAAACTTCTAAAGGTCCAAATGGCCTTAACTTTTGACCTTTAGAGGTCACATGTGAGCTATAAAAATGTGCCGTGCTCTATAGCTACAATCTGAGCCCAACATGATCAAAATTGGCTGAAATTGGATGGACTGAGCAACGTGCATTGGACAGCCACCATCGTAAGGGGCCTTTGACTTTGCAATGACCTTTGACCTTTGGATGACCTCTCCCTGAAGTGAACTTTGACCTCTAAAATGATATTTTGACCTAAAGTGACCTTTGACTTTGACATGACCTTTGCCATTTGAAATGACCTTTGCCTTGCTGTGATCGAACGCCTATACACTCGTAACCACATATGCTATAGTATATAAGATGTTGAAAATTTAAAACTTTAAGTAGCCCTCATTTGCATAATTTAGAAAAGCATGACCTCTCATTATAAGAAGGCAAGATTTCATCTGTAGACGTATAATTCTGTTAAGTTTAGAGTTCTATCTGTAATAGTCGCGGAGAAAAAGGGCAGACAAATTTGCTGGTACAGCAAGAAATAACGAAACTATGAGAAAACAGTATGTCGGTATTGGCACACAGATATAAAGTGAGAAAAATGAAAGAGAGAGAGAAGAAAGAAAGAAAGAAAGAAAGAAAGAAAGAAAGAAAGAAAGAAAGAAAGAAAGAAAGAAAGAAAAGAAAGAAAGAAAGAAAAAAAGAAAGAAAGAAAAGAAAGAAAGAACGAAAGAAAGAAAGAAAGAAAGAAAGAAAGAAAGAAAGAAAGAAAGAAAGAAAGAAAGAAAGAAAGAAAGAAAGAAAGAAAGAAAGAAAGAAAGAAAGAAAGAAAGAAAGAAAGAAAGAAAGAAAGAAAGAAAGAAAGAAAGAAAGAAAGACAGACAGACAGAAAAATGTCTGTGTGGGCACGCAGACATAGTAAGGGAAAGGAATTCAATCTTCCTTTTTTTCCACCCTTTAATTTTTCTCCCGCGCTTCTCACAGTGTGATTCCAGGAATGATGTGCAATACAAAATCCCCTTCCACTTGGATGTTAACCTTTGAGGAATCCTGAAATGTGTCAGTGGTTTTCTAATATGAGCACAAACAGCTCTGCGTGTTTATGCCTATGTACGGATTTGCTTCAAAGCCAATCTCTCTGTGCGCCTACAAAGGAATTCAGTCGTTGCGTGTACATTCAAATTAAAATTTGAATTTCTACATGAGTCAAAACATGAAATTTCAGAAAAAAAAACCCCAACAAAATAAGACTCTTGGCGTGACAAAAATCTTCAGAAAGAAGTGCCAAAAAGAAGGAAAAAGAGAGAAAGAATAGTGGATAAAACAGACGGTCAAGTAGCAGCAAATCACTTGATTTCGTCCATTTTATGAGAAACTCCAGTACTTCTAGTATGTTGCACTTTTTGTTGCAACTTTGATTCATTTATGGATCACTGTTGACACTATCACACGAATTGATGACAAAATGCTCACCATAAAAGCGTAATTTTTACGTGAGTATAAACAACAATTCCTGTGATATGTATATACATGTAATTGACTGCTAATGACACCCATGGCCTGCTGTATGTCTGGTTTATCACACATATGTACCAGTCTGCTATTGTTTCTCCAAATTTGAATTGCATCAATTTCACTGACAGGGCCACACACTATGCAGGGGTTCTAGCTTTGGTGGCGTCTGAGTGCTGAGCTCTGGACACAATTCACGATGGACAAACCTAGGATGTGAAATTAGAATGGCAGATCTACACATTATAGTTTTGACGACAGATATTCAACATTTGAATTTTTCAAGCCCCCCCCCCCCTCCAAATTCAACAACTTTTATTTATGGTTTATTGGATGCTACTACAGCACAAACCCATATATTGAAGTTAGAATTGCAATTCTACCTATAATACTTTTGAATATATTAAAGATTTAAATATTCAAATGGCCCTAATTCGCATAATTTTTATAGCTGTCACCCCTTTTTATAAAAAGGCGAGACTTTATGTATGGAAGAATAATCTTCCAATTTTGGAGCTTTTACGCATTATAATCTACAAATAAAGTGTGGGACAAATATGCAGATAAACCATAGATAGAGAAAGAGAGAGAGAGAGAGAGAGAGAGAGAGAGAGAGAGAGAGAGAGAGAGAGAGAGAGAGAAGGGAGAGAGGTAAGGAAAGAATTCATAGAACAATTTCTTTGACTCATAGATATAAAAACCGAAAACACACAAATCTGTACTCTCTAGTAATAAAGTCTTTCTTTGTGGTTCAAATAGCCTATCGCTTTTTTAAGACTAACGTACATTTTTTATAAAAATTTTCCTTGTCCATAAATTCCAGCATCTGATCACATTTGTCTGTACAAATTTAACACGACCCTGTCCGTATTATCTGTGGTATGTTTTAAGTACGGTGTGGGAGTATAGGAAGGATACGTGTGCTCAAAATAGCTATTCGCTATGGATGTTAAGAAAGAAATATTCACAGTGACTGGGCATGCCCCTAATCACCCTCAATAGGCCTATATACAAACGTATAATATATAAAGACTCTGTCACGCCTTTGTGAGCTTGTTTTGTAACGCCTTGGGTCCCAGCATGGCATCTGTCGCGTAAACATGATATTTACAGCCACAGTAATTTAAAAGGGACGAGTTGGAAAGGCGCACCGTCACATATCAACAGTGTGTCTTCCATTTCCGGTCACACATTATACCAGAAAATTATTGGGAAGAGACGAACCGAATGGTTGCTGATATTAAAAAGCGCCATACTCTAAGATTGCCTGATAAACCGAATACGTCACATTCTGCCGAAGAAAACTTTTCAGGAGGTGTCGCGACTGACGATGAGCCGCAAAAAGGTTAGTAGTAGCATTACAATGGGCAGCATCATGATGTGCCGGATACCCCAGTACAGTATGATCTGGTGGGTCACATCGTTGGGATACTGTCTCTGATTATATACAACTACTTTTAAGTGAATGGTTTACCATTACGCTTTTGACAATCATGTATCCCCTGCAGTAATCACTGAGATCAGCCAATTAGAGTTCCACAATGTGAATTTTGCTATAACGGCCACACAAACAAATTTTTACCTGTTGAAAAATATTGACGGGTCGTTTGTATGGGAAGTGCGGACAGGCCTGCGGAAGTGGGAAAAAAAATACGACATAATTTAGGAAGATTGGCCTTGACAGCCAGGCCCGATTTGCACGGCTACCGTTCATGTATGTCTGGTCAAACAATTCCCAAGTTGAGATCTTTGCCTTGTCCACTGAGGTAAAACTGGAATACACCTTGACAAAGAAGTCAATGCTATCGGTCTAAGTGTTCTGGAACCCTTCTACCAATGCCTGACATCGAGCACCTTAAAAATGTCCTCTTCGGCGTGGCACCATACGGCCAGACAGCATGGTTTCTGCATGCTTGGCAATCTACACTAAGTGACCCCCTGGTGAAATCGCCTGACCTCATCCTATTGAATAATGTACCTTTTTACGCTCGGCTTGCCTCGCCTGAACAGTAAAAAATAATTTACTTCTTGAACTCTTATCATCTCTTAACTCGGGTCACATTTTTTGGAGTAATTTGAGTATTTTTATCGACCAAAGGCATTCCCTTCTTTCTGATAAGCAACGGAACGTTGAGCGAGAGATTTTGTGCCTTGTTTGCCAAACCGATGGTAAATAATACTTCTGTGTATACTTGGGAAATATCGAATTTAGTCAATATGTAAGAGAGCGTATAGAACACGTTTCTCTATATACACGGCAAGAACAATCACCTACTTCAGGTTTAGTGACTTCTTTGTCTTGTTTTAGTGAGCCCAAAACAAACTTCTTGGACCCTTTGGTTCAACTAACATGCATGACGTCAAATAAATTATTTCAGAACGTTTCTAAAGAATATCGTTGGCGAGTTGTCGGGGGGTTTTATTTTTGGATGTTAAGAGGATAATGTCACCAATATATATATATATATATATGTATATATATATATTCATTTCTAGCAATTCAGACAACCGAATAGCTCACGAAGAATGATAGTACATTTACGGTTTATATTGTGTACGTGACAGCTGTGTTTTGTGTTGAACTGCTTACATGACGCTTGATATGCTGAAGAGAACCTATTGTAAATAAGATTTCGAAAGTGCCATGCTGTCCATTAACGTCACTGTATTCATCGGCATGCCAAGAATGCTGGCTTGGGATTTGGTGGCGATCAATATCCGCGCATTCAACGTCTTTTATTTGAATAACAGTTTTTTTTTTTTACATTCATTTCTCCTAACTTTTTATGTACATTGTGTGATTATAAAAGAAGTATCAACAGGAGAAAATTCTTCTAGACACTTAAAGATTAAGCATAACACACGTTTCATACACGATATACTTCTCTGGCTTAACTTAGAACTCCCTTCACACTGGTTAGACTAGCACTCGTTTGTCTTACAACGTGAAACTGTTTGTCCGTCGATCTCAGTTGCCGCGGGGATAATTGTCAGCCAACAGATACGGCGATTTACAGCCAAATGCTTGCGCTTAGTTCTGCAGTTTAAATTCATGATCATACCACATACCACACTTTTCTTGTATTATTCTTGATAAAACAAACTATCAATGCTACATGTTTTCGCGTTTCTTTTCTTGTTTTTCTTGGGAGTGGTACTGACGTGGGGTGGAAAGGCTTTTTTTGCATGACTTTTGCCAGGGTTTGAGTGCTGGTCGTCTGAATGCAAGCGAAGAGATAGTAATCTGTTTTCAAAAACTGATTTTGTTGGAGAAAATGTAGCCGCCTACTTATACTCTTCATGTATTTATTTTCAAATGTATCAATGTTTTGATTTCACCATTTTGGACATAGTTTCTATTCAACCTATGTTAAAATATTATATTCATCATGTTAACGTATTCACGCTATTGTGCCATCAGCGAAATTAGCGACAGCAATAAAAGGGTAACGCTAATCTACAATATGAATCTACAGTTTATATCAAAGCTGCTCTACAATACGAATCTACAGTATACGGCAAAGCTAATCTATAGTATTCATCCGCAATACAAGACAAAGCCAGTGTACAGTATACAGCGAAGCTAGTCTATAGTATACGGCAAAGCTAATCTACAATATGAATCTCCATTATATGGCAAAGCTAGTCTACAATATGAATCTACAGTATACGGCAAAGCTAATCTACAATACGAATCTAAAGTACACGACAAAGCTAGTCTACAGTACATAGCAAAGCTGGTCTATAGTATACGGCAAAGATAATCTACAATACAAATCTACAGTATACGGCAAAGCTAATCTACAGTCTGAATATACAATACACGATAAAGCAAGTCTACAGTATAAGGCAAAGCTAGTCTACAATATGAATTTACAGTATACGGCAAAGCTAATCTACAATATGAATCTACAGTATACGGCAAAGCCAGTCTACAATATGAATTTACAGTATACGGCAAAGCTTATCTACAATATGAATCTACAGTATACGGCAAAGCTAATCTACATTACGAATCTAAAGTACACGGCAAAGCTAGTCTACAGTGACTGTCTCGATCCACAACACACGGCAAAGCCAGTCTACAGTATACAACAAAGCTAGTCTATAGTATACTGCAAAGCTAATCTACAATATGAATCTGCAGTATACGGCAAAGCTAGCCTGCAGTATCAATCCACAGTACAGGGCAAAGCCAGTCTACAGTATACGGGAAAGCTAGTCTATAGTACATGGTAAAGCTAATCTACGATAAATCTGCAGTATACGGGAAAGCTAGTCTGCAGTATCAATCTATAGTACACAGCAAAGCTAGTCTACAGTATACGGCAAGGATAGTCTATAGTATAAGGCAAAGCTAATCTACAATATGAATCTACAGTGTACGGCAAAGCTAATGTATAGTCTCTATCTACAGTACACGGCAAAGCTAGTCTTGGGGCATTCCGTCCTACCAGTTTGCCACGGACGGGACATTTTGGAAGGTTTAAATCTCTGTATTTTTTTTCTTTCAATTTTGTTAAATTTACTGATTGCCTGCATATGTACAACAAATGAAGTATTGTGAACATATATCACAAGTTTGAACATTTCCGCATGCTTATTGCTGATTTGTAAGGAAACAAACTATGTGCCATGGACGGGACAGGCTACGGACATAGTTTTTAGGACCTGACACTGAAAACTCTGTGAAGTTTGTGGGTATTTTATATAAACTGTGGTCTCAGCTCGTTAAAAATATAGTTTTTTAACATTATATACCATTGATAAGTTCAATCATTAAAAAACTAATAAAACTTTGCTGTCAAGGACGGGACACGCTTGTGTGTCGCGAACGAGATAGTTTTGTCCACCTTCATAATCTGATACATATACAGGCCTAAAACGCCGTGCTTGAAAGCTACTATACCACAGAAAGAAGATCACTTATATTTAGACTAATGCATACATGTAATGTAGATTTTATAGTTGTGATACAGTGGTACTTCCTATGGAGACCACCTCCTGTGACAGACTGCGTGTCTCTTAAAGACCACTTTTTGAAGACACTTGATTATATTATATCTATATCAGATATGCCTACATTGTTAAACCCACCAATTGATAGGTACCACTGTACACGAGCCTATTATGTCAGAAGAATAAACAATGTAAAGTGGAATTTAATTTTCATTCATGCCAACAGACAAGTAGAATATTTTGGCAAATATAGTACTGCAGCAACAATCCACGACTGACAGGTAAGTTCATATACACTCACATTTTGAAAAGTCTATTTCTGCTGTTGGCATATGTAAATTAAATTGGTAGAAAGTTTAAAATGAAAGACAAAGGAAAAGAAAAAAATCACTGTTCAGAAGTAACTTAATAATATCACAATCGACAGATACTGCGCTTCATTCACAAGTACGTCGTTATATCACAGCTAAATGTATAATGTCTTCTTTCCTCCAGTTTTTTTTATAAGTTTTTGACACTTACAGTTTTTTGATGCTGTCTATCCATGCTTTACCCTTGCTCATGAGGAACATGAATTTGATCCAGTAATCACCACACCTCTTTAAGAAAATCGCTTTCATTTGTTTCCCTTCGTTTTTTCAAGATTTTCTCCAGAAAGATCGGAGTGGAATTGCTTGGTTACAAACTTCACAAGCACCAGGCCACAATGCTTTGTAATTGAGTGATTGATTGACTTTCTTTGACAGGCTTAGGTAGATTATCATGGGCAGACAGTAAGCTATGAAAGAATTGTTGTGGCCAGAGCAACAACAAGTACCCAGACAAATGGATCAGGGAGATCAAATTATAAATAAACAATGCAAACATTTGTTCCCATTGACCCTTGATTGTTTGTATCAACTAAAAGGATAAGTTGGGTCTGTAGACTAAAACAACCATGTCTTTTTTTTTTTAATTATCTTCCTTCAAAATTACCAACCTTGACTTTTTTCTCTGGTATTCATAATACATGCGATATTTTGTTTAATTCTATCTTGTACATCCCGAGGTATGATTTTTGTATGTGCCACAGTTTTTTTAGCAAACCATAATATTAAAAACAAAGAGAAACAAACTGAATGCTTTTCCTACTGTGAATGGTACATATATCCTGATTTTGGTGCCATTGGATTATACATGGGACATTACAGCTAATTATAGATATTGATTAATGTATCAATAATTCGGTACTATATGTAACATTTGAGTGCATAAGAAACTAAGTGATCAGATGAGAATAATTTTACCATAACTAAGAGAAATATGTTCAAAAATATGTAGTATTAACCTGTTAATGATGAACTATGCATGGGTAATCATTCCTGGACAAAAATGTCCTGTCCGTGACAAATTATGATTCTAATATTGATATTAACAAGGTTCCAATCTTAATCATGTTTGTGACTTTGAAAAGCCTTTATAATGAATACAGAGAATATAAAATAACTTTTCATTCCTACCATAAGTAATACTAAATTATCAAACTTTTGAATATCATTTGTCAGGGACGGGACATTATGGAAAATAGACAGGCTGCATATTTTTTATTATTAATAACGCACCAACCATTACATAGCGTATGATACACAAGGTTACCATGTTACTTACTCCCAAAGGATAAAAGTCACACAACATTATCCATATTATAGATATTTAAAAAAATAAAATGTCCCATTGAGGCATTTTCTGGCCATATTGAAGTGCAGTAAGTGTCCCAAATGTAGTGGGACTGATGTTGCTTTTATAATTGTCTGATGGGTATAGTTTGTTATCGTGAAAATCATTTCAGGTTGGCTCAAAGTGTTTGATGTGCAGCTGATACGTGGTTACTTTCAATAAATGGGTAAATTTATACATATTTTGGCTGTTTTTTCTCTTTTTTGTATGAATAGTTGGCATCTAAATCAGCTGACTGACAAGTTGACCGAAGTCTGACTGTCAATGAAAAAAATTTTTAAACTGTTACAGGGAAGTCAGCAGCACCTACAGTTACCTTAAGGATCTCTCTCTCTCTCTCTCTCTCTCTCTCTCTCTCTCTCTCTCTCTCTCTCTCTCTCTCTCTCTCTCTCTCTCTCTCTCTCTCTCACACACACACGCACGCACACACACACACACACACACACACACACACTTTTCATAAAGCCTAACTCTTTCTCTGATAGATGTGGTAGAACAGTTATACATTTTGAACTTTATAGAACCATAATTAGATGTACATTATGCTTAGGTGACTTGCAGATGACTTACAATCACATACTACATTTTCTTTAATACTAAATTATTACCTTAATAGATGAATTATTAGATGACGTGTAGGATTCTATGTTTTCTTGAACATTTTAATTTCCTTTTAAAAATACTTATGAATACCATAGTTGAATTTTGACTGCTATGCTTACAATTTTTGGCTATCGTAATGCAATTTGACTACTATTCTTGCAAATTTTAACTGCTGTTTTGGGTTTTGAGACCTGATGTCACTTGTTTCTGGCTGATGTTTGACATTTGAACTAGTGTACTTGCAAATTCTGACATTGTATTGAATTTTGACCACTATATTTGCACATTCAAAAACTTCTTTTGGAAATACTCTCAGTTTATCTCCTTTAAAACAATATTATGCCTTTAGCTGTACATGTCTAAAAAACATCGAATTGTATAATCATGTTGTTTGGATTCTTGTTGATGGTCATTTTAGGCCTAGGGGGCTTTTTGGATGGATTGATGCTAGTGTTAGTGTTACTTTGTGGACTTGTATGGATGATGATTAATGTTAAGACGGTGGTTGCAACTAGTACTTTTTAAATGCTGAATTTTATTGATATTTTCAACAAATTTGAAACCTGTGGTTGCAAATTCTCTGCTGTGCTGCAGATTTTGGTCCTTTTTCGTAAACTGTACGGTCTTATATGCTCATGCATGATGCACCTGTTCAAGCCAATTAACTGAAATAGGCCTATAGTTTTAAACAATTTTTTTGCATTCTTTTCATGTTAAAACTAGACATGGCTTTTTTTGGACCCTATGGACCTTTGGATGTACGTTTCGGACTCTTTTGGATACAGGCGAACTATAAATTTATGTGATTCAGCAAAACATACCAAGGTACATTGCTTTTGGTCGGATTTGACTTGGAACTGTTTCATTAGGACCACGGTTTGGATATGGTAATGACACTGTCTGTTAATTTGCATAATTTTATATGGATTCATAAATTGCACATAGGGTGCTCTGGATGAAAAACTTCAAAACGATCTGAATGTTGTTTTTTTTTTGTTTTTTGTTTTGCTCTATGTGCAAATTTATTTTCTGGAATCTGTGTCTCTATTATCATGGAATGCCCCTGTACAGTAAACGGCAAAGCTAGTCCATGCAGTATGAATCTAGCCTTGCACACGGCAAACATAATCTACAGTATGAATCTAGCGTTGCACACGGCAAACCTAGTCCACAGTATGAATCTGGCCTTGCGCACGTCAAAGCTTTATTGTACAGTATGAATCTACTATAGCTTTTGTTATGCGGCAGTTTGTAATAACTGCCTTTTTATTATAAGAAAAAAACGAGCAGAAATCTGCATTAATTTGTAATACTTGCGGCAATTTGAAGTAAGTTGCGGCAAAATGTAATATTATTACATTTTGCATTTTGTAATAACATCTTGTAGCAAAATGTAATAAATAAGATATGCCCAGTTTGTAATAATAGTGAGCAGAAAAATTGTAATAAAATATAACAATTATATGGAAGTATCATTTCATCTAACTTTCTTTACAGTCATTCTTAGGTAGAAAGTTTTCCTGAAAGCTGAATAATAAATGCCCCGAATAGCTAGACATTGTGACGTTCTGTGGCAAACTGATTAAATTCTCAGTTGCTTCTTCTGTGTAAAGAGATGTAAGGTTTTGTTGAGACGACCCCTGTTAACAACGTTGTTAAAGATGGACAGTCTTTACTAGACAAAAGGATTTTACATCGATTAAATATACATTCATACAATTGGAAAGAAAGGGTTCTAACTAAACCGATCCTTTTTATAGTTTAAAAAGGGAATAAGTAATGGGTAGAAATAGTCCTAAAACAGGTATTAACTAACAAATTTTCTATTAAAATTATATCACGCTTCCAAGACTCGTACGTTTACACGGCCACTGCATTTTAATTTAACAGCAGAAGGTACCACGGAAAGAGTGTTGGATTATAGGCCTATAGGCCTACATATTTGATTAGTTCTCCAGTAATGCTCTAATGACATGACCTTTAAATGTTGTTATTGTTTCCAGTCTGTCTGTTGCTTTGATAATTAAACTTATGGATCGTATCACTATATTTTGACATAAGGCCTAATTTTCATGATATTATTTAAAGATACTTTTTGGCCGAAGCCTTTTTGTGTCAACGGATAGGTCTAAAGAAGGTATGCCTACTAATTCAAAAAGGGCAGATATTTGTTTCTGATAGTATCTAAATGCTATGATTTCCCATGAAAGGGACCTATTCAGAATGTAATTCCTGACATATTATGCCATTCCAAACATTTATAAACATGTTTGACATCTTAAGATGCGGGCGACGATAAACACAGTGGAAAAAATGAAAACTGTAGGCCTAGACGTATCTATTTTCCGACCTAACAACTTGTTTGTTCCTAGAACAACGTCTGGCATGAGAAAACAGATGCCTCAACATTTATCACAATGTTTCACGGTGTATTCCTACTATTTCCTTATACATTCATCTGTGGCTTCTTTTTTGTGCCTTTTTGATGAATTCTGTTATTGTGTCCATTTTCTCTTATGATTAGGCCTAACATGTTTTTTGGTTTTCCCAAAGAAACTTAGAAGGGCCTGGTCGTGTTTAACTTTTTTAACAGGGGAGTTCCAAATTATTTATCATAATGCATAACATGTGATTTGGGCGATCCATGTTTTCTGTGAATGCGATATGCCTTAGTATCTAGTCGATAGGCCTAAATGTGATTAAATTGTGACAGGCGTAAGATTTGATGGAATAACCGTGACGTGGAAAAGCGTTTTACAAATCACTGTGCCCTGCAAGCCAAATCAAGAGCGGATACCCACATCCCTCTGAAATAAACTTTTGGTTGAGTCCAAGTGGGCAAGGCTTAGATCGGAAATATTGGTCCTAGTGTTTAATGATTATTGGCCGTGTGATCAAAATGGCAAAGCTCAACAGGGATCCCACTTGGTTTTTGGATGGAAGCCTGAAATGGACAGGGCGTTATAGTAAATATGCAAAAGTCTGTATCAATTATGAAAAAGAAAAGAAAAAAATATAGCTGTGTTTCACAGAAGGCAATAGCATTCATTTTTGTTATAGTTGCATGAGTATGACCGTGAAACGGTCCCTCGTTCAGGATATTTGGCTTCGGATAACTTGACAAGAGCCCAGCGAAGTTTTCCATCCCCTCCCATACTCCCAGCAGGAGGCTGATTATTTCCCGCCCCTGCTAAGCGGCGTGCGAAATGTTAAGATTTCTTTTTTTTTTTTTTTTTTTTTTTTAATCAGGAAATGCAATCAGCACCATGTAGTGAACACATTTAATGGGGATTAAGTCAATGCACATTCCCTGCATGCTAGAAAGGATTCAAACACGCGCTTAGGTTGAAGTTGTATATACCGCAAACACCCAGAAACTCTTTGAAAAACGGAAATCACAGTGCCGACTTATGAATAAACTGAGCTTTAAGGATATTCAAACACTTTCCCATGCAATTCGTGAGAAATGAGAATGGCAGTTTTAAAAAAGATTTTTTTTTCAGATTTACCAACGTCCCCATTTTTTTATCCAAAAATCATTGGAGCGAGACCATTCAAAAGATTTGGAAGCCACCTGTCAAAGGTACTTCCCCGCCATATATTGGAAGTGAATATGACTGATAATTTTGGAGAAGTTAAATAGTGAAGTACCATAGGAATCACATTGACTTAACATTGTTCTCAATAAAAATTGTATGCATTACCTATAAATACTCCAACTGAAAAGAAATTATCAAAAATCAGTAAACCAGAGCAACGCCACCTGCTGATCGAAAATCTTTGACCTTTGCACACGAAAACTTTCTGCTAAGTTTCAGCATAATCTGAATGGTGATTTTGGATTAGAAGTTCGAAGTTGCAAAACACACAAAAAAGGGGGGTGGGGGCGCAAATACTTGCAACATTATTTGTTGAAATGATTAAGGTGTAGGGGTCCTCAAACGTTTCCCTATGCAATTTCAAGCAAATACCCAAGCTATTTTGCAGAAGATTTAATTGGGTCGTGATTAAACCTAAAAAAACATTACTGGAGCGTGACCATGCGAAAAGCTTTGTAGAACCCCACCAAAAAGTACATCCGTACCAAGTTTAAGGAAAAGTATCCATCGGTTTTGGAGAAGTAGTCGAAAATGTAAATTGTGGCCGACAGACGACAGACAGGCGGGCGACGGACGAAGACCTTCATCGTAAGCTTGGCTAACTGACAAGTCAGCTAAGCTTTATATTTTCCTGTCCAGTCCTGTGACTGATTATCATGTTTGCAAATAGGTGGAAGTATTTATATTTTGCACGATATTATCTTATCACTTCGAATGATCATAAAAATCGTTGGAAATGCTTCATAAAATTTCGATAAGTTAAGTTGTTGGAAATAGATGCAATTTTCCATTCATTGTGTGTAACGTTAGAACTGATAAAGGATCGCGAAGTCCATGAGGTGACCCTTGCAAGCAGAGTATCGGACGTTCAGGACCTGACTGATTCACATCGATACGAACCGCCATTTATTTCGATCCAGTCAGGAAGCGTCACTGTTTTTGTGTACTGAGAGCTAACGTTTCAAGAGGAACAGTTCATCTTGGCAGGGGCGTGTATGTGAACATGTTTGTGAAGTGGTTTGACCGTGCAAGCCTGCAACTTGCTGTTAAAACCAAGGGCCCAGAATAGGCAGGAGGGGAGGAGAACTTGCCTCTCCGATTGTGCCAGCATATTCCCTGCACTCGGCAATTTTGATAAATATCGAGATTATGGATATTTAGTCATAGTGGGAAGATGTTTTGAGTTAAACTTTGCATGTTGACTCAATGTGGAAAATGTAAGTTTGCTGTTACATGTACATTTAGGTAGGCCTACAACGGATTTCACGTTTTCCGAGTCCTTATAACAGTACTAAAATTTATATACCAATTTGATGTGATTAATTAAAAAAACAGAGATTGCACATCTTTAAGAACTTCAATAACTGACGGGGTCATCTCAACAATATAATTTACATTGGTGTTGGCGGAACAGAAAGAAAATTCAATCATAGCACCTCGGAACTTCTGAAAGTCTTTGCATCAATCACAACACCTCGGAACTTCTGAAAGTCTGTATTTAATGAATATATGATCGAGCTTTGAAGAAAACACTTGTCTTGAAATGAGTACTAAAGGCAATGTTCTTCAGGCGCACTTCAGTATGATTATTGCATTTTATTTCATCCTTATTACACACATGATTTATTACATTTTGCTGCAAGATATTATTACAAATTGCAACATGTAATAATATTACATTTTGCCGCAACTTATTACAAATTGCAACAGTTATTACAAATTTATATAGATTTCTGTTCGTTTTTTAATACAAAAAGGCATTTATTGCGAATTGCCGCATAACAGCTAACCACACCGACAGCTTTTACACACAGCATTTGTAGGTACGTCGATTGGACCAGAATAGGTATATGCTGGATTTTTTTAACCAGCAAGGTCGAAAATAATACACATTTTGTCCTTTAAACGCTGCATTGCCAGGATTATGTGTTCCACTTTGCGCAATGAATTTCTGCTGTAAAGATTTTGGCTTGTGCCTGTTCAGATAGTTTTGTTTATTTTGTTTACAGTGTTGGCTTTCCTCCAATAGTCAAGTTGAATACCATACATGACTGTACAGTCACACCTAGCCTACAGTGGGAAAAGTTCAAAATATTGATATTCCAGTGGTAACACCAAAATATTCATTATGTCTATGTGCAAACACAAATATTGTGTTTTCTCATGATTCTTTCCTTTTTTTTCTTTCTTTTGTTCTTGTTTCTTTGTTTTTCTTTCTGTCTTTCTTTCTTTCTTTGTTTTTTTTCCGTCTACATCTAGTCCGCAACTTTTTCAGAGACCGCTACAGCTAGAAATTTAAACTCTTGCATGTCGTGTCCCTACTGTTGAAAATTTGTCCTCTGACCTAAAATATTTTGAAAATTATGCAAATTAGGGCCATTCGAAAGTTTGAATGTTTAATATCTTCGAAACCGAACAAAGCAGAACACAACGAATAAATGAATATAGTAAAAGGAGAGCATGCTTTGCCAGCAATCTGGTTTGACATCCCGGTGCCGCAAATTGAGCGTACCGGACTGCTAATTCGAAGCCCCGTAACGCAGTATCATGTTGTTTTTTAAATCTCAATTTGTGGCATTTTTTCTGATTAGACTGTAGTACCGCCAAGGTCGACGCACGCCAGCCTTTGATGTGTGCGGTGTTTAGGATGCACCTAAGAATACGGGAAATGCATATCCATTTCACGCCAAAATCTTGAGCCTCTCACTAGTCAATGTTGACCAACAGCCGTCCTGATACAAGCTGCTGTACAGATGAAAACCGACGGGTATTCCTTACATTTGTGCAAATAAAGAATATTCATTTCAAGCATATAACAAGTCCTCCCTTAGTCAAGCTTAGTGTGCGTTTGGAGGACATCACTCTTGACTTTTTGAGCATCAATTTTATCTAGGTCGGTAGTTTGACAAGAATTTCATATCTCGCCATGTTTGATATCGGGATCTGCGCATACACAGGGTACTTCCTTATTGACTGGTAAAGGCCAGAACAACACTGCACCTAATATCAATGCCATACCTTAACAGGCATATACATTTCTTTGTTAATCTGCCTCCATGGGGGATTATAATTTTCGAGCATATTTGTGTAAAATACATGAATTCTTTTGTAAAATAGAGACTTGAAGTTGGGTTTTTTGTCATTCAACAGCATTTAAAGTATCTGGCAGATGTTTTGATCGCCCCTGAAAATTACGTTCGATGACAGACTAGCAAACTGATGTCATCAACCGCGGCCAACCGCTAACTGTTTACTTTAAGTATGAATACATAATGCCTTGTTCAAGCACCACTCCAAAAGACATCAGCATCTGATGGGCTTATCACTCTAACTGTCAATAACACGACTGCACAATACTGGTCGTTCATTTACTTTATCTCCTGTGCTTACTTTTGATTGACAATATGCCAAAGACTTAATTATGAGTAATTCTTCAGTGTCACCTGCAGCACCTGCACAGATGTGCATCCGTCTGTACGCGCGCCAGTCTCGGGATGATCAGTGTGCCTCAGCTGCCTGTAACATGTAGATCCATCACCCATCTGTACATTGCGTGAAAGTAAACCAGTCCATGAAATTGAATACTTGTAATAGCGGATTAAGTTAAAATTTCCTGACAATAGTGTTCCCGAACTGTTTACTAACAATGAAATTGAAAAAATGGGGAGAAACAGTAAGTATTACGGACAGAAATATATTGCAAACGTTGAGGCATTTAACATTTTTTTGATATCTATCACGGAGTACAATATTATGTAGCTTCATTCATCATGTTAATAAATGGGTGACATGTTGTATATCATTCTTTCATTAATACCCTTAACACGTGTAACAGCTTAATTATCAGTGGAATTTCCAGTAATTCCTTACAGAATTTAAGCATAGTGTACCACCTCACTTTTTCCTGAATTCCAGTATACTTTCGACCACAGTGCGGAATTTGCCAACAATGAATTGGTCCGCGGCAAGTCTCCGCAGCAGGCAACAAAAGAAATGCTTGCCCTAAAACAGGTAATTTTCATTATCTTTTAGGTTTAAAAAAAATCATTCAAATTGTATTTATATATGAATTTATGAAGCAGTTAGATATTGAACAAGAGAATATCGTGTTTATATGTTATACGATACAAACACATGCAATACCATACTTTTCAATACCACACAATACCATACTGTATTATATCATATCATATCATGATGCAACATATGTCATATATCGTACAAATACATCATAGGGTTGTTTGCTGGTGATTTGATACATGTCAGCGAGCAGATCGATTGCGTCAAGCAAGAAAAAATCTACTATATGTTAGGAAGCAGCAAGTTGATTGCTTCAAGTAGCCAACAAACCATGCATAATATCCATCTCATATTTTTTTGCATTTTCACGAAAAGAGAATGTGAAATGGTCTCATTTTGGAATTAATTTAATTTACAATGAATAAAACAGCTGTCAGTGGTTTAGAGATGTATCGCTGTTCCTGTTGTATCATAGCACCCTTTCGGTCCTTCCCAACTCTGTGTGTCTATAAAAGCATGACATTGTAAAAATTGTCAGGAACACACCGCGATATTTCCTATCATAATGCATGTTACATTTCATATAAGATCATGTTACATATCATATAACATCATATAGGTCATATGATACATGTATATATGCACATATGGACTGACATAGATAGAAAGATGATGATTTTAACAGATAATATTTTTATTTCATTGCTGTATAACATTTTCAATCAATATCTTTACATTCAAGGCCCTATTTACGAAAATGAATGCAATTTTTTTTATAGTAAACAGGCCTATCCCGGTATATTTGTCGTTTCTACGTCCTCAAATACTGTATGCTCACCAGATGGTATATTTTATAAGCAGTGTCTTTTTTCAGTTCAAAATGCGGATTAAAGACTGCATAAAGCCAACCCACGGAGATCATTACCTTATAAAATGGCTGAAAGGTGAGTTTCAGATTGTTCAATGCTATTATATCCCTACAATAATTGCCTACTAAGCTGGACTTTCTTGTGTCAACCGACAGTTTGCCTTTGTGAGACATTTCTGTTACAGAGCACCGAACGTGCCGCAACAAAACAGCTGCCTGGATGAGTCTGTTAAGCAGATATACATATTTTATAAATATTTGTTCACAAATCGTCATTGTAAGAAATGTGTATTCTCGAACGTATATACTTAAGTTGAAGGAAAACAATATGAACTCTGCACTCAAATATCTGTGTGGAACGAGAAATGAATGAAGATGCACTTTTTCTCTTACACAGCCAGAAACTTCGATGTAGATAAAGCAGAGCAGATGTTCCGAACGGTAAGTACCGGTCAAATAGTGAAATTATATGAAACTCCTGCCTAAGATAAATTTGCTAATTTATATTTCAGCATCTTATCAGAACATGATTTTATGTGATGAAATGGCTTTAAAGCATAAAGTCACACACTTGAACCCCTAAGGGCTTCCGCGGAGCGTCTAAGATTCGACTGGGGTGTAAAGAAAGTTACTTTATGCCCTCCTTTTTAGAATCAAAAATTGTTAAGCGTGGCGAGCTGGTATTATTGCAGCTCTATCCAAAGTGCAGAGGATGTGACCTGTGCACTGACAAGGTGCACATCAATGGCGGCACCCCACAATGGAGTATTTCGGCTGTAGGTGATGCCGCAGGAAACTTATCCGTGGTGTCCACCTAAAATTGGTGGAGACACCTAAGGGATAAACAAAACCTGCTTTCATTCATTAATTAAAAATGGCATGTAACACAGCAAGCAAGGTGCTGCTGCGAAACCGAAAAGCGGATCTGACATGACGTATTGTGTAGGGCCTGCTTGGCTCAACATGCATGGCTCAACTGCAGAGCATATGCCCCCTGTCATGGAAATCCGGGACATGGAATAATCTAATTACATGTCCCAAAACATCTGTTGATGCCTGTACGCCGTCGAGAGGCATACTATATATGCAAAACAAAAAAACAAAAACAAAAACAAACAAAAAAACAAAAACAAAAAATAAAAAAAAACTGTATGCCTATACTTTCTTTTGTTAGTTCTAATGATTTTACTCAAGCCCACTACATACATTTCAGGTGTTCAGGGTTGCCTCCAAAGCAGACCAAGATGTGTATTATGTCTACTACATTTCCGAAGTAAGCACAGATTGGCCTGTTTAGCAGGCGATTTCAGAGTTGACTATTTTTCGAAGTTGGTGAAGGGAACAGTTTTTATTGGATGAATGGTGTTCCAAACATATATGAATACACTTATTTTGACGACTTTCCCACCCGTATCCACGTATCATCAGGGACGTGGTCTGCTAGAAGTACAACTGCACACTCGACCAACTTCCATCGCGTCGAGTATTATCGTTTTGTTTGTTCATTTATTTATTTATTTATTTATTTATTTATTTATTTATTTATTTATTTATTTATTTATTTATTTATTTATCTATTTATTTATTTATTTATTTATCTATCTATCTATCTATTTACTCTGTTGTTTATTCATATATTCATTAACTCATCTATTTATTCATTTATTTATTTATTTTACTTGTTTATCTTTAATGCAGTCAAACTGGTTCTCCTTTTGTATTCCATGACATATTGTATCCGATCAGGCGTAAAAGATCGATTTCATTCATGGATTGGGATTGCAGACAACCTTTTCATAAATGAAATTCATTATGATACCACGACAAAGACGTGTGAGGTGTCGGACAGAGCGCCTACCATTAAGGAGGGCTCCTTCACATTATCTTTCAGAACTTCTTTTCGAAAACTCTCTGTAGTGATATACAGTGGCTGTATGACCCACTCTCCCTTTTGACCGTTGAACTTCTAGAAAAAAATATTTTTCGTTTCATGTCATACTGAATTTTACACATAGTTTTGAAGATGTTTGGTGTAATTCATCTCCGTGAACTTGGTATTTTGCGTAGGGTTATCTTTGAAAAATTTCAAGTTGCAGATGGAATTTGCTAAACACAAGGTGCTCCGTTAATGGTACACTACGCATACTCTAACTGTGCTGGTACAAAGAATGGTTTTCTTCAAATGGCACAGTATTGAGGCTTCCATACTTCATGTCTCCCCATTTAATTCATTTTCCCATTTCGTTAACAGAGTATGGCTTACAGAGAGCAGGTTGGCTGCGACAGATTACTGGAGGAATACACACCACCGCAGGTAAAGTTATTTCTACATTTGCTTTTATTACAATTTGAACAAACCAAAGTGATGTCAAAATTACAACCCAAGGTCGAACAATCAGTTTACAAGAACTATAAAAAGCGGTGCACCTGCAGCTGAACCGATAGTCCAAGCAAATGGTTTTGGATGGGCAGCGGCTGAAGCCAAAATTCACCGTGACGGCTTTGCTTGGGAATCGCAAGGCCTTCATAAGGGACGAACAGCAGTGCGTCCTTCAATATACACGTGCAGATGACTTTCCTGAGAATAAAGTTAAATGCTCAAAATCTTTCCAACAAGCTATATTTTATAGCATACAAACTCTCAGAATGTAGATGCATTTACATACAACTGTTCTTTGGGGGTTCATGGTCGCATATTACAAGGTTCCCGAACACCTGCGGGGCTCCATAGGTTTTGTTTTTACTGGGAACTCCGGTTTCCTCCAATAATACGTTTGAGATAATCGGGCAAAGATCTGCCTACTGGACGATGTATGAGAACAGTCAATGGCTCAGCAGGCTATGCAGTATAAAAATTTTCAAATATTAATTGTAATCACGCATAATGCAGACACGTATATATATATATATATATATATATATATATATATATATATATATATATATATATATATATATATATATATATATATATATATATATATATATGTGTGTGTGTGTGTGTGTGTGTGTGTGTGTGGGTGGGTGGGTGGGTGTGGGTGTGTGTATGTAGCAGAATCTCCAATTAAGGCAATCTGCGTTAAGACCATTTCTACAGTAACACCTGTCTACATTCCCGTTTTTTTATCCTAAATTATAAAGAATCTCCCTTATAACAACTCCGCTATGAAGACCACATTTTCCATTTTCTTGGGTGGTCATAATAGGAGATTCCACTATACATGCACTACATTATATAAATATATATATATATATATATATATATATATATATATATATATATATATATATATATATATATATATATATATATATATATATATATATGTGTGTGTGTGTGTGTGTGTATGTATGTATGTGTGTGTGTGTGTGTGTGTGTGTGTAATAGTCGTAGTAGCAGTAGTAGTGTACCAGTAGTAGAGGTAGCAACAGTGGTAGAAGTAATTGCGTTAGTATTAGTGGTAGCCTAGTAGCAGTAGCAGTAGAAAACCTCGTAGTAATAGTAGTTGAGGTCGTGGTAGCTGCAGTAGTAGTAGTAGTAGTAGTAGTAGTAGTAGTAGTAGTAATAGTAGTAGTAGTAGTAGTAGTAGTAGTGGGGCTCGCGTACGGCCAAAGTTTGAAGTGCAAATTTTGTGACGAAAATTTGTCAACATTGACGAGACAGTGAAGTCAATCAAAATATTTCCAATATGCATCTTTTATTTCCCTGCCGTCATTTGATGAGTACATGTAGGACACTATATGTATTATGGCAATTTGTGGGCTTTTCAAATTGTTGTGCGTGATGCCTCTTAGGGAAACCACAACCATGTAGGATTAAATGCTAACAACTATTTTGGGGAACACTTACAGTATCCCCTTTTACAATTTTTTCCGCAAATAGGTCCTTCAAAAATATCTGGCCGGCGGTTTCTGTGGATACGATAAAGACGGCTCCCCTATACTCATCGAGCTTTACGGCTATATGGACATGAAAGGCCTTCTCCATTCTGTCAAGAAATCAGACATTGAGAAAACCAAGCTGTTGCTGGGAGAAAGGGTAATGCAGGACCTTGAGAAACAGAGTAATAAGGTAATGTCAATACATCTTATGGTAACATTCTTGTCCAAATAGGTGCTCATTTGTGATTTTTTACATTGCATTTCCAAGACAATTGTTTCACGTGATCCACGGCCTATGTAATCGATTCCAAAATATGCACCGCTGATGTAAATTTTTATCTGATCTAAACGTTGGTTCATGGGGACGGTAGAGCGGTGATATGAAACTTAGAGTTAATAAAAACAGCAGTTTTCAAGTAAAATGAAATAATTAATGAATCAGTGAGTGAGTGAATGTATAAATTGAATTGGCGAAGAAAGAGGACAGACAGACAGAGAGAAGCACGGACGGACAGACAGAATAGTAGACAGACGGATAGATAGATAGATAGATAGATAGATAGATAGATAGATAGATAGATAGATAGATAGATAGATAGATAGATAGATAGAGGAGTTTTTTCCATGACTGTATAGAGAAATAATGACTCAAACGTATTTCATGTCGACTTTCGCATAATTACAATGCCGATCAAAATTACGATAATAGAATGTTATTATGTTGAAGTAAAATGATGTAATATAAGTGATATAACTATACAGCAAAATAAAATCCAAGTGAATACGAAATGTTCATAAGTACTGTTCGTTGATAGCTTGGAAGGCGGATAGACGGGATGACAGTCATTATAGACATGGAACATGTTGGCACTTGGATGCTGTGGGGTCCAGGTAAGAATTGTCTAATGAATATTACATATCCACAAACTCTCGCGGGCTTCTTTTTCGGGCGGGAGGGATTTAGGACCAAGATAACATCGGTTAATACTGTTTATTTGCATAACTGTCCTTGTGCTCAATAAATTGTTCCAACTCATTTATTTTTATGCAAATAAGCAAGTCATATTGAAATAACACTGTAAAACGCTGGCTTCTGGAATCTCAAACGGGGCGATGTTTTCCAAAACAGCGATGAATTCGTGCAACAATGATCATATTCTAAATTATCGATTTGCAGTTTACTGTCTTTTTAAAGTGTCGTCGTTTATGTTTTTCTTTAAGGGAAGTAATCAAATGGCGGCACATATAGGAGTTTTTCAGAAACGAACATACAGTTTTGAAGAAATTATCATAGACATGAACGTATTGATATTTAAAGAAAGCTTGCATTAACCCTGTATTTGGCAGAAGAAAAAATGTGTTAATACTGGTTTAGCTTTCTTCAGCCGTCATGCAGCGCCAAGGCAGAGTTGACCACAGCATTTTATTGAAAAAAAATCATGGATGACATATCTTTTTCTGTGCCAATTGATATTATCCTCTCTTGTTATTTCTGCCACGACATTTTCCTCAGTTCCTGTTTATTGAATAGCAAAGAAAAAGTTAAGCCAACCACATTAAAAAGAAAAACTTCGTTTGTTGTCAAAAATAGAAGTGCATAATATATGTTACATGTATTTCAATGATTGTCTTGTTCATGTGTATTTTCAGGCATACAGATGTACGCTCACATGGGACATATTCTACAGGATAACTACCCAGAAATCGTTAAGAGGTCTTTCATAGTCAATGGTAGATCCTCTACATTGTCATATCTTGTGTAACTTTGCCTTGTTGTCTTAACGGGCTAATAATTTAAAGAATATGAATAAAACGGGATTGTGAAGTGGTGGTTTTACTGCTGCTGCTACAGCAGCAGCAGCGGCATCAGCAGCGGCATCATCGTTGTCGTCGTCATCATCTTTATTATCATTATCATTGCTACTGGTACAAGTTTCATTTACACATATTTTATTTCAAACTGGATTGCCCAAATAGTACATAAAATGGCTAATCTAGGGGTTCCCCACACAAGGAGACGCACAATGCATATACAATATACACAGGACAAATACAAATTGACTATGCACCTTTACAGATGACAATACAACCAAGTCCTGAATTCAAATCCAGAACAACTAAATTATGCTTATATCTCCTATTAAGACACATGCTAATGTGTGCACAAATAACACACTAAGGGTGGCCATTAAAGGGGAAGTACTTGCCCGGTTATGACTCCACACCCCCACCCCCACCCCCATCCCCACCCCACCCCCAACTAGGTCATACTTTGGAACTTATTTTATTATATGACAACCTACAATAGATTGATTTCAATGAAACGTTCCTAATGGTTTACATGTTGTTCACTGTTTTGCAGCTCCTCCAATATTTCCAATACTTTGGAAAATGATAAAACCGCTAATAACGGAAGAAATGAAGAAAAAAGTGTGTATATTAGGGGGTACGTTATGATTATATCGTTCTGCACTCCGTATATCTATAAGATCGATGATATTTGCCTCATTTGCACCATTTAAATATACGTTAGCTGACCACTAGAGTACCTTTCAGTCCAGTTATAGTGCACGGCTTTCATGTTTTCCCTCATTTTGACAATAACTTAAATTGATGGTTTCATGGGAGCAAAAAAAGGAAAGCAAGTTTCATAGCTATGTTTTATCCATATCCTTTAGTTTGCATATGTATATACATGTATATGTATATGTATATATGTAAATATGCTTAAAATGTGTTCATGCAAGCCATGGTCCTCAACAAAATTCAATCACATGACTAGAGAAGAAGATTTACTTCAAAAAGAAATTTGTCAGTGTGCTTATGGGTGACTGCCTGTCTCCGGTCAAGAGTGAAAATTATTTCTCCACATTGGTATTGGAAGATTATGCTGATATTTAAATTATATTAAGATTTTAAGTGCCCCTAATTTGTTGCATTATTTAAAATACTACAACTTTTGTTCGAGGTTCATTGGATGTACAAATAACACAAACCTCTAAATTAAAGTTGTTATGGCACCACCACCGTGAAAAGTTTCGAATGCATTCAACATTTAAGCTTTTCAAGTGTCCATAGTTTGCATATTTTGCACATCTTTTGGTAGTAGTTCATATTACAGTAGTACCTTTACCTTTGTTTCGAAGATATTAAATATCTAAAATTTCCAATGGCCATAATGTGTGTCATTTTGAACATTCTGAGTATTCCAAATCAGGTGCTCCATTTCACTATTACATCAAGAACTGTGCAAAATTCAGTATTTCTCGGTGATATGGTGCCTGCGAAAAACCCCGGACAAAATTGGCTAGAAAGAAAGAAGGAAAGGAAGAAAGGGAGAAATGAAGAAGAAGAAGAAGAAGAAGAAGAAGAAGAAGAAGAAGAAGAGGAAGCGGAAGCGGAAGAGGAAGAAGAAGAAGAAGAAGAAGAAGAAGAAGAAGAAGAAGAAGAAGAAGAAGAAGAAGCGGAAGCGGAAGCGGAAGCGGAAGCGGAAGCGGAAGCGGAAGCGGAAGAAGAAGAAGAAGAAGAAGAAGAAGAAGAAGAAGAAGAAGAAGAAGAAGAAGAAGAAGAAGAAGAAGAAGAAGAAGAAGAAGAAGAAGAAGAAGAAGAAGAAGAAATAATCCCTTGCAAAAACAGTACATCCGTGTTACCAACACACGTCAGGCGAAACTAAAAGACAGTTATCCAAATCAAAAAGTGGAAAGTCAATAAGACAGAAATGTATAGATGTGGATTTAGATTGAAGATGTTCTAAACCTTCCCTGTCCCCGCAAAACAGAACAAAAGGGAAAAGAAAAAACTTAGAAATTTAACTAGATATTGCTTTGCTGCTTACAGCTGACTATCAAAAAGAACTTTTAAACCACATAGACGAAGATCAGCTGCCGGCGTTTCTCGGTGGAACACAAACAGACGAAAACGGTGACCCAAGATGTCCCTCCAAGGTAGCTTGCCTGTTTTATTAGTACAATCTTTTATTGAAAGAAGTACATTTAAAAGGAAGTGCCGAGGTTTTTTTATTTTCATAACTGTCCTATTCATTTTAAATATTATGTCTTCTTTCACTAGTGTGCGTTGACAGGTCGTGACGTGCAATGCACTAAACACCTGCGCATGTACCATCCGTCCTTTCTCTGCAAGAGGGATTTACATAGGCTCCAATATCTTTATTCTAATTGTTTTTATTCTGAAATGAAATATGTTCAGACACTCCGAGGCAGGTGCCGGAAATCAATATACAGTATTTATGTTCAAAATTGAGTGTAGCACACTGTAATTAACTGTTATTTTCCGGGGGGGGGCAATTTTTTCTGTTTTTTCGCCTAGGATGTCCATTTAGGGATATTTAACTGTGATGGATTTTTAACTTACTTTTCTGTCTACCTACCTACCTACTCGCCTATCTACCTACCCATCTACCCTCCAACCGACCTATTTATTCAAGTATTGAGTCCAATTTGGAATCAATTCGGGAAAACAAAACTCGAAAAATTCAGTTTTGGGGTGAAATCGAGAAATAAGTTAAACACTGGGGATTAATTATAAATGATTATACTGAGCACGTGGGCGGTATTTGACTTCGACCTGCTTATGTCATGGTTAGGCGAGTATGATTTACTGGTAATCCAATTTTAAACTGTTGCATGGTCAATATTATAATCTGAAACTGTGAAACAGAATAAACAGATTCGTAACTTTCAGTAGCTAACCGTACATTGTAATGATTCATGGGCAAAACGTGATTGCATGATTGAATCAAGTAATCCGGCACAAATTAGAAATTCTTGTACTGTTTTGTCAAAAAATACAATCAACCACACGCAGTAAATTATGTTAATTAATACTCTATGCATAAAATTGTACGTTGTTCTACGGAACCGGACTCTTAAAGGGACATGTGATTTTTTTCATGTCGTAATCTTGAGTCAAGATGTCCCTTTAAGTGCCCGTACTTGTGTATATGAACATCGCGAAAATTTATTTTCAGATATGCCAAGGAGGCACTGTACCGGAGGAATATTATTTGAAGGATTTATCAAATACCTCGAACATGGAAACTGTCACAGTTGGCCGGGGGGACAAGGAGGAAATTGAGTTCCACGTTAACAAACCTGGGTCCATGCTACGGCAAGTTATTGGATCAAATAACACGTACATCTTTGAAAGTGATAATTGGACCCTATTACAAAACTACCAGTTAACATTCGTATACAGGCTTGCAGGTTAACAACCCATTTAAATTTGTAAATGGTTGACCTTGTCTGGCACAAGTGTACAAGTCTAATGTATTTGTAAAAAAGTAATATACACAACTGTTAATCCGTGTGCCTTGTTATTTCACACAGAGTTTGATATTTGTGTTTATTTTAAAATAATTTGTGTCTTTTAAAATGATTGGAAGTATCAAATACAGTAGTTACATATTTGATACGTTGGTTATATTCTTCACAAGAAATTGCGCACATAAAAATTACATGGCGAACATAATAATTTTACTCCTTTTTTTCTTGGCAGATGGGAATTCAAAACTGATGGATTTGATGTTGGGTTTGGAGTGGTGTTAAAGAAAATTAACGGTGATGTCGTTCACTTGGTCAAGACAGACAGGGTCAATAGCCACATGGTCCCAGAAGACGGGGCTGTGAATTGTAAAGAAATTGGAACATGTGAGTTGACGACGTTCACTTGGTCCTTTACTGGTAGACCTTCGCCTATATGTAAAGCACCCATGTGCACACTTTATTTTTTAATCTGGTCTAAGACTGCCTCTCTCTCTATGTATAAACCAATATTCTGAAACTTTCTCTATTGTTGATTGCTTTGTCTGTAATAACACTTCATACCTGAAATCTTGTGTATTAATGCCGAAGTTCTTTGTCTTTGATTTTCACTGTAATGGACCGAACCTCTGTTGAAACTAGGTGTAACATACAAGTCAACTTTTCCTAGGGGGCCCTTGCGGAAGCGGATGTTTCTCATCCTTAGCAGTGTAATGTGTACAATGTATTCACTTCTAAGCTGAATAAAATGAATCTCTCTCTCTCTCTCTCTCTCTGCCCTCCCTCCCTCCCTCCCTCTCTCTCTCTCTCTCTCTCTCTCTCTCTCTCTCTCTCTCTCTCTCTCTCTCTCTCTCTCTCTCTCTCTCTCTCTCTCTGTATGTGTCACTGTACACATGAATGCCTTTTGTGACGCATCACGCTGCCACTACATGTTTAGGTACACTTATCCTTGACCTTACGAGATCGCATCTGTAAATTGAATTTGTAAATTAGGGCGTTCAACAGTCATCGTGCCAGCTGAACTTTTGAATATGTAAACACACAAACACACACAAATACACGAGCACATATTATACCTATACCAAGAGATGGGGATGCCTTATTTTAGTGTGAAAATACTGCACAGCTAGGGCTGTTCGTAACATATCATCAAGAAATCACTAAAGCCACTATCCGTCTCATTAGTATACAGAACACAGCATCAGAGGACACAGAAAGTGTTTCTGTTGAACTTCGTAATATATATATATATATACATATATATATATATATATATATATATATATATATATATATATATATATATATATATATATATATATATATATATATATATATATATATATATATACATTGGTTTTTTCAGATGTGGTATGCTTTGATAATACATACAGCTGGACACGCAGCAAGGTGGTTTACTACAACATCGACGTTGTATCGGGTGATGACAGCATCGTCGCTGACCTGGATACGGTGACTCAAGGCGGAAAGTGGTCAACACTTTCCCAAACTTCGGAGAGCTTGCACTTTTGACTAACAGACTTGACCAAAATGTGTCTCCTTCAAAAAAAAAAAAAAAAAAAACTATTTAAAGACTAAGCATTTTGTGTTTTATTTTCGTGTCACCATAAAATGGTTTCATGTGTTGCGCCTATTTATTGTGTGTTACTCGACCATCTGGACATACAAGTTGGTGCAATGCCAGTGAGCTGTTTATTTACATCAAATGTTTTGTACTTGTTTGGACAATATGAATACCAAGACATACATGTATTTCCATTCACAAATATCAACGCAAATGAGGGAAGCGTTTGTCCAACGTTTGTTCTTATTTGGGCACCACGTAATTCTAACCTTTAGTTTACACAACCATTACTTTTCCGTATATTGTGCTAAATCACTTTTATTTCCTTCAAGGGAATTGCAACAAATACCTGACACCAACAGGAAATATTTTCGGGTAGGAGCAGACCCTGTGGCTTACCTGGTGATTGCAAGTGTTAGTATTGCATAACAGTTTTACCACCCGTGAAAGCAGTAGTGTCAGCTGTAGTTTTGCAAGCTGTGCACATTGTTAATCTTAATATGTGCTCCAGTGAAACTGATTGCCAATTGTACACCCTGTATACACAACTGGCACATATACTTACTTCTACAAGTGTCATAAGTGCACATTTGTTTCACGAGCCTTTGAAATAACACACCTTGTGTACTTACAGTCCTTTTTAAGTTGGACGTGCTGGTCTTCATATCGTCTTGAGCCAGCATGATTACAAATGATAATAGAAGTAGTTTGTAAATCAGTCCTCATCTGCAAAATGAAGTATTACTGATGAGTATAGAAGGTCTGCAGCTGAACACTGTTATTGGTATAATAAAGACCACTTTGTACGTGAAGCTGCAACAGAACGAAACGTACAATTTTAAACCTAATATCATTACAAATGGATCTTCATTTATTTGTAAAACAGACAGAAGTGATGTTTCCATTTTTAACGTTATTGTTCCAAATTGCAATCTTGATTTGCAATATAATGTTGGACCAAACAAATTTTATTTTTGTAAAAAACAACGCCAAAGGCCTGGAAGGTTTTGGGCAAGCGTGGGGTAAAAACTGCCTACAGTGGTCCCTCTCATAAGGCAACCCCAAATGTACCATAACTGTGGCCTTATGAGGGTGGCTTCTCTTGACGGAGTAAATATAATGACAATGCCATATGTAGCTTTCAGCCTTTGAGCTGGCCAACAAAACGTAACATAAGAGGACTGTGACAGTCCGGTGTTGTGAATTGAAAAATTCGTGAAGAATCAAGCGTCCAGAGCGGTTTTTGAGCAGATTTTTTTTTTTTACGAAATTCATTAAAAAAATCTTAAAATAACTGCAGCGTGACACCCTCCTAAGGTACATTTCCACCAGATTGAAGTATATCTGTGCAACGGTTTTGCTGAAAAAGTCGAAAATGGGAATTTGCCATTGCAATCCCCACTAATTTGCAGGACAATCAACAGGAATGCATGCATTAAAAGATATGTTCACAAATTGAAAAAACGAACGCTATAAATGAGGGATCAAGAATATCACCACTTACTGAAGTTTTTTTAACCCTCCAACATGCTACATTTCCACCAGGTTTCCGAAGAATCAGAGAGGCGGTTTTGCAGAAGTTGAAAAGAGTAGTAACATACAAAATTCGATTTAAAAAAGAGAACGAAATCGCATCGTGCTCTGTTGGAACAAAATAAGGTCTCCGGGTCCCCAGTAGTGTCCCTATGCCATTTTAAAGCAACTGGCCAAGCGGTTTTGGAGAAGACTTTTTAAGATTGGGTCAAAAAATGAACCAAGACATTCAATTAAAAAATTTAAAAAAACGCTAGAGCGTGACCGTTAGAACAAACCCACACAAGGTACACCTCCACCACGTTGAAAATGGATCTGACCGCCGGTTTTTAAGAAATAAAAATGTATAAGGACGACAGACGGATGACAGATCACCACTCATATTATAAGCTGAGCTGAGTGACAAGTCAGTTGAGATACAAACGCAATATACCCTTTATTAATTTGGACGGCCCTGAAGGTCAGAACATTTTCATAAAGAGTATATATGACGCATATACCCGTAGAAAACATAGCTGTTACTTTAGATATGTAATTTTTAACTAATGATAACAAATGATCGGCTTTAATCATGGGAATCTCAGTCTCCAGCACAAATCATAAACTTTTTACCTCTGCTAGTATCACAGTAACAGCACGTGGAATATATACAATAATAGCACAGTATTCGTGGCTTACAAAAATACTGACAGTGTATGTAGGAAAATTACGTATACCTCATATAACATACCATTCTCCATATAGCTAAGTATACCATGTAGAAGACAGCAGTATTTGTAGCTTTCGCGTTTTGAGCTGTAGGACAAGAGGTAACAAAATACGAAAGGGTAATGTGAACAGCCGGCCTTCACAGCTGATCTTGACGTTCAACCCATGATAAGTCCAACTCTGATCTAGGGAATGTAGACTTTAGAAAGGAAATAAAACAGCGACTTTCCATTGCAATACCCGTTGACTTCGATGGTAATCAACAAGAATGCATCCATTAACCGACAGGTACCCAAATTGAAAAAAAAATCGTGTAAGTCAGGGATCCAGAGTATCACCACTTTATTGACAGTTTTACACCCTCCCACGAGCTACATTTCCACCAAGTTTCTGAACTATCTGAGTTACACCTTCGGAGAAGTTCAAAGTAGTTTAAAATACATAAAAAAAATATAAATACACAGAAAAAAGCGCCACCTGTTGAACACAATAAGGTCTGGGAGTCCCCAGAAATGTCCCTATGTAACTTAAAAGCAAATGGAGAAGCAATTTTGAAGATTTTTGATAAAATTTGCTACAAAATGAACAAAAAATCGTTGCAAGAATCTACAATTTATTGGACCATGAATATGTAACTGAACTCAGTGGAAACCCACCCTAAGTACATCCCCTGGAAGTTTTAAGTCAGTCCGGTTTTGGAGAAGTCCATAATTCTGAACTTCGGTTGCAATCCCTGACGTACATGGCAATTGTTGAAATCAGGGATTAAGTGTATCACCACCTGGTGAGCAGCTTTGTTTAACCCTCGAACAAGCAACACATCCAAAAAGTTTCAGAACAATCTCAGCGAAAGTTTTGCAGAAAAGGTCAAAAATCGCGAAAACATACAAAAATTCGTAAAAAAAACATAAAATCGCAACACTACCTGTTGAACAAAGTAAGATAGAGTGACTTTAGAAGAGTAGCATCAGCAAGGCCATATTCCTTACACAGTTTCTGATACTCCCTGGCCTGTCTTTGGGAACTGGCTGGGGACCTCAAAGACCACCACGTCAGCCTGCAGTGTTTGAAATACAAATACCATTGCTGAAATAATCTAAAATAATGTGCATCTGATTATACATTGTTCATGGCACAGAGTCTTATACAGTCCTTTCAAACTACTACTACCATTTATGCAAAATTCTCATGTCCTACATCAGCCGATGCATAGTTCGTGGCACAGAATATTCTGTTCATGGCACAGTCTTGTCAAGTCATTTATAAGCATCAATACCGGTACTAAAATAATCTGAAATATCAAGCTTTGCTGAATGCATTGTTCGCAGCACCGATAAATGAAATATTCCTTACACTGTTTCTGATACTCCCTGGCCTGTCTGTAGAACTGGCTGGGGACCTCGAACACCACCACTTAAGCCTGCTGTATTTGAAATACAAATACCATTGCTGAAATAATTTAAAGTGATGTGCACCTAATTATACAGTGTTCATGGCACAGAGTATTGTATGGTCATTTCAAACAACTACTACCATTAATGCAAAATCCTTATGTCTTGCATCAGCCGATGCATGGTTCCTGGCTCAAAATATTCTGTTCATGGCAAAGAATCTTATAAAGTCCTTTGTAAACATCCGTACCGTTACTTAATTAGCCTGAAATACTAAGCATTGTCCGATGCATTGTTCACAGCACAGATAAATAAAAATTCCCTTTTCATATTCATTCTGTTTACGTGACTTTGTTTTTAGTTTTTGCATTTATAATTGGGTGACCTGGCATTAAAGTACCTATAAATAAATGCCGCTGATCAGGTGTTATATACGTCACATAAGAATGTTCAGCTAAGGTGTTTAGACGTCACAACACTGCAATGTGTGACATCTCGTCACTGGCAAGGTTGAAAGGAGGCTGACCCAGGTATGGCACTGATAAATGAATGCAAACTGTGGGTGGTGGAATGAGGATATGGTGGTGAGAAAATTACCAAATCGATCCGGTGTTAGCAGCACAAATGTAGAAAACAGCCAAACTAATTGTACACAAACCAAGTTTTCCTGACCAAGTTCAAAATGTTAGATTTTGATTGTTTTATGTTGTTCAAACCTACATGTGTGATGTGTTCCAAAGTTATTTGGGAGTAACAACTCCAATGAGAAAAACGATCATGGAATAAAGTTTTTTACATTGCAGGGTTGCACTTTGGGAATTTCCATAATTACTATTTAAGGTCCTAATGTGCAGTCTGATTACAGCCTGTTGTCACCAGATGATGCCTGTTTATGGTCGTGTTACTATGTGAAAGAAACTAGTTTTTCTTTGGAAATTTGATCTTCTTTCACAACTTCAACCACGTCCAACTCAATGTAATGACCAACTGTCTCCCACAGCTCCAGAACTCTAGTGCGCATAGCATTTAGTTACCTGTAGGGCGAGAAACAGCAAGTATCTCCTTCTCAAGCATCAATAGTTCAATAGAGACATTTTTGGAGGAGCAGACATGTTTTATTTATATATAGCTATCATATTCAATGAACATGCTACCAAAGTTGACTGTTCATGTTATATTGACTGTATATACATTCGTCACCTCATGATCACAGATGGTGTACATAGGTTAGGACAGGGAAGTATGGACCTGAATCAGAATGTCTGCAACTCCTTGACAGCATGCCCTTCACCCTGGTCAACCCACCACACCATCAGAGCCTGGCAGATGATCAAATATACTAAATTGGGTTTTTATTGGTGCCGAGCCCCGATTAACCAACTGCAAGGTAGCTCCACTCATTACCACATAAAGGAATGGGGTCCGTCCCCAATAACCCAGCTGCAAGGAGGTCCCCACCCTTGAAAAATACCTGTTTTCAAGATATGCCTAGCCAAAGGAGACAAGAGTAAGAAAGTAGCAGGTTCCCTGGTCACTGACTGCAAGAGGTCCCCCCCCCCCAATCCCAGGAACTAAAAGGCTGGACAATATCATTCTATTGTCTAAATACAGTTTGAAATTCTCTCATGCAACAGAGGAAGGTTCGGGTAAAACAATCACAGCCCTAACATTACCATACCAAAACATATTTCTATGTGTTTTACTGACACTCAGAAATTACCATATCATAGAAATCTACATGATCTTTCTGTAGAACATATTTATATATATCTTTAAAGTTAAGAAAAACCTTTTTAGTTTTATTTTCGAACACCCCTGTTTAATAAGTCCACTAGAAAGTGATTTATATCTATCAGCAAAATCTTTCAAGTCAGGACAGTTTCTTGCGAAAGCAATAAGTCTTGAGACATAGTCACCATAAGCAGGATTAATAGGAATATTACTACTTATATATGGATAATTCAGTATATCAAAATTGAAATCATCTCTTTTATTACACACTCATGATTTTAATACATCATTGAGGAAGAGTAGATCTAGAAATGAGCATGTTATGTTCGATTCAGTGGTTTGTTTTAGTTCCAGATTACTAGGAGAAATTGATGTAATGTAATCTTTAAATGTTTGTTGTTGACACTTAGTAAATCACCTATATATCTGAAAGTTAAATTAAATGATCTATCACGGTTATTTTTATCTTTTGCAATTTTCATTAGAAAATTATACTCGTGATAAAATAAATAGAGATTAGCCAAAGCGTTCAAACAGCACACAGCTGTAGCTACAGCCCATAGATAAACTTTTGTAATAGTAATATTTGCCCTGCCACAGCATGCCCACTAGGTGATATGAGTCATGGTCAAGGAGCTATTTCTCGTAAGGGCCAAAATAAAGAAAATGGTTCCACACCCCCTACAGAAAAGGTTTGACTTGACTGGATAGTTGTTCATGCTTTGCAAAAGACCACCAGACAGGTAGTAGTTTCAAATTGCAGTATCACTAAAATTTTAGTAACCAGTTATTCTCCCAATGTTTATGATTATGGGGAACTAAAATTAAATGGGGGGGGAAACAAAATATCTTTTTTCAACTTTTTCACAATTTCAATATTGATGTACCTATGCATTCACATTATACTTTTCTTTGGGCAAATAACCTGTACTCTAAATACTAAGTGAATTACACTGCCTTTTATGGTTTTAATCACAATAATTATGAAGAAAGTCTCTACCAGTGATCTGCATCATCACACTATTAATATTATTGTCAGGAATTGCTGTCAATGCATCCTGTATGAATTAAATGCACATCAAAATGTAACAAATATCAACATTACTTTAATGATACTTTCTGTATTTGACTCTCGTTTTTGTCCAGGAGATAAGCCAAAAAAAATCTTCAAGTCCGAAATAAAGTAAATTGTCCTACTTTAGCATATGATATGTATGTGTTAGTGCATGAGGATTCACACTAATGCTTGTGTATCACAGATTTACTTTGCGTTTCAGTTCAAAGTGTCTATATATATATATATATATATATATATATATATATATATATATATATATATATATATATATATATATATATATATATATATATATATATATATTTATATATACATATATATATATATATATAAAAGAATGTTTGTATAGATACTTTGTATGCAACTGCCAAGGGTGATGAGTAGATGCTGTGGACAATTGGTTCTGTAAATAACGTTCTTGTTGCATCAGAAGCCCTATTCCATAAAGTTTGTCAGGCCTCATATATCAGCAAGATCAAACTACAGACTGCTGGCTTCCATTAAGGGAGAGAAGAATCATCATATGATATTTCCTTCACAAAATTGGCAGAAGAGGTATCTGTAGATCTAAATAGTGGAAATACCTTTGACATGTTAATGTTGCTGGATAGATACAAACGTTATCTGCATGAAGAGGGTTGGTCAGCTGAAACCTACACTGCTTAGCAACTTAAGATTCGAATGAAGAAACACTTTGGTGATGACATTGTTTTCCACACGCACTTGAGTCTACTGGAATGTGTAAAAGCATGAGAGAGTAGAGTGCATATTGGAAGCACTCTGCTGGTAGCCGTTTCTCTGAACAGATAAAGGCAGAGTGGTTTCAATGTGCTGAAGGTTTGCATTCAGCGTCCCATATGACGGACATTGCTAAGGCACTTGTTAGGATGACCATAGAAAAGTTATTTGACATAGAGCTTTTGAAGTCAGCACAACAAGTGCCAGGTTGAAGTGGCTTCCATGCCGTTGTTAACTCCAGTGTTCCAGTGTGTGCCAATATTGCCCCCTGAATGATGGCTTACCAACAGAATGTGACACTGTCCTCACTGCCATGAAAATCTACTGTCCATGAATGGCAAGTCTTGACCAAAAGGATAGTGTCATTACATTTGATCTTGCCATCTACGTAAAGACAAAAAATCAGTGTGTGGCCTTCAGGATTCAGATAGTGGTGGTACCCACAGAGATACATTGCCTAAAAGGTTCGAGAAAGTTGAAGGCGATGTTAGAAAGCTGTTAGCTGTCATTACGTTAGAGCTCATGATTGACCCTTCCTCCCTTGATGAGGAATCTCAGAGGATCCTTTGCCACTTGTCAAAAATGCCACAGCAGCTACAAAGATCTTTCAGTGTTCTCATGAACTACTCCATTAGAATGTGTTTTGAAGTCTGCTCCTTCAATAATAGCTGAACATTACTTTGGATCATCTTAATTGATAATACAGAAAAGTTGTAGATGGTAATCAGTTTTATTAAGAGCCAGCTTCTCGGTTTTCAATCTTCCCAATCCTAGGCTGTTTCAATATGTGCATAGACATATCAATAGTGAACTGTATGTCTAATTACCCAATTACAACTGCAAAAAAAACAAAAAAAAAATGAAAAATAAGGAGTTTCTTGTGAACCTACAACAATTGTCGAACTATGGAGATTGTATCACCATTAACTTTGAATGTAGTTCTCCCCTACTAGAGAACACACTCAATACTGGTTCTAATATCTAAGTCTCAGAAGTCTGTTTTTCAATGTTTCATTATTTATGGCAAAATGTTATATGTGTTCACAGGACTGCTTAGCAGATGTAATTTTGAATATTTCAATTTGTATTTCATTTGACCTTCGGGGATTCCATAATGCAGATATTTTTGTCATTATCTTTATCAAATATGAAAAAGAATTTCAAGCAAAATCAATGCAGTTTCAACTTTGAAAATTGGTGGCAGCTGGACAAAGCTATTTGCATTTTTGTTACCCCTACCCCTTAATTGAAGTTACCAACAATTACAAAACACTGGTATGCATAATTGCTTGTAGAATTGTTCTGATATTATAAAATTTGCAACTATACCCTATCTGAAAATGTTATGTAGGGTCTGTTCTACAATTCTATACAGTCAAACATTTTCTGTATAGGGTGTTGAACGAAATCAATTTTGTCATGGCCTTGCTCCTGTACTGTCAGGGTGTAATGGAATTAACCAGAAGGCATCCAAAATATCTGTTTTGGCCAGAAAGCTTTTGGGGCCTACTTCTTTTATGTCGGATATAACATATTGCACTGTCCACTGGTTCTCATGAAATGTGCCAAATTAGGGACAAAGCCAATTTTCAGCCTATATATCTTCGCCGGTGCTTCCATTCTTTAGTCCGCAAAAATAAGGGTATAGAGCATTTAAAGCGGTACATTTTGATACATACTTTTATGCATCCAAGTGTAATCATTTTTAAGGTATGAGATTAAATAGGGATATTTTTTCACAAAATGGCATGTAACAACATATATTCATATTTTCTTTGGTCTTCTAATTTTTAACAACAAAACATGAATGAATAACTTTGCATTTTATGTAATTTACTAGTCATTATCTTTTGATTAGCACTTAACATCAAAGCAAATGATGACACCAAGTACCAGGGAATAAAAGGGATTTTATTCAGTATTTTTTTTTTGTAACTTCCGTTATAATAAACTTAAAGAACCTATCAAAAATATCAGATAAGAATACAATCCTACCATACCCACATTTAAAGTGCGTATGCATTGCTTTTCATTAAAAAATAACCTTTTACAGTTCGTCTTTTTTTTAATTTAAGATACAGTCATTCAAATAAACCAATGTAGATGCGACCTTTTTTGCACAAGGGAAGCTACAAACACTACACTTACGCTAATTTGAAACAGCATATTCAGTTTAAATTTAAGATTAACAGATATGTATGTCCCTGTGCCATAGGTTCGTGTTTACGGAAAAAGTATGAATATATTCTCAAACACTCTTCGAATATGAGGGAGTATTTGTTTTATTTGTACCTTCCGATATGCTATAACATTATGGGAAGTACCGCTGCGGCAAAAATGTGCAATTGGAACTAGAAATAGAATAGTCACATCATTAATAACTGAGCTGGGGATACATACAAGTTTTCAGTTGGTGTGTTCCTTAAGTCAGCTATGGCCAAATATGGATCTCTGCCATCTTCTTAGGAATTCTGCAGTACTTCTTTACCTGTTTGAATTGTTCTTTTCACTTAAACATTTGACGTTGGGTATGTTGGTGAAGATATTGTGTGTACACATCTCCATTCTTGGCGAAAGCTTTTCCACTCTAATCAACTGAAAGAAGTCCATTGTCAGTAAACACTTAATACACAACACCCAGCTTGCTGAATAGTGGCTCCATGTGTTGAATCATATCTTTGCTGTTTATTGGTTTTAGGTTTTGTATATCAAAACACTTGGAGTAGTAATCAACCACCATTAAATACTGCAAGTTGTCAAAATGAAACAGATCCTCTCCAACGTTTGGCCAAGGGCCCTCTTGTACTGGGTGTGAAATCAAAGGTTCTTTTTGTTGACTTGTCTTAAATTTCACACAAGTGGCCCAAGTTGAGATGTCATCTTCAATTTCTGTGGTCATTCTTGGGCAACTGAACGCTTGATGGGCAATAACTTTGCATTTTGCTATACCTTGGTGATTATAATGGAGTTTCTCCAGCATCTGTTTTCTCATGGCTCTGGGTATGACTATTTCTCTCCTCTCATGACTATGTCACTATGTATATATAGTTCATATCTACAATGTTCATTAATTTCTTGTGGCACACCCGATTTGTTTTCTGACCATTTTTCTTGAATTACTTGTTTTAGCTTCTGCAGATTTTCATCTTTAACAGTCTTTTGTTGAAACTGTTCCATGTTTCAGCTGACTCTGACATTCTTAATTACCCTGTATATAACTGCTGACACACTCTTTCTGGTCTTCTTCATTACTTTGTAATGGCTTCTATGCCCTTAATGGCCTGTCTGCTGTATACAGACATTTTTCTGGTGTATAGATAACATTGTACTGGTATTTCTGTGCATGTAGTAAAAATCTCTGTGGTCCTAGTGGAGCTGCAGCTAGTGGTTTCTTCATGATGTACTGGAGAGGTTTATGATCGGACTCTATCTCCACTTATTTACATTAACTGGTGAAATCTCTCTAAGGCAATTGGTATGGCCAGCATCTCTTTTTCAATTTATTGTTAGTTCTTTTCCGATGATATACGAAGCTTTTGACGCATAGGCAAATGGTCAGTTGGATTCCAACACTACTCAACTAAGCTGGTCATTACTTGAGTCGATGGACAGCTTTACTGGATTTTCCACATCATAATAGGCCAAAACTGGAGCCTAACTTAACTGGATTTTTTCAGTTAGTTATATGCATCTTCATGCTGAGTGAGCCAGTTCCATTCATTATCCGTCTTTAGGAGTTTTCTTAAACAAGCTGTTGTCTCAGACATGTTTGGAGTTAGTTTCCCCCAAATAAGTGACTGTACCAAGTAATCTTTCCACATCTTTGGCATTGACCTTTATTGGCATGTTCACTATGGCTGTTATTTCTAGTCATCTGGTTTTGTTCCAGTGTTTGTGGTTTTCTGCCCGAAAATATTCTATCTCAGAGACTCCAAATTCGCATTTTACTTTGTTTAATTTGAGATCTCACTTAGTTGCTCTCTGCATAACAGGTTCTAGTATCTCATTATGTCATTCCTTTGTTTCACCCTATACCACTAAATCGTTACAAAAAAAAAAATCCATGCCTGGAAGATCATCCCAATTTCCTGCATATATCTGCTCAATATTTTTGGAGCAACACAGATCCCATAAGGCAATCCTACGCACTCATGTGGTGTGTTGATTGTTGTTAGGTCAGTGAACTTGCTGTCTAGTTGAATTTGATAGGCAGCTTGCCAGGCATCTAGTCGTAAAAACACTGTAACACCAGCTAGTTTGCTGGTAATTTAATCCAATGCTGGCAGTGAAAATGTGCTCTTCTTCCTGCTTTCTTTACATCACATGGGTCAAGACAAACTCACATTGACTTATCTGATATTTCCAGTATAACCATACTATATTTACCCACTGTGTAAAATGCTTGACCTTGGAAATTATTCCCAAGTCTTCATTTCTCCATAATTCCTATTTCAGTTTGGGTTTAAGTGCTTCTGGAACCTTCCTAGGTGCATGTAATACTGGTGGCACAAATGGATCAGCTGCAAGGGGGTGCTTCCCAGGCAAACACCTAACACCTTGAAAGTCATTTCAATGTCTTTCAATTATTTTTGTTATTTTCTTGTCTAGACTCACATTGTTTTCTTTCTTTTCTGAGTTTTCTTTTTGTGTCAGATTCAATTGTTCACATGTTTGAAATCCAAGCAATAGTGACTGGTCTATTGCTGCTACTATGAACTCTAGAACATGGTATTTGTCCCTGGTTTCCACTGTAATGATACATTTACCTTATGGTTTAACTTTGTCCCCTGGAACTGGCACCAAACTGGGTATGGTTTTCAGTCGTTTTTTTTTCTTTCTTTGGGCACAGTTTCTTGCACAACTTTGTGCTTATAACATTTACTTCAGCACCAGTATCTAACTTGAAGTTCACCATGTGATCATTTTCTGTGAGGTCTTTGGTCCAAAGTTGATTTATTTCTGCACAATTTTCTTTCTTTTCCACACAGATCATGCTACAATAGAACTCTTAGTCTGGTTCTATGGAAGCCTCATCTTCACTTTCTTCTGGTACATCTTCTTGTAACATGTTTACACTTCTTGTTCTGCAGCATACTGCAAAATGGTTCCTGCAGAAACACCTGCTGCACTGCTGTTGCCAAGCTTTACCCTGTCTTGGTGGATGGCATATATTGCACCTGGTACACTTATGCTTGCTTGATCATATGGCATGTAGTGACACGCTTTGGCCATTGCCCTCTTGCTGTTTTATGCGGACTTTCTTTTGACATAATTTTACACCATGGTCACGTGGTGAAACCTTCTTATTTATTGCACCTACTTGTGCTGCACCATCTTTTTCCATTTCTTTAACCTGTTGCTTTCAAATTTCTGCTGTGTGACAAAGGTCTATCACCTATTGTAATGTTAGTGCATCTACACTAAGAAGTCTTTCTCTCACTCTGTCTGAACATATTCTGGTCTCTAATAAGGCTGTTTTTTTAAATCTCCAAATTTGCATGTTTTGGCAAGCCTTTTGAGTTCCGTGGAATACGGATCAATGCCTTCACCCTCTTACTGATTCCTATGAAAAGACATGCACCTTTCCTAGGTTATGTGAGCCTTCAGTATGCCGAAACATGATATTCAGATCTTTTACATTAATTGTCTATAATAACCTCCCAACCATAAACATGAAATCATCAATGTAAGTGGAATTGGACACTCATCGTAACATTACATGACATGTCACTCACTGTGATAGCAATAGGCATGATGTGCATATCACCCTCTCCAATTGTCAATGACAATTTTGACAAGATGCTGTTTTCCAATGATAACAAAGGATGGAAGTCTTTAAACCCTGTGAATCCAATAGACCACTTTGTGGCTGATGTCAATTTATATTGGACAAGCCATTTTAAATGAGCTGCAGGAGACAGCCTGCACTGCACTGTCGTGGATAAAGTCTCAGAATCCTTCTTTAAACAAAAGCAAGACCAAATCCATGAATGATTGGGCATTAGAACAGTGTTCTTAAATTACGTACTACCAC
The DNA here is from genome assembly GCA_964020975.1 of Hermodice carunculata. Taxonomy (NCBI): domain Eukaryota; kingdom Metazoa; phylum Annelida; class Polychaeta; order Eunicida; family Amphinomidae; genus Hermodice; species Hermodice carunculata. The sequence continues at coordinate 3,571,100 of OZ026612.1, read as the reverse complement.
ACTATCCACAATTTAGGACCACTGCCATAAGGGACCACCCGGGTTTTTGTGACCTGTGACATTTCTGATGGTACAGCAGCCTAGAGTCTTTGTTACTCTGCCTTCAATTGAAGACCACCTGGTTTATGTGACCATTTTCCCCTTGCAGACAGGATGGTCTTAAATAACAGGTACCACTGCACTTCTATGTGTCGAAATTTTCTGTAATTTGATTCTACGCTTACCCGTTCTTTTTTTTATACAATGGTACCTATCACCAGAGACCTTGCCCAGGGAGGATCAAATACTCCTGTATAATCAGATCATCCCTTTACAAGCAATGTCAACTTGACAGTCCAAAGTAGGTTTCTTGAGAGACTGGTACATGCACAAACGCTTTCAAACACTTTTCCAAACGCCTTCAAACACTTTACACTTTGCGACAAACGTATGCGATACATGTACATGTACACTTGGTAATCTAATTCTAATGACAGGAATATTTTTAACAAGTGTCTAAAAAGCTTTTCAGCACCTAAAAATCCCAACAACATGTGCATGCCTTCATTTATGGATAAGCCAAAAAGCTCTATTATGTATATTCCACAATAAAGTTGAAATGCTTTTTCCAAAAAATCAGCTCTATCTAACAGTTTGTACATGTATCACTTACAATGCATGTGCATATATTGTAGGCTACATCATTGTTTTCTTGTTTGCGTGACAAATTGAAAATAAGTATAGGTAGAAGAAAACAAATAATATGCCTACATTAACAGGTTTAACACTTCATTGATTATAAAGTTACAGATCTTTCAGTAGCAAGTATACCCAGTTGCTATCATACTTTTTCTGAAAGTGAAGTTCTTGAAAAAAGGCTAACTTTTAACATTTCGAATGGAAATACAGAAGCAGCTCAATTTAAGTATTGTTTGGCTTACTAAGTCAAGCAATAGAATTAGCTCCAGTGGAATAAGCGAGACGATACTCCATTGGTCCTTGGAGTAATTATATATATATTTTAATTGAAAATTAGGAACTATTTCGGAGTAAATTTTTAGGCAATATCATGATCAGATCATGAATCATGATCTGATCATGATATTGCCTATGGATTTACTCCGAAACAGTTTTTGAAAGATGAAGTATTCATGACATCTAAAATGAAGAATTAAGTCTTTAATTAATTTTAGTTGAATTAGACACTCGGATAAACGTATTTGGATCGTGTTTTATGTAAGTATATACAACCTATAATGTTGTATAAGTGCACATTTACATGTAGGTACATCATATATTGCTGGACCTGTTGAAAATACGTTTGGGGATTCTTCACCATTTAAATGGAAATGTTTGAAATGCATAGTGTTTGAATGAGTTTGTGAAAGTGTTTGAAATCGTTCGGGTAATTGTTCAACGCGTTTGGAAAGTGTTTGAACGCGTTTGGAGAAGTGTTCGGTAGCTTTATGAAAGTGTTCGAACGTTTTGTAAAAGTGTTTGAGATTTTTCCCAAACGCTTTCCAAACACATTCCAAACACTTTCGAAACACATTCCAAACGTTTTCAAACGTTTCCAAACACAAGCCAAACACCAGCAAAACGCGAAAAAAGCGTTTGGCTGTTAACTTTTAGCCGGGCGTAACTGTAAATATAAGTACAATGGGATCCAAAGATGACATCAGACTTTTATGTTCTCTTGTGTCGACTCTCAATATACAACACTACAAAGGGTAGCACAGAAACCAAAGCCACTATAGAAATAGTCAACATTATTTTCTGCTACTGTTGACTGTCACATCCTGAAATAGAGCCATTTGCACTGTAAATTTGCTTGACTTAATTTAACTGGAGGTGTTTTTGGTTTCTGATTTTACTTTTTCGGGGTTTTTGGGGTGGGGGTGGGGGTTGTTTTGTTTTTTGTTTTTGATGTTGTTTTTGTTTTTGTTTTTGTTTTTTTTTTTTTTTTTTTTTTTTTTTGCTTTTTTTTTAATTGTCGCTTTAAAATTTTCTGACGGCAAAAGTGAACAGATGATATTATTCTAACACGTGTTTAAAAGGAACCACATATACACGTATGTGCAAATTGATGAAATAAACATTTCAAGGAACTGCCTTAAAGGTGCCTGCTTCTCAGACCTAGGGCATTTGACTGCTAGGCTGGGGCCCAGGACAATATCTAGACGCAGAAGTGGCTTGAGAGTCAACTAAGCAGACAAGCGTAACAGTGACAACCATGAAAATGAAACCACTGGTGCACAAGTGCATCTATAGTATGCCCCTAGTGGCCCAAATTGAACATCCTATTATCTTCTTGTGAGGAAGGTTTCATTGTCTTATGCAGAGTAAATGTGGAAACTGTTTGCAGCATTCCAAGTGACAAATTGCTTGCAAAGCGGACTCTATTTTTTATGTTCTCGTGTGTATGGAAAAGGCCTGCTTCGCAGACAAATGACAACTGCGCTGGAACAAAAACACTGAATTTCCATGTTAATTGCACAGTTAGCATGTCCCTGGCCCTGATGGACAACTTTTGAATTACACAACCAGATTTAGACGAGAGAAGCATTCAAATGACACAAATAAATATGCTTTTGTCGATGGATCCTAATTCTATCACAGCACGCATGGTTACCTATTGTTGTAGCACTGCTGAAACCACCATGAGTGCAGCAACTCATGCAACCAAACTCATGATAATAACTTCATTATGATACACAATGTTTGAAATCTCTGCATAGTGCGCATGAGAAAGTTACACATCCATCGGGTACAAACATGTGCCAATATGTGCAGTGAGTCTGTTTTTGTTCCCAAACATGGTATGCCTGCGTTTGTCCCACACGTCACAGCACAGATGCCTTTCAATCGTTATTGTTGCACCTCAAGTATGAATGTGGTAATTTGATTAATTAAAGATGTACAGATGTTCAGTTCCATGTCCTTCATGCATACTATTCACGTCACTCCCCACACACTCGCGGCAATGCTATCAATACCCAGAAATATGGGCCTGCAGCAAGTACATGTCGCAAGTTGTGAACTGCGGTAAGCGTCAACGCAAATGAGACAAAAATTATTCAATTATCATCCAAGTTGAGCAATAGTTCTAGAACCTGAGAATTTCATTGTTTTGTGTGAATAAAAAAAATATACATTTTATTTGCAAAGACCAGGGAAGTCACAATATGACATTGCAATGTGATTTTAATACGTTTTTTCCGATCTTGATCCATGTTTTCTTCTGCGCTGTATGATACACTTTTCTGTTCATATTTTGCATACAAACATATATTGCAAATTTTGAGAGATTTACAAATATTTCAGGAGGAACGCAAGTCCTGCAAAATATCGACAGCAAAATGCCCTTTCATATGAATTGGAGTTTTAATTGCAAGATAATCCTTTCTCCCTGCAAGTCTAAACGCTTTGATACCAGCATGGTATCACAGCAGAGAGCATGCCTGGCTGACTGAATGGAAAGAGGTTAGTTAGCATGAAAAGATAACATTCTCAATATCAGCAAATATGGATGGCCATAGGAAGCAGTGGGCAATTTGGGACATCGTGAAGGCTGGTGAGGACAGAGAAACCCAGGCAATGAGTTCAGCGTATTGTAATGTAATAATTTTATACGGAACCAAATTTACTTCCATTTCACCTTCTGATTTTACAGGAAATTCATTTTTTTTTAATGTGTTAAGTGCGGTATGCTGTATTCTGTTGCATTCCTGACTTAAAATCCGATAGCGATGCAAGCCTGCATGAAATTGGTCTGAATTTGTAGATTCTACGGCAAGTGCTGTTAACTCTTGTGCCAACCTTTCGATAATTTACTTAGAAACAGGTGCCTTGTACTTATAACACAGATGTAAATCATGTAGGATATCTTCCTGAGACTTCCATTCCCAACATACTGTGCTAGATGAGAGAGACAACATATTGTTTCCCCTTGTGGCAGCAAACAAATTCTCCAGTATTGGCACTGTTATCTGTAGTCGAAAATTCTGCTGCCAAGGTGGGTTGACTTAACTTAGATTTACTTAGCTTCTCCAAAGGTAGCAAAATGTCTCTCTTGGCCTTGCATCAGACACCATGACTGTCAAAAGCCTCGCAGGTTGGAATCAGAATGCACACTGCAAAATTGATTTACAGCTTCAACACAACTCAGTGCATCAATTAAAATTTTTATAACATTTGGTAACTATCGAAATTTTTGCTGTCATTGTTGGGTTTGAAATTTATGAATACGGGTAATGTTTTTCCAAACTATTTAACTACAACAGACACTAGGTTTAACCACAGGAAACTTTAAATTAATAGTTAATTCTTACTATGTGTATTTGGCTTTAAAGTTTTAAGGTGCAAGTTACAGTCGTAGCTGATAGGAATACGCAGACCTCGCCCTCCTGTCTGTATGTGAAATCATTTAAATTTGAAACACATGTATGTCAGGAATCAAAAACAAAACTAAAATTTACATTTGAAATGTGAATAATTATATTCCAAATTTCATGATTAGGTTCTGTATTCATTCTGGTAGTAGTTCACTGTGCCAATGCAAATATTACCTGCACTCTCTAGTGATTTCAGTGGATTTTATAGGTGACCATAAAAATGCATAATAGGGACGGCTGTCTAGAGGCAGGCTCTGCATGTCAAAATCACTATTTGATATAAACAAAACTTTTTGGGGTTTCCATAATTCATTTTCAATATGAAGAATACATTTATTGACATCCCAAATTTGGGCATGATTTTGTGAATTTTTGATATCAAATAATCAATGCCAAAAATCCCAAAATCAATTTGTGATAACCAAATGTCGTTCTTACTTATCAAAATTAAATTTTTAGTTAATATTCTAATGTAGGAGGTTAACATTATGCTTTTTGAACATCAAGAATTGAATTTTGGATATCAAGAAATCAAGTGTGGATATCAACAAATAATCTTTTGTTATCAACAAACAAGGAAGTAAGGATTTGTGATATTAAATGGTCCCTTTTGTGTGGTGTTGTTATCCATAAACGCTAATGAAACATGGCTGATGGGAGGTTGCCTGGCTTATACTTCCGTTTCGTGTGCTTTTGTTTGTTTGTCTGTCAAGTATGTTTGTACGTATATTGCTAAACTCCCAATTCTGGGACCCAAAACATGCAGCACTTTTTGTCTTTACTTTTCTTTTTTCCTGCAAATTGAAAACCAAAATATTTGTTTTAAATTCTCTGACTGGTCATACCAATCAGCTGTTACAATTGTACAGCGAGCACACTTATAACAAAGACCAATATGTAGCCCTGAGTTTTTGTACAGAATTCAATTTTTTATATCCCAAAAGCATTTTTGGATATCCAAAATTGATACCTGAATATCTATAATTGGTTTTTACATAAAACATTCAACCCTCCATATCCAAAAATGGCTTATTGGAATCAAGAATGAATTCCTCTTGCTGGCTATTTTGGATATCAAAGAAGGATGTTTTAATATCAAGAAGTCGACTTTGTGATATCAACTTGTTACTTAGAAGAAACTAAACTTTGCCGCACATAAGATGTGAGATGAGTGTCTTACTTTATTTTCTAATAGTCGACCTCTCTTTTTCTCTGTATGTACACATATACATTTCTATTTCATAATTTGTAAAACAAAAATACACTGGAATATTCGAGGCAGTAGCCAATACTTCAGTAAATAGTCTCTCGACTTCTTGATATCTGAAAGTCGAAATGTAGATATCAGGAATTCTGTATGAATTCTTGATATCAAAAAGTGATTTCTTGACGTTATGGGGTGCCGTTTTGCTATTAATCGAGTATTTATTGATATCAAAAATATAATTCTTTGTATCAAGCATTCATTGTTGATATCAAAAAGAGGAATTCTTGATATCGAAAAGTTTACTCCCTGATACGAAGAAGTGTACTTTTTATATCAAGTAGTAGAATTCTGGACATCAAAAAGACTACTTCTTGTTATCAAGGGGTCAAATTCTTGACACGAAAAAATTAACTTCTTGATATCTCTAGGGCACCCTTCTACTATTCATTACATATATACTCATAGCAAGAAATAATTTTTTAAACCAATACATCATTTCTTGATATCAACAAATCGATTTATTGATATCAATCATTCGATGTATTTATATCGATATTTCTTCCTATTTCCTGACGTCAAAAGTTAAATTTATTTCATTTATTGTCATAAATAATTCGAATTCTTGATATCAATATATGAATTATTGATATCAAGACATCGACAATAGATATCAAGAGGTCGAATTCTTGATGTCAAGAATTCATTTATAAATATCAATAAATGAATTCTTGATATCAATAATGTTGGTGAATTTTTTATATCAAGAATTCGACTTATTGGTATCAACAAATACAAAATAGTCCACATCAAATGCTCCCTTGTACACTGCGAAGTAAGACTTCTGATTGGCCTGCAGAATTTGATGCTGAACTTATATACAATTCTCGCGAATTCCACGATCATGGCGGGTTCTAGGGACAGCATCATGATCGAGTCTCTTTCAGCGATTAATTCTAAACTTGATGATGCTGGTGTACATCTTCTATGTTGCCCAACAAAATTTATTTCTGAACAAATTTTAGGATATTGTCCTTTTCAATTCAGGACAAAATGTGATCATTTTTAGCCATTTTGGCCCCTGGTAATTGAATTCAATTTAATCATGACTAAGAAGTTGTACCCAATTCAAATAAATGAACAAAACAGGGAGAGAACTGAAACTTAGAGAAGAATAAGAATAAATATAAATTAATGCTTCATTCCAATTGAAATAAATCAACAAATCAGTGAGAGAAATGAAACTTAAAGTAGAATAAGAATAGATATAAATTCATGATTCATTGATATCCATAATTAGATATTTTGGTATCAAGAAATCGTGTTTGATATCAATATTCGAATAATTGATTAATTGATATAAATCAGTAACGTATAATAAGCGTGTACCTATCAGAGCATTAAGAGGGAGCAATTTGTTAAAAGGTTTTTTTAATTCTTGATAGCAATAAATCGGATTCTTGATACCAAAATTCAGGTAGATTAAATGATAGCAATTAATGATTTTGTGGTATCAATAATTCAATTTCTTGAACTCAAAAATTATTTTCTGATATTAATAATTTGAATCATTGATATCAAGAATTCCTCCTATTTATTGATATCAATTGATCAATTATTTGAATATTGGTTTCAAAGCATGATTTCTTGATGTCAAAAGATCGAATTATGGATATCAATGAACCATTTATCGATATCAAGAAACCAATTTTTACATCAAATAAGAGACGGGATTGCTGATATCAAGAAAACAAATAATTGATATCAATAAACGATTTATTGATATCAGGAAAAATTTCTTGATATCAAAATATACCTAATAAATAGTGAAAGGGCGCCCCACACAGGTCAATAATAGGAATTATTGACATCAATAAATGAATTCTTGATGTCAATAAATGATTTCTTTATATAACTAAATAATGATGGATATCGATAAATTAATTATTGACATCGATAAAGTCGGAATAAATCGTAAAAGGGCGCTCCACAGATATCAAGAAGTCGACTTTTTGATATCAAGAAGTCACTTCTTGATATCAAGGAATACTGAATCAGTAGCAAAATGACGCCCTATAGACGTCAAGAAGTGGACTTCTTGACATCAAGAAACAGAGTGACATGTCAAAAAGTGCTGGTTAAATGCCAAAACGGCGCCCCGCCGATGTCAACAAATGTTTTCTGATATGAAGAACTATTTTGCGATATCGAAACTGATTTTATGAGGATGAAAATAAAATGATTAGATATTAAAACGGTCTGTCTGACATGTGATCAATTACTTGTATCATGTATAGTTTGATGAAACTGTGGTACGTGGTCTATCAACTACTGTATGATATTAAAAAAGCTTAAAGCAACACATCTTTGTGTTAAGGATTATAGGCCATAAAATGGAAATTATATCATTTACAGAAAAGGAAAAAGTGCGTGCAAAGGTAGGTTTGTCAGTTATAGCATGTAGGGAATGGTAGGCACAAGGTATTCTGTTCTTAACTTCAACAACAACAACAACAACAACAGCAACAACAAAAAAGAAAGAAAAGAAAGACTTATCATATATGGCAATCACCCTGACGAGATAACTAGTTTTGTCTGGAATCGCAGGGCAATATTGGTTATTCGTGGTGGGAGGTATCCAAAGCAGAACTTTCACACCATGCCGCCCATCCTCCTTCACTGGAGCGAAATCAGCGAATGACATCGTCCTCAAACTTTTATTCTGAACTTCCAATCCTACAAACAGATATTGGTATTTCAGTGGTGAGCGCAGACGTTAACGTAGACTTTTACAAAGGTCCGGATCCCCAGATTTGACTCTAAGTATTGTACGTACACCTCATGACATTAAACTGTGCCTTTTTGTCAGGTGAAATATATATAACTACACAACAAATTTAAATGAAATTTGCCATAAGACATGATGAAATATAAACATATCTGAAGCCAAAATATCACGTTTGCAGACTTAGGACTTTGACGTGGGGATACTCTCTCCAGACCGTGTTGCTAGAGAACAAAGAAAAACTAGAAAAGAAGAATTTCTTTCAAGCAAATCAATCTGCGTGTATGCAAAAATTGTAAATATGGCGAAATGAACATTTCAGAGTCCAAATGACGTTGACCTTTAGAAGTCACATGTACATTACAAAAATGTCCAGAGTTGCAATACCTATATTTTGAGCGCGACTTGGCTGAAATCGGATGAAAATTGAGCAAGTTATGTTTGGATGAAAATTCCAAAGGCCCAAATGACCTGGGCCGTTGGATTTTTAAAGGTCCTGGTAAATTACAGAAATGTGCAGTGTTGCAATGCCTAAAATCAGAGTCCAACATGCTCAAAATCGAAAAAGAAATGACCGAGTTATGGCTAGAAGAAGCTTTCGAAGGTGCAAATGACTTTGACTTTTAGCCTGTAGAGGTTACATATAAACTACAAAAGATATACTGTGTTACAATGCCTACAATTTGGGCCCAATACGGTTCAAATTGGAAGCAAATTGACAGAGTTGTGGCTGAATGAAAATGTAAAAGGTCCAAATGACCTTGACTTTTCACGTTTAGAGGTCACGTATATTACAAAAATGTGCAGTATTACTACACTTACAAGTTGAGCCCAACATGATTAAATTTGGATAAAAATTGACCGAGTTACGCCCGATGAAAGAAGAATGAATGAATGAATGAATGAATGAATGAATGAATGAATGAATGTGTTGGCACACAGACATATTCATAATCGCTTGTGCTCTGTGACTAATGTAAATATACGTAATTTATTCTGTTTTAAGACAACTTGTAGAAATGCTTGCACGAAATCGTGAAACTTAATACGGAAATTAAATACTTAAGAAATACGAAACTATAAATAATGTTTTAAAGTTAGGCTTTGTATGGCATAAAGATACCATGTGACTATACCAGACGCCACAGGAGAATTCATCCACAGCAGTAGTTCCACCGTTTTAATATAAAGTCATGTCACACTAGCTTTGCCCGGACAGCCTATTTTTATTTAAAAAATAGAACAAAAGAAATATGCACGTATATGTGAGAAAAAATGATACTCCCATTCAAGCGCAAATGGCAGTGTGTATTTTAAAGTATAATAAACAATTTAAATGAAAGTTTCAAAACTTTTCTGAACAAATCACAAGTCAAAACCCCCATTCCCTTCATCTGCCAGGAAAAACAAAGATAAAAAACCTCTATCAAGATCAGAAAAAATAACCTTGGAAGCCTGTGTTAGTAGCAGCGCTTGTTACCCATCTTGCGTAACGCTACAGAAAAGGATTCCTGCTATTCTAACGAAACGCAGGAATATTTAATTTTCTTCTTTACTTCACAAGACACCAGAACGCTTCTTATCATGTATATCAATCAGCCGGACGACGCAACTAGAAACTGTTGAAAATATAGGGCTAGAACTTACCTTCAAATAAAATCGCAAAAACAAGAAAAAAAAACTTTTATAAACCAGCTGTTTCGTTACAGCTGAGACTACCACTACTAGGAGTGTTAGTCTTAGGTTACAAGGACTCAAAGACTCAAATGGCTTTATTTGACAACTGTATAACATAGAACAAATCAGACAAAATGTTATTGAAGTTACCTAAAAAATACATAGACAACAGTAGTTACAGTAATATTGAAATATACATACTGCCAGAATAACTCCAGTTAAGGAACATATAATTCCGCTATCACTGGAGCTACCTAGAGAACATAAGATGAGAACCTTAGCTGGTTGTGTATAATAATTATTTATTAAAACCCCAAGTTGGGGATAAAAATAAAAGTGCATCGAAATAAAATTGTACGTTGAAATAATATTCAAGCAATATAAACATAAAAAAACCTGTGCATAAGTTATGCCACATAAAAATGAACAAAGGTTTGGCAGACCAGCACCAGTATAACTTAATTTTGCACCCTTATAAAATAAGTCATTAAGAACTAAAAACAGAAGGGAAGGGAGAGACGGGGGGGGCATGGGATAGGTGCACATGGGGTCATGACAGAGCAGTCATGATCCCATGGGCACCCACATCCACCATGGCCCGGGCCCCTCCCACCCCACCCCTCAAATATAGTTACATGTATTATCCATATGCTTTGGTAACTAGTTTGACTGAAAGAAATTCCTCACTGTATGGTTTGAGGAACTGTTCAGAACAGATAAGTGTTCTCAGTGAGTCAATTATGCCATTTTCTGTAGCAGGTTTATGGTTAAAAGTATAATCCTCGGTAAAAATGCGAGTCACTGGAATTTTAAATCTAACAAGTCTTTCAATTAAAGCGCCTGTGTAAAGCTTGCCTTTTGAAATATATTCAGCCAAAAGAAAATCATTGACATCTCTGGCCGGGGACTGTAAACAATTTATATTTTTAAACAGAGTTATACATTTTTGTTGAACCAGATGATCAACGGATTTTATGCCCATGACCTCCATTAAATTAGAATAGTGATGTCTTTTAGGTAGACCCGAGGCGGCTTTCACACAGGTACCTTAGACCGAGTTCAAATTATTCACCAAAGATATGGACAAATCGATATATTCCATACCATAAAGCAGTGTTGGTTGGCAAATAGTTCGCCACAGGTGGGCTTTAGGCTCTGTTGCCAGACCCGGGTAACATAAACCGGATTCGCCCAAACAATAATAAGCACCTCGGGCAGAGTCTGTGCGTTTTGAAACATGAAGATCACTTTTGAGATTACTTGTAAAATAGATGCCCAATAGTTCTAAAGAATCTGCTACATGCATAACAGGGCCTTCTTTACCAAGGGTCCATACTGGAGGATCATTAAAATTAGATTATTCATAGACATGCATAATGATTTTTGATACCAAAGGAGAATCTCCATTGTTTGACATAGTCAACACAGGCATCAATTAGGACTTGTAGGCCGGAGGCTGTAGAGCTAATAAGGGTAATATCGTCTGTATGGGCAAAGGAGTTTATAAAAGTTGAGCCAATTTTGACTCCTCTGTCTATCAGATGTAATTTAATATAAACACTGGTTATCTGGGACCAAGAAAAAAAATAATTCAGGCCACGGTGGGACTGACAAACAAAAACATAAATGAAATTTAAATGTGCCATATCAAACTTTTGACTTACAGGCAAACATCTGACTGATAAATCTCAAACATAGCCGTCCTTTGCTGAATCCGTTTTCCAACGGCCATGGCGCAGTCAACAACGGTCATTCACAAGAGCATTAACAACTTCTGTCCCCCCCCCCCCCGCCCACCGGACCGAATGTAAGATTAAATTTAAATTAACCCCTTTTGGTTTCAAACGACTTAAAATGCATTGTGCTTGTGTAAATCAGTTTTTGTTTGTTTGTTTTTATGTACATGTATTTCCGGGCCTAGATACCGGTTTGAACAAATACTCTGAAGATCTATTACCGGAACCTGCAACCTTGAAATATTGTTTTATCTCCGTATTAAGTTTCATGATTTGAAATATCTTTTCATCATTAAGTTAGTGCATGCCATTGATGTCACTTTTGACATAACCAAGTTTTGACCATGTCTATACTGATCTATTTTGCTTTTCTCGATATACCCAGAAACTTTAAATTACCCCTTCTTGGTTTCAAACGCCTTAAAATGCATTGTACGTGTGTTACTTGATTTTTTGTTTTTACATACAAGTTTACACGTATTTCCGGACCTAAAGACCGGTTTGAATAAAAAATCTGAAAATTATTGCCCAAACCTACAACTTTGAAATATCTTGCTAACATTGACTAAGGGCATGCCACGGATGTCAATTTTGAAATTACTAAATTTTGACCATGTCTATACTGATCTGTTTTGCTTTTCCCGATATACACTAAAAGATAGTCAACTTCAAATTTGATATCTCTACAGCGTCAAGAACTTCACTTGTCAAAAGTACAGAAAACCGTCGGAGAACAATCTCACAGCATAACGAGAACTAGAAATTAAAATCCGCTGTCCAGTATATGTGTAAAAAATTTAAAGCAATATGAATAGGGTTTGCAGGCAAACAAAATATCCTCTAGCCGAAATGAAATTTTGCCATTTATGAAAATAATTAACGTACTCTTTACTCGTATTGCGACTCCTGGATTTTCATAAACAACTGGTCAAATTGTCACATAACTTGCGATTACTTCCTTTGCTCAAGTGAACGCCAGATGGTGCAACTACTTTGTCCACATTTTTGCGGAAAATTATAGCTGCTGGAAAATGTATCAGCAAAAAAAACCACTATGCTTGACTTCCAACTGAACAATGTCCAATCTGAAAGCTATTATAGAAAATCCGAGTACTTTTCCAAAAGTACCATTTTGCTCTACCATTCTTTGTTCAAGCAGGACCCAAATCTACTTTTTCTTTCGCAAACTTTTTGTAAAACCATAGTAAAGGCCAAAAAGGAGCTGAACAACAATTAGGAACTATCAAAATTCCTTTGACTTGGTCATTTACACACCACACGACAAATTAGTCAAGGCGGAGGAACAAAACAAAATTGTTCATCTCTGCAAAATTCTCTGAAAACGCATGCGGCTCCCGTTCCAGGACACCACCAAACGTGAATTCAGGCAAACACAATTCTTACTGTAATTCATTGCGAAACAATCCACAAAATGTGGTTGCCATTTCTTATCTAAAACCAAAAAAACTTTGTTCGTTATTTGCCAATTATCACTGTCGTTACATTTACTCATACCTCACACATGGGATCACAAGACAATAGTCTTGCTACCCATCTTGCGTAACGCGGCAGAAATATAATTCTAGCTATTCTAATGAAGCACAGGCACATTTTAATGTGATATGCGCACCGATACCCTTACGATACAATATGTTTTCTGCTTATTGTTTTGAAACAGAAGAAGGATTTTAGGAAAAGTCCTATTCATAAACATATTTAGCACTAGAAATAAATTTCAACAGAGAGATTTGAAAATTTAATGTTCAAACTTCCTATTGCTTTTCATGTTTTATATGTCTTTCCATTTGTAATATTTTTACATGATGTGCCCTTCTGACTAAATTTTGTCAAATTGTGCACATACATCCTATTACTCCTATGAAAAAATAGTTGTCTTTTTATCGCAAAATTGTCATAATTTTTTGAAACTTGTAGGTAAGGTTCTAGCTCCAGTTTTAGTGTCCTACTATTAGAGAATGTGTCATTAGGATTAATTCAGTATTAACGGTGTCTTGATCTACTGTGGTCTTATTTGAAAAAGTACTCTATAGTGTGTGATACATATGGAAGATTAGCTTTAGAAAAAAATACATTTTCATTTCAAAATATAATGCTACAGGTTTTTCCAACTAGTACATTTGTAACAATTATAATTAGAGGGCAAATTAAAATCAGCTTGGTAATGAAGGGAGTAAGCAGGAAAGGTTTTCTTAACAGTTTTGAAGAAAAAAATGTGCCTTTTCAGTGTAGAGTCACTGGACAAAATTGGACTCTCATACTTTGTGGCGAATAGGAATGCATATCCACGTACAAGTTTTTTAAAGATTATTTACATTACAGTTGGCAACAAACGTTGGGCCAATGCTGATCCCGTCCTTGTCGAGGATGGGCAACCTTTAATCCTAGTTGATTACAAAGTGTTCACTCTGGTTTCACTAATATCAAATTTTTAATTAACAGTTCACAAAAATTAAAGATGTGAATCAGACGATATGATATTACCCCCCACCCCCACACCTCCCCCCGCCCCCTCGGATTATGACATGGTTTACCTTCCAATTCAAAGGGGCAAGAGACCAGCACTGGACACACTTTTTTTTTTGTTTTTTTTTTTGTTTTGGTTTTTTTTTTTTTTTGTTTTTTTTTTTGTTTTTTTTTTTTTTGTTTTTTTTTTTTTTGTTTTTTTTTTTGTTTTGTTTTGTTTTGTTTTGGTTTTTTTGTAATTTTTTTTTTTGTTTTTTTTTTTTTGGGGGGGGGGAGGGTTCTCGAAACGTTTGCCCGGAAAATTCGAAACTGATGTTCTATTTGGTGCATTTCGAACATTTTACAAAGGGTATATTTTCATCAGAAAATAGTAACAAACCAGTACCTACATCAAAATGGTCTTTATTTGCTATCAGCAGTGACATAGATTTAATTTCGTAAAAATCGGAAGATATTGAAATGGAGAAACTTTATTAAAAAGTAGTTAAAATCAAGTGATCTCCCGATAACTGGTAAGACTTGGACCTTATGTGTCATTCAATAATAACATTTATTTATAACAGAAAGAACAAGTAACAAATACAACTCTGTAAGCCCAAGAAAAGAGCAAAAAGAAGAAAGGAATATTTATTTCGTGAGTTCCTACTCCATTTTATGCATTGAAAAATTATATCTGAATCACTGACTAAATTCATCACAATTTTTTTTAAATTTTATTTAATTAATTTTAATCCAGTCACTGATAAGACAAATTATGTTAGTTCAAAGCAAAAATTTTGGAAGGGTAAAAGTCATTGTTGACCTTCGCTTCTTCTCTCATAGTGCTATAGACATTCACATATTTTATTTTATTTATGGGAGAAATATTAATCACATTTGAAGCTTAGAAGACGGTTTAAATGTTTATTTGCCTTTAAGTACATAAACTCGGCAGTCAGTGCGGAGGGAACCAACTGCCATTCATACACCGACAAGTAATTTTGCTACAACTGGTGGCACTATGTTTGTACCATGGGGCAAAAATGGGCCTTTCCCATGTAGATGACATGATCAATACAAAGATCCGAAGCTGGTGCATCAATTAAACAGTATATTTGAGTTAACGTTTGAGCTTTCAGTTTCAGAAACTAACTGACATCCCAAGTGTTTGTGCTAGCTATAAAATTCATCAAGCAACCTGAGTTTACAGCAAAGACACCAATACATGTACATATGATATGATAAGCTTTATTGTACATAAACTGATACAAATTCGGTATGATTCAAACAAGTATACATGGTAAGCACGTATAGAACACAACTCTCTGAGCAAAAATAAATTTGCCTACAAATTAATTTGCCTCAAAAAAAACAAAACAAAACAAAACATACACACCCAAGCTAATCACAAGAGAACCATGGTGGTCATGTGCTCTATTTTTTTTCTTTTTGATTTCAAATGAGAAATATTACGGGGGAAGGAATGTTTTCTTTTTTCCTTTCTCTTTTTGGTTTTTGGTTTTCCCTTTTTAGCTCTGCTGACCTGTCTGTCAGCTGAGCTTTTGTGAGGGTCTGTCGTCCGTCGTCCGGCCGTTCTACTCCTTGCATTTGATACTCTATAACAGTGTTTCAATCACTTAACTTATTAAATAGATAATATTCCAGATCCATAGATATCACAAAAACGATATAGGCCTACTTTCTACTTTTGCTATAAACTCAGCTGACGAACTATTCAGAAGAACCAAAATAGGGATAAGCCTACCAATTATTCTCCTTTACCTTTTGCAGAAGTAATAAAATTTGGATTTTGAGTGGTTGGGCCTGTACATATTGGAAACACTATAGTCTGTATTTAATGAATATAAAGAATATTTCAAAAGTTGAGAGGACCGGTTTAAAACCACCAGTTGCCTTTTGTGGGTGGCTGCCTGTCTCAAGTTAGGAGTGAAATTTGTTTCTTCACATTGGTATTGGAAGATGAATGATGGTGCTTTGGTAAATCTGGAATCTCTTTGCTGTCCTTGTTGGGTTTGATATTTATGAATATGAGTCATGTTTTTCTACATAAGCGTATCATAGCAGAGACGTCCGTCATCCATGCGTCATCTGTCCGTCATCCATCCGCCATTTGTCCGTCATCCATCCGTCCGTCGTCCGCCGTCTGTCCACAATTCACATCTTCAACTTCTTCTAAAAAAAACCATCAAGCCAGATTCACTTCAAACTTGGTGGGGATATGCCTTGCGTGGGTCTCTACCAGGTTTTTTTCAAATGGTCACGCACCATTGATTTTTGGATTTTTTATGAATTTTTTTGGGGGGTGGGGGGGCAAATATTAAAAATTTTCTTCTCCGAAACCGCTCATTCAATTGCTTTTATATCTCACAGGAACACTCCAGGGGACTGCTAGTTGTTAATTTGTTTACCAGGTGCCGCTGCAATTTTTTTCTGGGTTTTTTGTGATTTTTTGTGTGCTTATGCTATTTTCGGTTTCTTCTCAAGACCTGTCCGTCATATTAAGCTGAAATTTAGTGAATATGTTCTTTGTGGAAGGGTCAAACTAAATTGTTCGAAAGGTGGCTCTGCTGTGGATTCCTGATTTTTAACGATTTTCTTCAATTCGGGTACTTGTTGGTCAATGCAGCTTCCCTAATGATTACTATGTAGGTCAATGGACATTCTAATGCTAATTCACATTTTCGACTTCTCCAAAACCGTCATCCAGATTGACTTCAAACTTGGTGGTAATGTACCTTGGGTGAGTTTCTACCAGGTTTGTTCAAATGATCACACTCCATTGATTTCTTTATTTTTGATGAATTTTTTGTTCATTTTGGGGGGAAATCTTAAAAAATCTTGTCCAAAACCGCTTTGCCAATTACTTTGAAATTGCATAGGGACACTTCGGGGGACTCCCAAACCTTAAGTTGCTCAATAGCTGGTGCTGCGATTTTTTTTAATGAATTTTTGTGCGTTTTTTTGCTATTTTCGACTTCTCCAAAACCATCATCCAAAATTGGGGGATATGTTCTTTGTGGAGGGTCACACAAGGTTGTTAACCAGGTGCCGTTGGTGTGGATTCCTGATTTTTAACGAATTTTTCAATTTGGGTATTTGTTGGTCAATGCATACATTCCTGTTGTTTACTATGTAAGTCAAAGGGAATTGCAATGGTAATTCGCATTTTCGACCTCATCTAAAAACCGTCGTTGGCCAGATTCACTTGAAATTTAGTGGGGATGTGTCTTGGGTGGGTCTCTACCAAGTTTATTAAAATGGTCTCGGTCCAGTGAATTTTGGGGTTTTAGATTTTTTCTTGTTGATTTTACATGCCTATTGATTACCATGCAAGTCAATGGGGATTGCAAAGTCATTAGGGTTTGCATTGCTAATTGACAAGTTTTGAGTTCTTCTGCGAAACTATAAGTTAATTTCACTTGAAACTTGTTGGGGGTGTTCCTTGGGTGGGTATCTACCAAGTTTGTTCAAATGGTCACAGTGCGATGATTTTTTTTTTTTTTTTTTTTCCATTTTTGGGCCAAAGCTTCAAAAGTCTTTATCCTCTTATATACTCAGCCCATTGTTTTCAAATTGTATATGGACACTTCTGGGTATGAGGGTGATACATGTACAGTAAGTGAATGACATTGATCTCATTTGCAAGGTCACAGGGCGAGGTGCATGAAATTCGCTGTTCATATGGTAACTTGCGAACTGTTGAGGGTAGGACATTCATATTGCACATGCCAGTTGCCCTTATTGAGGCCCATACCTAGACAGTAGATGAGTGACATTGACCTCATTCCCAAGGTCATAGGGCCACTTGCTGAAATTTTACTGTTCACTTAACATCTTGAGAGCTATTTGAAGTTGGACTTTGATGTTGAACATGTTGGTTGTCCTCAGCAAAGGCCAGACTTGTAAGTGCCCAAAAAAGTACATCTTCTCTTACATTAATTTGGACATTTGATATATGAAGCCACGAATCCTGAAAGAAATGCCAGTATTATTGAGAACTTTATTTACGTTCAATGGTACTTACGTCATTACAACTACTGTATTTATCTGATTCTTTACTTTTCATCCAACATAGTCTTTCATTGTTCAGATTACTCTGTGCGTAAGCTTATATTAAGAATTTGATGATTTAGTTTCCACACATTTGAATCGGATATTAAGTGTTTCTTCTATTTCTCATCAGAGACTTTACATTTGGTATTCCATTTCTGTACCTCAGTTGGAAGTACACAGCAGTTGTTTTGTACTTTCCAGTATAAGATTTTATTTGTTACAAATTTTATAGGCATCAATTTGCCTTCAATATGTATTTTGTACTAGTCTTTTGATACATGATGTGAATTTCTGTCCTTTATCTTTTGTTTCCATGTATGGGGCAGCATATCAATCAGACCATAATAACGAAGAAAATTAATATTGACATTAAACTTCTGTTGAAAGCTATCAAAGGACAAGATTTTCTCCAAGTTCATTGATTATATCTTGTACAAACATTAAACCTGTTCGATACCTGTTCTGGTAAAATACAGACTTCTCATACACTTAATATAAATACCAGAGGGATTCTCTTAATAATATTAAACATTTTTTTCGGTATCGGGTAGAGATAATCTTTCAAGCATGCATCATTTTGCATAACGATTAAACATGAAATTGTGGTACATTTTCGTCCTTATAATCATTTGCCCTTGCTTTAAACAAATCTGTAAGAATAATCTTATGAAAACGGTACAGCTTACTTTTTTCCTTTTGAACTGTTCTGTGTTAGCAGTCACTAAACCCATACAAAAAAAAGAAAAGAAATGCATTGAACTTCAAAATTTAGGAGGATTTTCAGTCCGCCCGTTTCGATGCTACATACATCACTTTAATTTTTTTACGTTTGGAAACTTTTTATATCATATAAATTCATTTATCAACTCTCGGGTTTTTTCTTCAACATATCTGGAACTGCATTAAACTTACATATGCTTTAACTTATGTTGATTTTACAACCAGTCGTGTCCTTTTGTGTGTAGTTTAATACTTGTGGTTCTGCGTTTTACTGTACTTTAAGATGTTTACTTTAGTGTGTAGGTCTTGCTTTTCACTATATAGTTTCTACGTGTATGTTGATCTTGATTTCCAATATATACTTTTCACGTATGATTTATATATAATTGGTTGTATGTATATGACATGTATATAATATT
Organism: Hermodice carunculata; assembly: GCA_964020975.1. Classification (NCBI taxonomy): domain Eukaryota; kingdom Metazoa; phylum Annelida; class Polychaeta; order Eunicida; family Amphinomidae; genus Hermodice; species Hermodice carunculata. The sequence goes on along the minus strand of OZ026612.1, from coordinate 3,551,649 downwards.
TACTGGGTCCGAATGGATAATCAGCTGATTTGAATTCCCAGAATACATATGGCCAATTATTATTATCATCATCATCTTCATCAAACACTGACTTTTCATCATTTGTTAGCACATCGATTTTCATGACAGAGTGTGAAACTTTCCTTTAAGGAAATCGACGAAAACTTGATGAGAACGAGGTTGATGGTAGCCACTGATGCACTCCGTGTAAGATCTGTTCGTCGCTTTATCCAACAAATCTGACACAAATGCGTTAGTTTGTAATGGTAACGATCAACCTTTCCATCTTCTACCTTGAAAAGAAGGAAAAATTAGCCGTTTCCATGACACAAAATACTGAGGGATCCAGACTTGAGTGTATATAAAGGGCCACACACGCACACACACGAAAGCTGTTTCTGTAAAGTAAATGCCTTGTTTCCATGATATAAAATACTGGGGGTTCCAAATGTTAGTACTGGTTCACCACACACACACCTGAAAGCAGGCAGACTGCGTTACTTCAACCAGGGAGGTGGAATTCCACCTCCCTGCTTCTACACATGCTCAAGAAACGCCATACGTAAGTCCCTTGTAACTGGTGGTGATATTTTCATAAATTCATCAGTTATGGGAAATTATTTTGGGCTCCACTAGATTAACCATTTGTTATGTAAATTCATAAGCAGGGAATAGGATGTGTTAGTCTCATGGCAACCTACGTCTGTGCCCGCGTGATCCAGTATCTCTACGGCAACTGATGGGAGGACGTCCTGGGGTTTTGGGGGTATGGCTGGGTCTCATTCCCCATGTGATCCAGTACCCCCAAGTGTCTATACTACTCCTGTATATGTTCACCAATCCTCAACCACATCATAACCTTTCAGTTCACACATTTCTGTTAAGTTATCTATGTCTTTGACCTGTCTTGTCTGTTCTGTAGCGTTATATTAAATATTGTATATTTTCCTGCACCACCTATACTTGCTTACTGATTGTAAATTTCCCCAGTACTTCAACTTGGCTTTGTCAATTCTAGCTGTTATTCTATTCCGTCTTAACTCCCCTAAGATAACTGCTGTACAAGATGGGGTTCCCTGAATCCATTTTCCGATTTGATTCTGTGTTTTCTCCGTACCCTGGATATCCCCCCCCCCCCAATTTACTGCGATAACATCTAAACTATACAGCATACCTAGTATTGCTACTCTGTCGCACGAATGGCGGATTGCATAATGAATTTGTTGCTGCTGGTTGGGTTTAGAAGTTTACTGAAATGTTTTACTCACTCTGATACTGGAACGGAGTTTGACCCATTTCTCGTCTCGGCATCTTTCAATTCATCAAAGAGTTTCCAGAACTTAGAGGGATTTTTTTTGACTGTGCAGTTTCCAACTGGTTGAAAAATATGAATAAAAAACAACTTCCCTTTCGTACTCAGAAGACTCTTATACTTTTTACGAGTTGACAAAAATTGCAAACGCAGCCCCAAGCAGAACGGATCGCTATGTAACCTCCTGCTAATTTTTCTTTTTGCAACGAAGCTCATTGCATTATCAAAACGATTGCTGGACTTCCAAGTTCTTTTCCTGAATACTGTTTTCGACCTGTCTATTAATGGAATTATCTACAGAGCTAGAGACAGCAAATAATTCATCAATTTAGCGACAATTGTAGGATGTAACATAGCATTTCAGGCATCATTCCCGTGTGACCAGATCCATTTGGAGTGCTGGTGAGCAGGAGGGTCATCCTTTATAAATGTAAATGAAGCTCTACTAATTACACATGAAAGCATACAGTGTATTGACAACTCAGTGTGCTCATGTACGTGCATAAAATCAAAGATGTCTAAAATGTTCTGTGATGCCACAAAATAGTCTATAACACTAGGCTGGCCATCATGACTGAAACCAGTATGTCGACCGAATAGATCTCCAGGAATGCGTCCGTTTAAAATTCTCATACCTGATGATCTACATAGGCTAACAAGCTGGCTATCATGACAATCAACTGGATGTGGATCAGTGTTGTATCTGCTCAATGGTGTGTCCCAAATATATTCATTAGGAAACATAGTCAAATATTTTCATCATTTGCACAATAATCAGGTGAGTTAGTTGTTCTTGCATTAAAATTGCCACAAACAATGCATTCACCTATTTGAGAGTATTTGGCAATATCCAATTATAATATTTCGAACTCATTATCACTACGAGACACAAATGCTGATCCACAAGAACTAGGATAGACGACTGCCAGGAATATGTCACTTTGGAAGAAGTCTTTCCATAACTAAATCCAAAATACTTCACTGCTGGGAGAACACATAATTTTAAGAACAGGTAAAACACCAAAAATTAATCCCACTTTAATCAATCTTAGCTCAAAATGCATTTGCGTAAGGATAACAAATCATTGTTGTGTGTAATGCTGATACTCCAAAGAATATATATGTCCCATATTTGGGTGTCTGTGATGTTAATTGTTGAATAAACAATATAAAGTTGACCGCAAAGCATCCACCCCATAAATATCGATATGTCACTTAATGTTTCTGATAAAATCATAATTACACTTGCATCTTAATCCTGAATTATTGGCAACAAAAATGATCCTGCGATTGTTTATGTTTGGTTTAGTTTTCCTGTTCCCATCCTCAAAGTTTGACGTTTCAATTTTCCCTTTGATTTCCAGGATGTTCTTTTTTTTTATAGAAAAAGAACGAAGCAAAGTTTTTAAAATCGCTGAATTGTTTTTCCACTTCAGACATTACAGAATCAAAAGCCGTTAAGCGTAAAAAATTCACCCAGCCTTTCTCTTGGAATAACAATTCTTAGACGGGGCTCCCGTCCTATTATCCTTTTTGAGAAAACAAGCTTCAAATGCCTTTGATGTTGATCATTTGAATAAAAGAGCCTTTGGAGTACGGAAAACATTATTCAGTAATCGAAACGATGACATCGACAATCTGGTTTGAAAATATGACGTCATGGAGGCGACCCTTCGACCCCGTGACCTCAAGCCTGACAATGAAAGTTGTGTTGCCTTGCTTCGGTGGGCGGCGTACGGCTGCTGGTGGTCAGTGGACGGATGGCGGGTTTGGTCTTCTGCCCCCTACCTCTTCATCCCTTTTTTAGGGATAGTGTTTTATTGTTTTTGCTCCTATCTATATACTTTATGTAGTTAGCTTGTTAGATTTGTCTGTACACTTTCCTTGGTTAACTTGTAGTTATTTTTTTTAATGAGTTTCATTTCTCTTTCCAGCGTGAGTTTTGTATCGCTATTTTGTGTGTTTTCTCTTCTGTTCACCTTTATGCTTATTTTGATGTGCTTATTTGTATTTTCATTTCCTCATCCCTGGGTTTCGATAAAATATTATTATGTACGTGGGTATTGTTAACTAAAGCGCCAGTTTTTTTTTCCATGCCTGTCTTTGGTGTGCAGAACCACTGGGTTGATCCATCCAGGAAGGCCTTTGAAGGGACATCATCTGACGATTCCCCACTCCTCCTGAACATTTAAAGTCTCCCTTCATCAGAACGCAAAAAAAAGCAAGATAAGTACAAAGTTAACCACTAAGGCTGTGATATGTTAGCATGTTTGCATCTTTTCCCTGCTCATAAACATACTTTTGGCATGCCATCTGATTTCGCGGTGCCACCCGGATACCACTCTCCTTTTGCTATGGGCCGTTGCTACCTGTAGCCACGTGACAGACTGTTAAGTATGATTGACGGGTGGCATTGTTCCGTATGGTGGCTGAAAACCAAAAGAATGACACATAGACGTTCGGATGTCCACATGCCTGTGTATTTTTGGGTTTTCTCATGTTTCTACATTAGTTCAAAGCTTGAAATTTTGACAACTGAGAGAAAGGACATTCATCTTGTAAAAACCGTTAAAATCTCAAAATCGGCCATGCAAAGGTTTTTGGTGTCTTACCTGTCCTTAACTCCTTTCCGGATTTCAATCTTTACACTAATAGCAATACCCCCATAATATCTGGTAGCATAAGTTGATTTCTCACTAACTTTCTGAAAGATTTGATAACCAGGAATTGATACACAATGTTCCAGTCTACAATGAGTCTCCACTAGGCACATTATATCATACGTTTTTTATATCGGCCAAAAATTGGCTATCTTCCAACTTTAAAATTCTTTGTCCATCCACTCGTTGAAAAACACCATCAATATTCCAGCATGCTAATGAGATCATGAAAAATCATCTTTGAGGTTTCCACAAGACAAGAAACAGGGATATCAGGATGTAGTACGAGAGGTAATCACAGAAGCCCAGGTTTGAAAGGTTTAGTCATAGCTAAACCTTTCAAACTTGACAATCAGTACATTCTGTGCCCGTTATAGACAAATGAAAACAAAAGAGAGCCAGGAATAAGTGCGTGACATGAAACATTAAGACATATTTTATTGAATTCTTCATTAGCAGGATGTTACACAAGTGAGCACCTGATCCCTATGACTGTATAATCATAGGCAGAAAAAGAAAGAAAAAAGCAGTACCCATAATCAGTCAGTATGGTAAATATGTAAATGCAAGTAACATGTATGTGATGAAAAAAAACAAGCACCCATAATCAGTCAGTATATATATATATATATATATATATATATATATATATATATATATATATATATATGCAAGTAATACTGAGAAATGTCAATATCAAAACCCAGTTCATATAGATTAAAGATCCATGTGTGGAATTACATAATGAATGTTGCTTGTAACCATATCAAAAAATAAAATAAATAAGTAGCCCAATTAATTCTTTCTTTGGGGCCTTAATGTCAACATGACAATTAAAATCGGGACTCCTGCATGATAAAATTGTGGAGCATATCTTGAATGTTTGCTTAAAATGCCATTTTGTCATGTCTAGGCATGTAAGGGTCACCTACTTGCAAGTTCCAGTCCCTATGTGGTCCATGCAACTGACTAGCTGGCATGGCATGTTTCCTCCCATATTTGTATAAGGCTGAATGGAAGGAGTGTGGTATTTATCTTCTGTGTACCGGTGTCCATGCAATCCATGCTGTGAGTCATTTTGTCTGGTATTTCTACTCATGCCAATAAACCAGGAGACTACCCACCTATCATGTGAAGGGGCACTAGGTGAAGGCTCTGCAAGATCAGAACTTCTACCAGTCTTGAAGGCCTCCATCTCTCCATGATTCCAGAAGCCTTTCTCCATACCCAGTTGTTTAGTGAAATGCTTTTGAACACTTTGGTCCCCTAGGTTGGATGTCCTTGGTTTGTGCTCAAAAGCATTATAATCTTTCAGTCCAAGTAGCGGGTTTAGCACAGGTTTGTAAGATCTTACCAGCTGAGTAAGACCAGATGTATTGAGATGTACACCATCATTTACTGTGTATTCTTTAATGTTTCTTGAGTCTGCCCAATTCATGGAAATCAAGACCACTGGCAGGCCTTTGAGCATTTCATTAAAGAAACCAACTTTACTGTTATAGCTCTCCGACATTTCCTTTGTTCTAAGTGATCTTGGGAGAGCTTGTACCACCCCAGCATTGGCATGAGAGAATTTCAGACTGCATTGTGAGACGAGCTTACTTATCAGTGAAAAACTAGCCTAGGCATCCTTCTTTTTGGCTACGGTATTATCCACAACCTGCAGAACAACCGTATCAGGTACCAAGTTACAGCTGCTCACAAAGCTCTTTGCTCCATGGATTGTTTTATCTTGAAGTGTTACCACTTTACAAGATTTGTTATGGTACATTTTCTGTGGTTCGATATTACGAACCTGTGAGTTGCCAATGATAAGAACATCGATTTTGTAGATTGAGTTACTGGCATGGTTAGGGGACTCGCTACTTCACTGTGTTACAATTGACTCTAATTTGTTAGAAATTGTTGATATTTTGACAGCTTGTGAATACTGTTTCTTTGAGACAGTCGAACTCTCCTCTTTCCTTTGTGGTTTTTCCAATATAGAGGACTTTCTCGTATTCACATCAGTTGGAATATGGTTATCTATAGGTTTGTCTAATATGCTCTCAGCAGTAAGAGGAGCTGCAGTGGCCACCGACTTCTGTTTTGTCCTTGTAACTGATGGTGTAGGCTCATTCTCGTTCTCGCTGTCTCTTGAGTCCATTTCCAACAGAGGGCCAAATTTGTTGTATACCGGAACATCATACTTGGCAGATATTGCTGCATCAATGGTGATCTTTGGATGCACAAAGCATGACTCTGGATTGTTGTCTCCACTGCTGTGAAGTTTCCAAGCCATCAATTCATCACTTAATGAGTCAAGTTTGATGTGTCCTTGATGTAGACTGGTTTGTACAGATTTGATCAGGGAAACTTGGTCATCAAGTAGACTCTGAATGTCCCTCAGTGCACTTTGCAGCATATCTGGTGCAGTGTCTGCAGCTGTATTTGCCGCCTTCAGTTCCAGAGTCTGTGTGCGCAATTTGAACAAGTCTTCCTCTAGTGCTAAATTGGTTGACTGTAAGGATTTTATGGACCTTTCTTTCTCATTGCATGGACAATTAGGACCACATTCCACTGCACATGAACTCTTCAATAAGGTGAGCTCTTTTTCTAAGGCCTCTATACTGTTTGACTTTGATTTCAGTTGATATTTTAGCTCTATGCCCTCCTTCTAGCGAAAAATCAGCTGATACCAGATCTTTCTGAAGTTTGGCATTTTCATGATTCAGTAACATCAACTTATCCACATATTTAGTTTCACAGATTCTTGAGCTGTGTACACACTGATTGCAGTATATCGGCTAACTGAGCTGGCACCTCTGCTTCATTTAACTTACTCTCTGCTTTGGTTAGTTTGTCCAGTCTTTCCTTTGCTGTTGGTTCTATCTGTGCGCCAGGCCCACTGAAAACATAATTCTTTTGTCTATGTTTTGGTTCAATGTTCTCATAGTCTCCTTTCATTTGCAAATTCACAGTTTGAGTGGTTACTTCCTTGCAAATTACCTCAGACTGAATGCTCTTGTGTGCTTTTTGGATATGTGTTTGTGTATGAACATGTACCCCTTGAATATTGACAGCTTGAGTCTAGCAACCATAACCTGCCTTTTGAGTGTCGGCAAATCTGATCGAGGAAAAACCTACACTGGACAAACAAGGGCCACAGCATTAAAATTATCAACAAATTTACATGGCAGTTCTTTAAACCCTGAACTGATAAGGCTGTACATGTAGGATTGCTTCAAGTATGTGATGCATGGCATGTACATTTGCATTTGTATGCAGTCAGCTGGCAAAAATATATATTTTACATGTATAATGAAAACAAACTGACCATTCAGTACTTTGATCATTAGGACATATTGTCATATTTTCATTTTATAAATTGAATAAAATGCATTAAATGTTGTGTTATATATTGGCCACTGCTGGTGAAATGTGGCTTGCATCACTGTTGGTGAAATATGGCCTGCATAAGTGAAAGTTTTAGGATTCTGGACTTAACAGCTACAAGCTTGTTTTTGACAAGTTGTAGCTCTTGTGTTGCAAATCTGGAAAATGGAAAGTAAAATTTGGATCCATTGATACATTATGAAATGAAATTCACTAAATTCTTCGAAGTGTTAGAAAATTTAAATGGCAAAATAATAATCAGCGTAAAGTTCTTAAGTTGATTGAGTGTTGGCAACTTTGTGAACTACCCTAGCCATATTTTGGTCGTGAACTCCCATTAAGCTAATTGAATGTTTTTTACAAAAATCTGTGATGCCAATGGGGGCCATTTGCAACAGAAAATTAAAAGAAAATGCAATTTCTCTGACATTAGTTATGACCATCATATATGCTGCCTCCGGGCAACTGGGAGAAAATTGCTTTTTAAAGTTGCAAAAAATATTTACCATATTCTTTGTGAGGTCTTGTCACTACAAAGTTCTTTACCCAGCCAATATTTTATTTTTGAGCGGAGACCATTTTGGCACAATAAAAGGGTGATAATCTTGGGGTATTTTGCTCCAGCTTTCGGTTCCACCCATGCAAGGGCATTGTAGGCAAAAGCAAAGCCAGGAAGACTTTTTGCACCACGAAACTACACTACATTGTATTGAGCAAAAATGCTGGGCACTGGGCAGGCACAAATATTTTGACTGAATACTTCAAAGACGCCTTGGAGGTGCATGCTACCATCGTGTTTTGTCTTTGGAGGAGTCCTACTTGGAATAAGGAAAGACTCTATTCACGGCCCGGTCCCCCTCCTTCGCCCTACCAGGATTACATAAGCCAAGTCGCTATCTCAACCCAGCCCAGAAACCGGCTTATTGAGGTCGAAGGATATTAATTGCAGAAAGTGTAAGATTAAACTTACTACTGAGGAAAATAGTCTGACCAAAAAACCAGACGTTTCGGTCTGGTGCTGCCTCCTGATGGATAGCGCGGTAACTAATTTTGTATATCAACCCGCTGGTAGTATGTCTAGGAATTTTGCTGACAGGATTCCATTTTGCAAATGAAACTACACATTTTCTCCGAGCCTCCATTACAAGAATAGAATACTGAAGAACTTCTTTGCTTTCAAAATGTCTTGATTGTCTGTTTTTGGTTTTGTTTTCAAATTTATTGGGAAGGGTCTTTTTAAAAACGGTTCATGTTTTTTTTGCTCCCCATCCACCAGGACATTATAATAGTCTTTTCAGGTTTGCACCTTGTCCATCTGTTTTTTTTAGCTCTGCTGGCCGAAGGTCGCAGAGCTTATGTGACCGCTAATACTGTCCATCCGTCTGTAAACGTTTGCTCGTTAGCGCGATACTTTCCACAATTTTCAAGTTTGCCCAATATTACTTTCAGGACTTACACTTTTACAGGGTGTATGAAAGTCTTGGCCGCTTTCGATATTGGTGGCGCCACCTACATTATTATATAATATAAGGGTCAAAATGTGAAAATCTTGTAACACTCTAGCATCATTAATTTTTGGCGGATCTTAACCAAATTTGGTGGGATTGTAGGGTAGGTCAAAGTCTTAAGTTGCTAATGATACTAGTGGCGCCACCTATAATTTGACAAATTATGACCCTAAATGTGTTTTAAAGATGTTAAATTCCATATTTGAAAAAGTAATTGGACTAGCCTTTCTCAATTTATATGATATATTGACCATGGCTAAAGGTAGAATGTTCTGTAATATCAGTGAGATTGACCTAATTGTGAGAGGTCACCATGCCTGTAAAGTTGAAAAGGTGATTTTGTAATGGCTGGGTGTAGCTTGGACATCAATGCCAAAGAGATTTGAGCCTCGAGATAAAAAATTTACTTGATTACAAAATACATAAAACTGTACTTGGTGACCTGCTTTTTTGGTCACTGTGACCCAGTAATTATGGAGCTTGACACTTTTCAAAGTTTATTGTTTTTCTTCAATAACTCTAAACGTTATTACCCGATTTGAACAAACAGACTATATATGAAAAGCTGCATGTTGGGCGCATACTTGAAAATGACAATTTGTTAATCAGAGTTGAAGGTCAAGGTCAAATGGCCAGTTTGGATGTTGGGGTCCTCTCGTAAATGCTATGCACATCAAATCTTGAGATAGGCACCACAGCACCAGGCAGACCTATGGGCCTCTTGTATCACATAATCTGGGTGCCCGTGATCTTCTGTCCCAAGGTCACTGAGGACACAAAGTTAAGGACTCGCTAATTGTAGTTTTGGCACATGCAACAACAATATTCATCACAGGAGTTGCACAAATAGGCTATGGTTACATGTGGAACGAAGTGCCATCTGGTGGACAATTTTTATATTAAGCTTTACATGTTTAGAAGCCACTTGAGGACTCGCAGCTTTGAAATGAACAGGTGCAATATAGCCACGATGCCAGCAGAGCATTAGGCCCATGGGCCTCTTGTCTCCCCTCCCCCCCCCCCCCGCCCCGAAAGATCGAAAGATTGTCTGGGCCATATTACCCCGACCCCATTAGGTCTCTGACCTTTAGCTTAACCTTTACCCTGACTTCGTATAGTTTCGGCTTGTATGGGTCCCATAACACCTACAGCTTCCGAATTTGGGGCGTGGACGCTTCATGGGAAAAGGGTGGGTTGTGCATCAAAATAAGGTCCTGCTCCTTGACGTTGACCATTGACCCTTTACTGTTTTGTTTAGTTCAGGTCAGGAAAGGCTGCATCTAATGTGTGGACACTTGACAGGAAAAGGGCATATGATACACCACAATTATGTCACTGTGACCTTGGCCTTTGACTCCATAAAATTTTAGCTTGACTGGGTACTGGGGCATATTTCCTTTCTGAAACATCTGAAGCTGGCAATTTGATAGTGAACACTTCATAGAAAGGGGTGTGTTGTGCATCAAAATAAGATCTCTTTGACCTTGACTTTAGACTAAAGTCTTTAAAGTCTGAAAGTTTTAGTTTGTTCAGCCGCCCATTTACCATAATACCTGCAGCTACCAAAATTGACGTGTGGAAACGTCGTAGTAGGAGATGGTGTGTGATGCTTGAAAATAAGGTCACAGACCTGGATCCTTCCCCCCGCTCCCTTTAATTTACAGCTTTTCCCAGTCATAATTTCCCATACCGTAATGCCTACAGCTGCCAAATTTGGTGTATGTACAAATCACAGGCGGAGGAGATGGTGTTATCCACCAAAATTGGGTGACCTTGACCTTGACCCCCATTAGGTTTGAATTAATGTTCGGGACATGTTGTAAGTCACTTTTACCTTGACCTTTGACCCCATAAAGTTTGAGCTTGGCCTGGCCTTGACCCTTTGAACGGCATGAAGTTTTAACTTGTGCGGGCCATTTTTCCTGTAGCATATATATCTGTCTATCCACACTTGTTTTCATGGAATAACTTAACAATGCAATGAGTTTGTGGACTTCTCTTATTTATTCTCTGGCGGACTACGTATTGTTATTTAATACATGTACTTGATATTGTTACAATTGGCTCATGCACATTTCAGGATGAATCTTGCTGTGCTGCCCCCAGATGAATTATATTTTAACTCTTCAATTTATCAAAGCTGTGGTCACGTGCCTTTTATATTTGCAGGGCAATCCAGCCAGGACCCTTCAATTCTAAGAATGCTAATATTTCTCAAACTTTGCTTTATAATGTACCTGATGAAATGTTACTGTGGCATAAATAGGCCAAATTTTAACCTGTTTGCCCAAAACATTTCAGGAGGGAAATTTGTTTCTTCACATTTGTATTAGAAGATGAATGTTGATGCTTTGGTATCTCTGGAGTCTCTTCGCTGCCGTACGTTGTTAGGTTTAGAATTTATGAATATGGGTCATATTTTTCTGTACTATTTGTGTCGGCATACAATTCCAAACGACATTCGGTAAAATGATATCGAGCCTGAATATTTTATTTACTTTTTCGGGTAATGAAAGTCATCAGCCATACTATAAGAATTCTTGAAATATTGTCTGATAAACAATTTATCAATAATTCGGATACATTTTTCTGAAAGTTGACTGTGCGTATTGCCGTGTGAATCTTGCCTGTGCTGCCCCCTGATGGATTCAGTTTTAATTTGTAGATCAGAGGTAGAGTCATGTGCCATTTTTGCCGCAGCATTTCTTTTGGCAAATGGGGCCTAATACTTGTTTTCTCCACAACCCTTCAATTATGAGAATACGAAAACT